>ONZH01011947.1:0-458768 GCA_900303285.1 Rhinella marina
ACACCCTTTCTGATAGCACGCTGGCGGCCAGGGCAGGCAAGCACCTCCAAGGCGTACAGGGACAGTCCAGCCACGTGTCCAACTTGGAGGACCCAGTAAGTGTAGGACGCCGAGGGATCGGGGAGGACAGGGTTACGGTCTGCCAGGTACTCCCGCAACATCCGCCGATACTTGTCCCTCCTGCTGATAGCGGGCCCCGCAGTGATGGAAGTTGCACGAGGGGGTGCCATGAACGTGTCCCACACCTTGGAGAGTGTTCCCCTGGTGGCTGTGGGCCTGATAGATGTTGTGGGACTCTGGGAGACCCTCTCCTCTCTGCCGCCAGCGATGGTGGGTGGGAAAATCTCCATCATGTTCTGCACGAGTTCCCTCTGGTATTCCAGCAATCGATTTGTCCTCTCCTCTACCGGAATAAAAGAGGAGACGTTATCTTTATACGGGGGTCCAGGAGTGCGAAGACCCAGTACAGTTTGTTCTCCACTATCCGGACAACACGTGTGTCCCGGGAAAAGCAGCCCAGCATGAAGTCAGCCATGTGTGCCAGACTCTGAATAGGCATGACGTCACTGCCCCCACCAGAAGGATCACTTGCCATTTCCTCCTCTTCCTCTTCCGCCTCCTCTCCGCCCCATCCGCGCTGAACCAATGGGACGCACACAGCCTGACTGCTACCCTCGCCGCCAGCATCCTCCTCCTCTTCCACAGCCACCTCCACGTCGTCCTCCTCCTCCTCATCCTCATCCTCCTGCAACTGCCACCGTGAAGCAGACAAAAGTGTGGTCTGACTGTGTAGCTCCGTTGCGTCTCCTCCTACCCCCGTCTCCTCTGCGTGCAATGCGTTCTCCCTTATTGCGATGAGGGATTCTTTAAGGACGCATAGGAGCGGGATGGTTACGCTCACTATAGCGTCCTCGCTGCTGACCTTCTTGGTGGACTCCTCAAAGATACGCAGTACATCGCATATGTCTGCCATCCATGGCCACTCGTGGTTGGCAAACTGAGGGAGCTGAGTTGGAGGCACGCGTGGATTCATAATCTGGTACTCCATCAATGCTCTCTGCTGCTCACACACCCTGGCCAACATGGAATAGGTGGAATTCCAGCGAGTCGGCAGGTCGCACAACAGCCGATGTTCAGGCAAATGGAGGCGTTGCTGGAGTTTTTTTAAGCTAGCAGCAGCTACAGTTGACTTCCGAAAGTGAGCGCACAAGCGCCGCACTTTCACCAGTAGCTCTGCCAGGTTGGGGTAAGTCTTTAGAAATTTTTGGACTACCAGATTAAAAACGTGGGCCAGGCATGGTACGTGATTGAGTTCGGCAAGCTCCAGAGCCGCCACCAGGTTACGGCCGTTATCGCACACGACCATGCCTGGTCCTAGCTGCAGCGGCGACAGCCACATCTCCGTCTGCTGCAATATGGCGTCCCTCACCTCTGGGGCGCTGTGCTTCCTGTCGCCCAAGCTGATGAGCTTAAGCACCGCCTGCTGACGTCTCCCCGCGCCAGTGCTGCAACGCTTCCAGCTAGCGGCTGAGGGCGATGTTAAGGCAGAGGAGGAGGAGGAGGAGGAGGGGGGTTTATCAGAACCCATGCTGGCAATCTTGGGCGGGGGTGGTAGGTAGGCCGTCTCTGTTTGCGACCCCGTCCCCGCTTCCACTACATTCACCCAGTGTGCCGTCAAAGAAATGTATCGTCCCTGGCCGCAAGCGCTTGTCCACGAGTCGGTGGTCAAGTGGACCTTTGCGCTGACTGCGTACCTCAGGGCCCGCCTGATGTTACGCGACACGTGCTGGTGCAGGGCGGGGACGGCACTCCGGGAAAAGTAGTGGCGGCTGGGGACGGAATAGCGAGGTGCGGCAGCCGCCATCAGGTCGCGGAAGGCCTGCGTCTCCACAAGCCTAAACGGCAACATCTCCAGGGCCAGCAGTTTGGAGATGTGGCAGTTTAAGGCTTGGGCTTGGGGGTGACTCGAGGCGTACTTCCGCCTGCGGTCGAACGCCTGCGAGATGGACAGTTGTTGGGACGAGGAGTGTGAAGGTGCAGGCGAAGAGGCGGGGGAAGGGGAGGCTGAAGGAGAAGGCCCCAAAGTAGCCGAGGCAGAGGCAGATGTGGAGGTGTCCTGGCTGGAGGTCTGGACCGCAGTGGCAGCACACAACAAAGGGGAAGAGGCAGTGGCAGCAAGACCGGGCGCAGGTTGTATTGCGTTTGCTCTCTCCCACTCAGCCCAGTGCTTGACTTCCAAGTGACGCCGCATGCCTGAGGTGGTCAGATTGCTCTTCTCAGAGCCCCTACTCAGTTTTGAGTGGCAGAGTGTGCAAACCGCGCTCAGTTTGTCATCCGCACAAACATTAAAAAATCTCCACACCACAGAAGTACGAGGCCTCGATGGGGGAGCTTCGCGCGACTGCCCGCTGCCGGGAACAGCTTCGGCCCTGCTGGCTGTGGCCTCACTTCTCTGTCTGGACTGTCCTCTGCCTTGGACATCCCTCTGCCTGTGGACATCCCTCTGCCTGTGGACATCCCTCTGCCTCTGGACATCCCTCTGCCTCTTGCTGCCTTTTTCGGTGCTGCGCAGACCACCACCTCTCCACTGCTTTCCTCGCTGGACATCACCCCTGGCCAAGTGGGGTCGGTCATTTCGTCATCCACCACCTCCTCTTCCACTTCCTCACTCTGCTCCTCCTCCTGCCCACTGGACATTCCAACAGCCTCCCTTGATGGCAACTGCGTCTCATCATCATCATCGCTCATGATAACAGATGCTGGCTCAGGGTCCACATCAGCAGGAGATGGCGAAAACTCAAGTGTTTGGGCATCACTACAAACAAATTCCTCTGCTAGCTCCTGGGATTCTTCCGGCACATCTGAAAAAGGACCCGAAAAGAGCTCCTGGGAGGGGTCAATGGTGGGATGACTCTGTTGGCCAGGTGTGGAGGAAGGAGGGTCAGAGTGAGACTGTGTGGATGACTGGCTGGTGGACAACTGTGTGGAAGCGCTATCGGCTATCCATTGCACCACCTGTTCAACCTGCTCAGGCCTCAACAGCGGTGTAACCCGCCCCCTGCTTAACTGTCCCATAAAGGCAGGGATTCTGGATGAGCGGGATCCTGGCTGACCCTCACCAGCACGCATTGTATCCCCACTGGCTTCAACAAGGCCCCCAACAGCATTTCCGCGCCCCCGTCCTCGTCCACGTCCTATTCCGCTAGCCCCCCGCCGCATTTTATTTTTTTTTGGTTACAATATTTTGCCTTCACAGCCGTGAAATTACTTTGCAAGAGAACGCACAGTACAGTTGCCAATTATAAGGCCTATATATTGTATATTTCAAGGTACACAGCCGTGTACTAAGTGATCAGACGGTGTGTATGAACACCAGGTATGAGAAATTACTTTGCAAGAGAACGCACAGTACAGTTGCCAATTATAAGGCCTATATATTGTATATTTCAAGGTACACAGCCGTGTACTAAGTGATCAGACGGTGTGTATGAACACCAGGTATGAGAAATTACTTTGCAAGAGAACGCACAGTACAGTTGCCAATTATAAGGCCTATATATTGTATATTTCAAGGTACACAGCCGTGTACTAAGTGATCAGACGGTGTGTATGAACACCAGGTATGAGAAATTACTTTGCAAGAGAACGCACAGTACAGTTGCCAATTATAAGGCCTATATATTGTATATTTCAAGGTACACAGCCGTGTACTAAGTGATCAGACGGTGTGTATGAACACCAGGTATGAGAAATTACTTTGCAAGAGAACGCACAGTACAGTTGCCAATTATAAGGCCTATATATTGTATATTTCAAGGTACACAGCCGTGTACTAAGTGATCAGACGGTGTGTATGAACACCAGGTATGAGAAATTACTTTGCAAGAGAACGCACAGTACAGTTGCCAATTATAAGGCCTATATATTGTATATTTCAAGGTACACAGCCGTGTACTAAGTGATCAGACGGTGTGTATGAACACCAGGTATGAGAAATTACTTTGCAAGAGAACGCACAGTACAGTTGCCAATTATAAGGCCTATATATTGTATATTTCAAGGTACACAGCCGTGTACTAAGTGATCAGACGGTGTGTATGAACACCAGGTATGAGAAATTACTTTGCAAGAGAACGCACAGTACAGTTGCCAATTATAAGGCCTATATATTGTATATTTCAAGGTACACAGCCGTGTACTAAGTGATCAGACGGTGTGTATGAACACCAGGTATGAGAAATTACTTTGCAAGAGAACGCACAGTACAGTTGCCAATTATAAGGCCTATATATTGTATATTTCAAGGTACACAGCCGTGTACTAAGTGATCAGACGGTGTGTATGAACACCAGGTATGAGAAATTACTTTGCAAGAGAACGCACAGTACAGTTGCCAATTATAAGGCCTATATATTGTATATTTCAAGGTACACAGCCGTGTACTAAGTGATCAGACGGTGTGTATGAACACCAGGTATGAGAAATTACTTTGCAAGAGAACGCACAGTACAGTTGCCAATTATAAGGCCTATATATTGTATATTTCAAGGTACACAGCCGTGTACTAAGTGATCAGACGGTGTGTATGAACACCAGGTATGAGAAATTACTTTGCAAGAGAACGCACAGTACAGTTGCCAATTATAAGGCCTATATATTGTATATTTCAAGGTACACAGCCGTGTACTAAGTGATCAGACGGTGTGTATGAACACCAGGTATGAGAAATTACTTTGCAAGAGAACGCACAGTACAGTTGCCAATTATAAGGCCTATATATTGTATATTTCAAGGTACACAGCCGTGTACTAAGTGATCAGACGGTGTGTATGAACACCAGGTATGAGAAATTACTTTGCAAGAGAACGCACAGTACAGTTGCCAATTATAAGGCCTATATATTGTATATTTCAAGGTACACAGCCGTGTACTAAGTGATCAGACGGTGTGTATGAACACCAGGTATGAGAAATTACTTTGCAAGAGAACGCACAGTACAGTTGCCAATTATAAGGCCTATATATTGTATATTTCAAGGTACACAGCCGTGTACTAAGTGATCAGACGGTGTGTATGAACACCAGGTATGAGAAATTACTTTGCAAGAGAACGCACAGTACAGTTGCCAATTATAAGGCCTATATATTGTATATTTCAAGGTACACAGCCGTGTACTAAGTGATCAGACGGTGTGTATGAACACCAGGTATGAGAAATTACTTTGCAAGAGAACGCACAGTACAGTTGCCAATTATAAGGCCTATATATTGTATATTTCAAGGTACACAGCCGTGTACTAAGTGATCAGACGGTGTGTATGAACACCAGGTATGAGAAATTACTTTGCAAGAGAACGCACAGTACAGTTGCCAATTATAAGGCCTATATATTGTATATTTCAAGGTACACAGCCGTGTACTAAGTGATCAGACGGTGTGTATGAACACCAGGTATGAGAAATTACTTTGCAAGAGAACGCACAGTACAGTTGCCAATTATAAGGCCTATATATTGTATATTTCAAGGTACACAGCCGTGTACTAAGTGATCAGACGGTGTGTATGAACACCAGGTATGAGAAATTACTTTGCAAGAGAACGCACAGTACAGTTGCCAATTATAAGGCCTATATATTGTATATTTCAAGGTACACAGCCGTGTACTAAGTGATCAGACGGTGTGTATGAACACCAGGTATGAGAAATTACTTTGCAAGAGAACGCACAGTACAGTTGCCAATTATAAGGCCTATATATTGTATATTTCAAGGTACACAGCCGTGTACTAAGTGATCAGACGGTGTGTATGAACACCAGGTATGAGAAATTACTTTGCAAGAGAACGCACAGTACAGTTGCCAATTATAAGGCCTATATATTGTATATTTCAAGGTACACAGCCGTGTACTAAGTGATCAGACGGTGTGTATGAACACCAGGTATGAGAAATTACTTTGCAAGAGAACGCACAGTACAGTTGCCAATTATAAGGCCTATATATTGTATATTTCAAGGTACACAGCCGTGTACTAAGTGATCAGACGGTGTGTATGAACACCAGGTATGAGAAATTACTTTGCAAGAGAACGCACAGTACAGTTGCCAATTATAAGGCCTATATATTGTATATTTCAAGGTACACAGCCGTGTACTAAGTGATCAGACGGTGTGTATGAACACCAGGTATGAGAAATTACTTTGCAAGAGAACGCACAGTACAGTTGCCAATTATAAGGCCTATATATTGTATATTTCAAGGTACACAGCCGTGTACTAAGTGATCAGACGGTGTGTATGAACACCAGGTATGAGAAATTACTTTGCAAGAGAACGCACAGTACAGTTGCCAATTATAAGGCCTATATATTGTATATTTCAAGGTACACAGCCGTGTACTAAGTGATCAGACGGTGTGTATGAACACCAGGTATGAGAAATTACTTTGCAAGAGAACGCACAGTACAGTTGCCAATTATAAGGCCTATATATTGTATATTTCAAGGTACACAGCCGTGTACTAAGTGATCAGACGGTGTGTATGAACACCAGGTATGAGAAATTACTTTGCAAGAGAACGCACAGTACAGTTGCCAATTATAAGGCCTATATATTGTATATTTCAAGGTACACAGCCGTGTACTAAGTGATCAGACGGTGTGTATGAACACCAGGTATGAGAAATTACTTTGCAAGAGAACGCACAGTACAGTTGCCAATTATAAGGCCTATATATTGTATATTTCAAGGTACACAGCCGTGTACTAAGTGATCAGACGGTGTGTATGAACACCAGGTATGAGAAATTACTTTGCAAGAGAACGCACAGTACAGTTGCCAATTATAAGGCCTATATATTGTATATTTCAAGGTACACAGCCGTGTACTAAGTGATCAGACGGTGTGTATGAACACCAGGTATGAGAAATTACTTTGCAAGAGAACGCACAGTACAGTTGCCAATTATAAGGCCTATATATTGTATATTTCAAGGTACACAGCCGTGTACTAAGTGATCAGACGGTGTGTATGAACACCAGGTATGAGAAATTACTTTGCAAGAGAACGCACAGTACAGTTGCCAATTATAAGGCCTATATATTGTATATTTCAAGGTACACAGCCGTGTACTAAGTGATCAGACGGTGTGTATGAACACCAGGTTTGAGAAATTACTTTGCAAGAGAACGCACAGTACAGTTGCCAATTATAAGGCCTATATATTGTATATTTCAAGGTACACAGCCGTGTACTAAGTGATCAGACGGTGTGTATGAACACCAGGTATGAGAAATTACTTTGCAAGAGAACGCACAGTACAGTTGCCAATTATAAGGCCTATATATTGTATATTTCAAGGTACACAGCCGTGTACTAAGTGATCAGACGGTGTGTATGAACACCAGGTATGAGAAATTACTTTGCAAGAGAACGCACAGTACAGTTGCCAATTATAAGGCCTATATATTGTATATTTCAAGGTACACAGCCGTGTACTAAGTGATCAGACGGTGTGTATGAACACCAGGTATGAGAAATTACTTTGCAAGAGAACGCACAGTACAGTTGCCAATTATAAGGCCTATATATTGTATATTTCAAGGTACACAGCCGTGTACTAAGTGATCAGACGGTGTGTATGAACACCAGGTATGAGAAATTACTTTGCAAGAGAACGCACAGTACAGTTGCCAATTATAAGGCCTATATATTGTATATTTCAAGGTACACAGCCGTGTACTAAGTGATCAGACGGTGTGTATGAACACCAGGTATGAGAAATTACTTTGCAAGAGAACGCACAGTACAGTTGCCAATTATAAGGCCTATATATTGTATATTTCAAGGTACACAGCCGTGTACTAAGTGATCAGACGGTGTGTATGAACACCAGGTATGAGAAATTACTTTGCAAGAGAACGCACAGTACAGTTGCCAATTATAAGGCCTATATATTGTATATTTCAAGGTACACAGCCGTGTACTAAGTGATCAGACGGTGTGTATGAACACCAGGTTTGAGAAATTACTTTGCAAGAGAACGCACAGTACAGTTGCCAATTATAAGGCCTATATATTGTATATTTCAAGGTACACAGCCGTGTACTAAGTGATCAGACGGTGTGTATGAACACCAGGTTTGAGAAATTACTTTGCAAGAGAACGCACAGTACAGTTGCCAATTATAAGGCCTATATATTGTATATTTCAAGGTACACAGCCGTGTACTAAGTGATCAGACGGTGTGTATGAACACCAGGTTTGAGAAATTACTTTGCAAGAGAACGCACAGTACAGTTGCCAATTGAAAGGCCTATATATTGTATATTTCAAGGTACACAGCCGTGTACTAAGTGATCAGACGGTGTGTATGAACACCAGGTATGAGAAATTACTTTGCAAGAGAACGCACAGTACAGTTGCCAATTATAAGGCCTATATATTGTATATTTCAAGGTACACAGCCGTGTACTAAGTGATCAGACGGTGTGTATGAACACCAGGTATGAGAAATTACTTTGCAAGAGAACGCACAGTACAGTTGCCAATTATAAGGCCTATATATTGTATATTTCAAGGTACACAGCCGTGTACTAAGTGATCAGACGGTGTGTATGAACACCAGGTATGAGAAATTACTTTGCAAGAGAACGCACAGTACAGTTGCCAATTATAAGGCCTATATATTGTATATTTCAAGGTACACAGCCGTGTACTAAGTGATCAGACGGTGTGTATGAACACCAGGTATGAGAAATTACTTTGCAAGAGAACGCACAGTACAGTTGCCAATTATAAGGCCTATATATTGTATATTTCAAGGTACACAGCCGTGTACTAAGTGATCAGACGGTGTGTATGAACACCAGGTATGAGAAATTACTTTGCAAGAGAACGCACAGTACAGTTGCCAATTATAAGGCCTATATATTGTATATTTCAAGGTACACAGCCGTGTACTAAGTGATCAGACGGTGTGTATGAACACCAGGTATGAGAAATTACTTTGCAAGAGAACGCACAGTACAGTTGCCAATTATAAGGCCTATATATTGTATATTTCAAGGTACACAGCCGTGTACTAAGTGATCAGACGGTGTGTATGAACACCAGGTATGAGAAATTACTTTGCAAGAGAACGCACAGTACAGTTGCCAATTATAAGGCCTATATATTGTATATTTCAAGGTACACAGCCGTGTACTAAGTGATCAGACGGTGTGTATGAACACCAGGTATGAGAAATTACTTTGCAAGAGAACGCACAGTACAGTTGCCAATTATAAGGCCTATATATTGTATATTTCAAGGTACACAGCCGTGTACTAAGTGATCAGACGGTGTGTATGAACACCAGGTATGAGAAATTACTTTGCAAGAGAACGCACAGTACAGTTGCCAATTATAAGGCCTATATATTGTATATTTCAAGGTACACAGCCGTGTACTAAGTGATCAGACGGTGTGTATGAACACCAGGTATGAGAAATTACTTTGCAAGAGAACGCACAGTACAGTTGCCAATTATAAGGCCTATATATTGTATATTTCAAGGTACACAGCCGTGTACTAAGTGATCAGACGGTGTGTATGAACACCAGGTATGAGAAATTACTTTGCAAGAGAACGCACAGTACAGTTGCCAATTATAAGGCCTATATATTGTATATTTCAAGGTACACAGCCGTGTACTAAGTGATCAGACGGTGTGTATGAACACCAGGTATGAGAAATTACTTTGCAAGAGAACGCACAGTACAGTTGCCAATTATAAGGCCTATATATTGTATATTTCAAGGTACACAGCCGTGTACTAAGTGATCAGACGGTGTGTATGAACACCAGGTATGAGAAATTACTTTGCAAGAGAACGCACAGTACAGTTGCCAATTATAAGGCCTATATATTGTATATTTCAAGGTACACAGCCGTGTACTAAGTGATCAGACGGTGTGTATGAACACCAGGTATGAGAAATTACTTTGCAAGAGAACGCACAGTACAGTTGCCAATTATAAGGCCTATATATTGTATATTTCAAGGTACACAGCCGTGTACTAAGTGATCAGACGGTGTGTATGAACACCAGGTATGAGAAATTACTTTGCAAGAGAACGCACAGTACAGTTGCCAATTATAAGGCCTATATATTGTATATTTCAAGGTACACAGCCGTGTACTAAGTGATCAGACGGTGTGTATGAACACCAGGTATGAGAAATTACTTTGCAAGAGAACGCACAGTACAGTTGCCAATTATAAGGCCTATATATTGTATATTTCAAGGTACACAGCCGTGTACTAAGTGATCAGACGGTGTGTATGAACACCAGGTATGAGAAATTACTTTGCAAGAGAACGCACAGTACAGTTGCCAATTATAAGGCCTATATATTGTATATTTCAAGGTACACAGCCGTGTACTAAGTGATCAGACGGTGTGTATGAACACCAGGTATGAGAAATTACTTTGCAAGAGAACGCACAGTACAGTTGCCAATTATAAGGCCTATATATTGTATATTTCAAGGTACACAGCCGTGTACTAAGTGATCAGACGGTGTGTATGAACACCAGGTATGAGAAATTACTTTGCAAGAGAACGCACAGTACAGTTGCCAATTATAAGGCCTATATATTGTATATTTCAAGGTACACAGCCGTGTACTAAGTGATCAGACGGTGTGTATGAACACCAGGTTGAGAAATTACTTTGCAAGAGAACGCACAGTACAGTTGCCAATTGAAAGGCCTATATATTGTATATTTCAAGGTACACAGCCGTGTACTAAGTGATCAGACGGTGTGTATGAACACCAGGTATGAGAAATTACTTTGCAAGAGAACGCACAGTACAGTTGCCAATTATAAGGCCTATATATTGTATATTTCAAGGTACACAGCCGTG
Organism: Rhinella marina; assembly: GCA_900303285.1. Lineage (NCBI taxonomy): Eukaryota > Metazoa > Chordata > Amphibia > Anura > Bufonidae > Rhinella > Rhinella marina. The sequence goes on from ONZH01011947.1 coordinate 10,906, forward strand.
TACTAAGTGATCAGACGGTGTGTATGAACACCAGGTATGAGAAATTACTTTGCAAGAGAACGCACAGTACAGTTGCCAATTATAAGGCCTATATATTGTATATTTCAAGGTACACAGCCGTGTACTAAGTGATCAGACGGTGTGTATGAACACCAGGTATGAGAAATTACTTTGCAAGAGAACGCACAGTACAGTTGCCAATTATAAGGCCTATATATTGTATATTTCAAGGTACACAGCCGTGTACTAAGTGATCAGACGGTGTGTATGAACACCAGGTATGAGAAATTACTTTGCAAGAGAACGCACAGTACAGTTGCCAATTATAAGGCCTATATATTGTATATTTCAAGGTACACAGCCGTGTACTAAGTGATCAGACGGTGTGTATGAACACCAGGTATGAGAAATTACTTTGCAAGAGAACGCACAGTACAGTTGCCAATTATAAGGCCTATATATTGTATATTTCAAGGTACACAGCCGTGTACTAAGTGATCAGACGGTGTGTATGAACACCAGGTTTGAGAAATTACTTTGCAAGAGAACGCACAGTACAGTTGCCAATTGAAAGGCCTATATATTGTATATTTCAAGGTACACAGCCGTGTACTAAGTGATCAGACGGTGTGTATGAACACCAGGTTTGAGAAATTACTTTGCAAGAGAACGCACAGTACAGTTGCCAATTGAAAGGCCTATATATTTTATATTTCAAGGTACACAGCAGTAGTGCCAAATATAGTTTGGTATGTAGCAGAGCACCTAATACACCACTAATGCCTCTCTCTGTCCCTACTCCAGCAGCTATCCCTGAATACGGCAGCCGTTCTCTGTAAAGTGTATCTTGTAGTAAAGCTATCACTGTACTGCACTATAGTAGCCCTGATAAGGGCTTTTAATCACGCTCCTGCCTGTCCAACAGCTAAAACCTGTCTCTCCCTTCTCCAGCCTCTGTCCCTGACTAAGTTCACGCAGCATATGCGAACGAGCAGGAAGAGCTGAGTTTTTAATATTCGAGGTCACATGGTTTTTCCAGCCAATGCATGTAGACGCCGTTTTCGCGCTGCCAGCGTGCTCAGCGTGCCTGTCATACCCCCCCTGCATGGTGATTGGTGGAAAAAGAGCGCCAGGGAAGGTGGGAGGGGAAACGAATTCTAAGTGCGCCATCGCCGTTATACTCGAAAGAAATCGAGCACGCCGAATATCGTAGTATTCGATCGAATACCAGCTCGATCGAACACTACTCGCTCATCTCTAGTAATTAACACAGAAGAGGACAGTACACTGCTACAGATGGATCTGGATAGACTGGAGGCTTGGGCAGAGAAATGGCAGGTCAGGTTTAACACTGACAAATGTAAGGTTATGCACATAGGAAGGAATAATGCAAGTCACCAGTACATACTAAATGGTAAAACACTGGGTAACACCGACATGGAATTTTAGTGAACAGCAAACTAAGCTGTAGAAACCAGTGTCAGACAGCTGCTGCCAAGGCCAATAAGATAATGGGTTGTATCAAGAGAGACATAGATGCCCGTGATGAGAACATAGTCCTGCCACTTTACACATCACTAGTCAGACCACACATGGAGTACTGTGTACAGTTCTGGGCTCCTGTGAACAAGGCAGACATAGCAGAGCTGGAGAGGGTTCAGAGGAGGGCAACTAAAGTAATAACTGGAATGGGTGGAATACAGTACCCAGAAAGATTATCAAAATTAGGGTTATTCACTTTAGAAAAAAGACGACTGAGGGGAGATGTAATAACTATGTATAAATATATCAGGGGTCAGTACAGAAATCTCTCCCATCATCTATTTATCCCCAGGACTATGACTGTGACGAGGGGACATCCTCTGCGTCTGGAGGAAAGAAGGTTTGTACACAAACATAGAAGAGGATTCTTTACGGTAAGAGCAGTGAGAATATGGAACTCTCTGCCTGAGGAGATGGTGATGGTGAGTTCACTAAAAGAGTTCAAGAGGGGCCTGGATGTAGGGTAACAATATTCAGGGCTGGCTGGCAAATTTTAGCCTGGGGGGCAAGCACACAGCACTGGCCCATGTGTAGCGGCCCACCCTTAACCTGTCTAACTCCACCGACCATATAAAGGCGGTATAGGTAAATGGGCTTTAAATCATTAAAAGCGCCAGCTAGTTGTGTTTTCATGTTGGATTCCAGATACATGACATGGCTGAGTCCGTAGCAACAGCCTGATCATTAGAGGGACCAGATTTACCAACTCCTGAGCTGAAGAGACTCCATTGACTATAATGGGGTCTGCTCAGGATGCTGCTCCTTTACTGGACAAAAAAGTCTTGCATGCAGAACTTTTCTGTACGGTCTTTTTAACATAATCTGTGACCCAAACGCAAATGTGAATGGATAGTATTAGACGTATAGCATCAGATGTATGTTTAACAAACAAATACAGAGCAAGAACCAAGATCACTACATACACACAGCACCAGAACCAGACCCATAAGTCAAATACAGCACCAGAACCAAGTTCAATACATAAATACAACACCAGAACCAAGTTCTTTACATAAATACATCACCAGAACCAAGTTCTCTACATAAATACAGCACCAGAACCAAGTTCTCTACATAAATACATCACCAGAACCAAGTTATCTACATAAATACAGTACCAGAACCAAGTTCTCTACATAAATACATCACCAGAACCAAGTTCTCTACATAAATACAGCACCAGAACCAAGTTCTCTACATAAATACAGCACCAGAACCAAGTTCTCTACATAAATACAGCACCAGAACCAAGTTCTCTACATAAATACAGCACCAGAACCAAGTTCTCTACATAAATACAGCACCAGAACCAAGTTCTCTACATAAATACAGCACCAGAACCATGTTCTCTACATAAATACAGCACCAGAACCAAGTCCTCTACATAAATACATCACCAGAACCAAGTTCAATACATAAATACAGCACCAGAACCAAGTTCTCTACATAAATACAGCACCAGAACCAAGTTCTTTACATAAATACATCACCAGATTGGCTCTCGCCATATGACCTTGTAAGGTGTGAAACTACAGCTCCCAGTATGGCCTGAACAAGTGTAAAGGGATGCTGGGAGTTGTTGATGTGCAAATCAGCACGCTACTACCCATCATAAGCTGTAGATCATCTAGGTGACTACAGCTCCCATCATGCACAGTCAGTAGCAGAATAATCACTTCCATTTAGTGACTTACATGTGACGTCTCCTCCTGAGTTCTTCCCCATCTGGTTCAGACCACCATGATGACTCCTCCCGTCCAAAATTCAGCTCTGCGGATTTTGCCAAGAAGATCTCTTTAGCTTCACGTTTTACCAACACATTGGCATCCTGCATACTGACACAAACTCATCTTAGTGCCACATTCTGTGCCCTGAATATAACAGCAGCATTAGTGCTACACACAGGGCCCCCAATAGTAGCGCCACATACTCTGTGCCCTCTGTATATAGTGCCACATACTCTGTGCCCTCTGTATATAGTGCCACATATTCTGTGCCCTCTGTATATAGTGCCACATACTCTGTGCCCTCTGTATACAGTGCCATATGCCCTGTACCCTCTGTATATAGTGCCACATGCTCTGTGCCCTCTGTGTATAGTGCCACATGCTCTGTGCCCTCTGTGTATAGTGCCACATGCTCTGTGCCCTCTGTGTATAGTGCCACATGCCCTGTGCCCTCTGTATATAGTGCCACATACTCTGTGCCCTCTGTATACAGTGCCATATGCCCTGTGCCCTCTGTATATAGTGCCACACACTCTGTGCCCTCTGTATATAGTGCCACATACTCTGTGCCCTCTGTATATAGTGCCACATACTCTGTGCCCTCTGTATACAGTGCCATATGTCCTGTGCCCTCTGTATATAGTGCCACATACTCTGTGCCCTCTGTATACAGTGCCATATGCCCTGTACCCTCTGTATATAGTGCCACATGCTCTGTGCCCTCTGTGTATAGTGCCACATGCTCTGTGCCCTCTGTGTATAGTGTCACATGCTCTGTGCCCTCTGTGTATAGTTCCCATGCTCTGTGCCCTCTGTGTATAGTGCCACATGCTCTGTGCCCTCTGTGTATAGTGCCACATGCTCTGTGCCCTCTGTGTATAGTGCCACATGCTCTGTGCCCTCTGTATATAGTGTCATATGCCCTGTGCTCTCTGTTTATAGTGCCACACACAGTGCCCCTAATGCTAGTGCCATATGCCCTCTGTATATAGTGCCACATGCTTTATGCCCTCTGTATATAGTGCCACATGCTCTGTGCCCTCTTTGTATAGTGCCACATGCTCTGTGCCCTCTGTGTATAGTGCCACATGCTCTGTGCCCTCTGTATATAGTGTCATATGCCCTGTGCTCTCTGTTTATAGTGCCACACACAGTGCCCCTAATGCTAGTGCCATATGCCCTCTGTATATAGTGCCACATGCTTTATGCCCTCTGTATATAGTGCCACATGCTCTGTGCCCTCTGTTTATAGTGCCACACACAGTGCCCCTAATGCTAGTGCCAGATGCTTGGTGCCCCTTTAAAAAGTGCCTCTTATATGTGCCCCTTTGTGTATAGTGCCCCTTCAGTGTGCCCCCTTTATGTATAGTGCCTCTTCTGAGTGCCCCCTGAATACAGCGTACACACACTGTATTATAATACTCGGTAAAAGCTAGATTGCAGTGGGTGAGACGTCACTGGCTACAAGTTGCTAACGGTCACATGACAAGCTAGATGCAGTGTCTATATAGAGTATATACAGCAGTGTATATAATATATACCTGTACACACTGCATGTATTATACCTCGTACCTCACATATCAGTACACTGCTGTATATACTATATACGTTTACCCACTGCATCTATTATACCTTGTACCTGACGTATCAGTACTCTGTGTGTGTATATGTCAGGTGTGCCAGTGCAGTGCCAGCGCACAGTGCCAGCCCTATATAGAAATGCCTATTCTTGCGGATAAGAATAGAACATATGCTCTATATTTTTTGGGGGGGAGCGGAACTACGTATGCGCGCAGTACATGGTGTGCTGTCCGCATCTTTTGCAGCCCTATTGCAATGAATGGGTCCGCAACCGTTCGGCAAAATTGTGGAACGGATTCAGACTCAGAAACATTCACTTCAATGAGGCCGCAAATCCGTAGTTCCGTTCCGCAAGCCCCGCAAAAAAAGATAGAGTATGTTTTATTCTTGACCGCAATCGCAGACAAGAACAGGCATTTCTATCTTAGGGCTGGACATGTGTGTTCCACAAAATGTGGAACGCACACGGCCAGTATCAGTGTTTTGTGGATCCGCAATTTGTGGACCTCAAAACACATATGATCATGTGAATGTAGCCTCAGGGTTAGGGGTCAGTAGTAGGGTTAGGGGTCTGTATGGCATAGTATTAGAGTTAGGGAAAGTATTAGGAGTCAGTATTAGGGTTAGCAGTCAATATTAGGGTTAGGGACAGGATTAGGTGTCAATATTAGGGTTAGGGGTCCAGGGTTAAAGGTCAGTACTAGGCAAGGGGTCAGGGGCCAGTATTAGAGGTCAGGGGCCAGAACTAGGGTAGGGGCCAGTACTAGGGTTAGGGGTGAGACAGGGCCAGTATTAGGGGGTCAGGCAGGGCAAGTATTAGGGGTCAGTACTAGGGGTTAAGGGGCTAGTATAAGGGTTAGGGGTCCAAGGTTAGAGGTCAGTACTAGGGTAGGGGTCAGGGGCCAGTATTAGAGGTCAGGGGCCAGTACTAGGGTTAGGGGTCAGGAAGGGCCAGTATTAGGGTTATGAGTCAATGCAGGGTCAGTATTAGGGGTCAGGGGCCAGTATTAGGGTTAGGGGTAAGGCAGGGCCTGTATTGGTGGTCAGTACTAGGTGGGCAGGGACCAGTATTAGGGTTAGGGTAAGGTAGGGCCAGTATTGGGGGTCAGTAATAGGGAGGCAAGGGCCAGTATTAGGGTTAGTGCTGAATATAGAGAGTATAGGGGGAGGGCAGTTTATACTTACCTGTCCAGGCGCGGTCCCGCGATGCAGACCCGGCCTCTTCTGGCGAGTCTGCTCCCAAGGAACGTCGCAGGCGGCACGGCGATGTCATTGCGCCGCCTACGTCACATCAGTGCGCTGGCCACTGGGAATAGCGGAGCAGGGAACCAGAGGTTCCCTTGTTCCACCGGCACAGGCTGCTGCAGGCACAATTGCATCTGCATCTAATGGATGCAGATACAATTGAGTTCAGGAGCTGCAGCGGCCCTGACATCCACCGTCCCGGGGTGCATGTGCCCTCCTGCCCCCCGGCCCAGCCCGCCCCTGACAATATTACAGGTTATAGTCACTAGAAAGGGGTCATTGATCCAGGGAGTTATTCTGATTGCCTGATTGGAGTCAGGAAGGAATTTTTTTCCTCTAAAGTGAGGAAAATTGGCTTCTATCTCACAGGGGTTTTTGCCTTCCTCTGGATCAACTTGTAGAATAACAGGCCGAACTGGATGGACAGATGTCTTTTTTCGTCCTTATAAACTATGTTACTATGTTAATAAATAGAGATGAGCAAGAATGCTTGCTCATCTCTATTAATAAAGATATTATGTTATTTATACCGAAAAATAAATGTCGTGAGATTTATAACGTAAAAACCTCCCAGAAAGAGTTAATAAAAGTTAGTCAGAAAGTTATGTGTACCCCAAATGGCACCTGTAAAAACTAAAACTTGTCCTGTAAAAAACAAGACCTCATACAGCTATATAGATAGAAAAATAAAAAAGTTATGGCTCTTGGAAGGCGACGATGAAAAAAGGAAGTAAAACGCTTGGTCAGTAAGGCCCAAAACAGGCTGATCACTAAGGGGTTAGACAATTATGTTCTAATGGAGAAAATTTATAATTTAGGATTGGACCATTTTTCGGAAGAAGCTTCTCATGGTTCTTCTAGTTCTGGTGTCCTGGATGCAGAGAATGAACCGATATAAGCTTACTTCATTCTGAAGACACCGGTATGACGACATACTGTTTAACAACGGTCATATATTGTCAGTTGACCACCAGGCCTAATGAGGCTCCGTTACACAGGGGGTGACCCGCTTAACCAGCGTAGAAAAGACAAGCGCCTGTACATAAGAAGGCCACGTCCTATTCTGCATGGATAGTCTTCAGACAGATTGCAAAGAAATGACATGCAATTTCATTTAGGGTTTAATCAAGCAGATTTTAGTTACATTTCAGCCGGTATTAATCCTGACAGATTATCAGATCTGTTTTTCTTTGTGATTACTGGAATAAACATCTTCGTTAAGTGCCGAGTCCAGAACTTCTGGCGGGTGACGTTAGAACGATGCCTTTTATTAAGATTGTTTTCTAAGCCCCTCCAGCAGGGGAGGGGTTAAAGCGTTCCTTTCGTTAAATAAAATAGGATCATTTTCTTCCCATCTCATTTTCCTAATGGCCCTTCGCTGCCCTGTCACAAGGAGATGTTAATACGGAAAGAGTTTTTTTAGCGCCATCATTATGATTATTATTTACTTACTAGGAGTCATTTTGGGAAGGAGATTAAGGGATAAAAAGGAAAGTTACATTGGTGGCCCCCCCCGGGTCTGGAGTGAAGCACGCTTGGCCAATTTATCCACAAAGCATTATTATTAGGACTCATGCACGCGACCGTATGTATTTTGCGGTCCGCAAAAACGGATCCTCAAAAAATACGGATGACTTCTGCGTGCACTCTGTATTTTGCGGAACGGAACAGCTGACCCCTAATAGAACAGTCCTATCCTTGTCCGTAATGTGGACAATAATAGGACATGTTCTGTTTTTTTGCGGAACAGAAATATGGACATACAGAAACGGAATGCACATGGAGTAGCTTCCGTTTTTTTTGCAGACCCATTGAAATGAATGGTTCCGTATACGATCCGCAAAAAAAACAGAATGGACACAGAAAGAAAATACTTTTGTGTGCATGAGCCCTTACAGTTATTTATAGTGTTGAGCGAATCGAAGTCCATGACGTGGACTGAGATCCGAATCTCAGGGAAAATTCAGTCCCTGCAAAGCTGAATTTCCTCATGCTTCGCGGTGACAAACTGATATTCTCTGAATAGCGGTAAAAATTTTAAAAAATCATACTTACCTCAACCATTTGATTTCAGAGAGCTGGCTGCCACCAGCTTGATTGAAGATCCCGCGCAATATCCCATGCGCGGTGATGTATGATGTCACCATGCGGGCCAACGTGATGACGTCATCACGGGCTACGCAAGATTTTGCGTTAGATCTTCAATCAAGATGGAGGCGGACGGATCTTCACAATCAAATGGATGAGGTAAGTATGATTTTCTAAATTAATTTATTTTTAATCTTACACTGTATTATCAATGTCACATGCCGCAATCAGCTATGAACGCGGCATCTGAGGGGTACAATGACGGGGGCGGCACAATAGCCGTTCTCAATAGTCGTCATTGCACCCACTACTTACAAAGAAACGTGCTTCGTGATGAATTAATTCGTCACAAAGGCAATTTTGTTTTGTAAAATTTGAATTTTCCAATACTTTTCTCATCTGTAGTCATTTATATAGCTCCAACATATTCTGCAGCGCTGTACAGACACCGCCATTACTCACATCATTCCCTGTTCCCTTTTGGGGCTCACAATCGAAAGTCCAAATTAACTTCTCTGTATGTAAAAGTAGGAGGGGGGACCATAGTACCTGGAGACAACCATGGGGAGAACATACAAACTCCTTGCAGATGTTGACCCCCATTGGACTGAAACCCAGGACCCCAGCGCTGCAAGGCAACAGTGCTAATCACAGGGCCACTTGAGCATATATATATATACATGTAGCTATTGTAACACTGGTAAATCCGAAGTAAGCTCTGGCAGTCCATGCTCGTCGGTGTCCTTGACCACCAGAACACTGGTGCAGACTTCTGCCAGGCTTCTGTGGTCGGTTTCCTCCATAGCTGTGCTTCTCTTCTCATAGGGCGCTTGTTCCCCTTGGCTCTTAAAGAAGCCAGCACGCAGGTGCCAGCCTATGTCCCAGCCTATGGCTGACCTCCCTAGGAGGTTGTCCTCTTTTGTAACATTAATGACCTATCCTCAGGAAAGGTCAATATGAGATCGGCGGGGGCCGTCTGCCTGTGTCCCTGCCCATTAACGGTTTGAAGCGTTGTGTTCTCTTCTCTGTTTACCCGCTCGCCATTGACAATGCACTTCAATGGGATCAGTTTCTATTATAGTGGCGGTCATTTGCAGTCCACAAATTGCAGAACGCACACGGGCCGCTATCTGAGTTTTGCAGATTCACATTTTGTGGACGGCAAAACACTACAGCTGTCTGAATGAGCCCTAAGAGTGATGGGTGCCACTGTCCCCTTAATGGATCATTTTGGTGCTTTTTGTGTGTGTGTTTTAAACTAAGCAAAACTCACAGAAACAAAAGGATAAAAAACATCCTGCATGATGTGATAATAATGATTGTGGATGTCAGTGGCTATACACTCACCGGCCACTTTATTAGGTACACCATGCTAGTAACGGGTTGGACCCCCTTTTGCCTTCAGAACTGCCTCAATTCTTCGTGGCATAGATTCAACAAGGTGCTGGAAGCATTCCTCAGAGATTTTGGTCCATATTGACATGATGGCATCACACAGTTGCCGCAGATTTGTCGGCTGCACATCCATGATGCGAATCTCCCGTTCCACCACATCCCAAAGATGCTCTATTGGATTGAGATCTGGTGACTGTGGAGGCCATTTGAGTACAGTGAACTCATTGTCATGTTCAAGAAATCAGTCTGAGATGATTCCAGCTTTATGACATGGCGCATTATCCTGCTGAAAGTAGCCATCAGATGTTGGGTACATTGTGGTCATAAAGGGATGGACATGGTCAGCAACAATACTCAGGTAGGCTGTGGCGTTGCAACGATGCTCAATTGGTACCAAGGGGCCCAAAGAGTGCCAAGAAAATATTCCCCACACCATGACACCACCACCACCAGCTTGAACCGTTGATACAAGGCAGGATGGATCCATGCTTTCATGTTGTTGACGCCAAATTCTGACCCTACCATCCGAATGTCGCAGTAGAAATCGAGACTCATCAGACCAGGCAACGTTTTTCCAATCTTCTACTGTCCAATTTCGATGAGCTTGTGCAAATTGTAGCCTCAGTTTCCTGTTCTTAGCTGAAAGGAGTGGCACCCGGTGTGGTCTTCAGCTGCTGTAGCCCATCTGCCTCAAAGTTCGACGTACTGTGCGTTCAGAGATGCTCTTCTGCCTACCTTGGTTGTAACGGGTGGCAATTTGAGTCACTGTTGCCTTTCTATCAGCTCGAACCAGTCTGCCCATTCTCCCCTGACCTCTGGCATCAACAAGGCATTTCCGCCCACAGAACTGCCGCTCACTGGATGTTTTTTCTTTTTCGGACCATTCTCTGTAAACCCTAGAGATGGTTGTGCGTGAAAATCCCAGTAGATCAGCAGTTTCTGAAATACTCAGACCAGCCCTTCTGGCACCAACAACCATGCCACGTTCAAAGGCACTCAAATCACCTTTCTTCCCCATACTGATGCTCGGTTTGAACTGCAGGAGATTGTCTTGACCATGTCTACATGCCTAAATGCACTGAGTTGCCGCCATGTGATTGGCTGATTAGAAATTAAGTGTAACGAGCAGTTGGACAGGTGTACCTAATAAAGTGGCCGGTGAGTGTATATATCAAAATAAATCACAGAAAAAGAATATTAGTGCACAAAAATAGATGCAAATAATATATACTGTATAAACTAAGACCTCATTCTGATATGATAAAATCTGAGACTCTTAGCCAATATATTTTGATCAAAACACATCTGTGCCCACCTACCCAGCGTCACGGTGGTCTCAGGTCAGGCAGGTCCTACGCTAAACCTAACCATGCCAGTGGGCATCTATATCTAGGAGCGTGGACGCTGCACATATAGGTGTGTTGCTCCTAGTGACCTCTATGTGCATACAGCAACCAATGAGAGGAGGAGCAAACACACCTATATGTACCACGCAATCAAGGCGCTCAATTTGATAGGAAGAGCAAAAGTGCACAAGAATGCTACTCAAGATAGACTAAGAGCGCATGTGTGTGTTTTGTGTTCAGTTATGATTTGGGGGCTACTATCTCTCCTTATGGACAGAGTGCCTTAGTCGGTGTGAGGAGACTTGTAGGCCATTCATGCTCCTCTGGAATTCTGAAAATAAACAGATGCAAATGAGCTCTTAACAAGCTCTGCCCAGGGGCAGATTGGCCATAGACCTTACAGGGAAATTTTCCGGTGGGCTGATGCCCAGGCCTCCTCACAGCCGGCCAGTGGAAGTTTTTGGGGATGTATTTTGTGCTGCTGACAGTATTTTGTAATGGACGGTGGTATTGGTTCTATTGGGGTGGTATAATGTTCCACAGTATGGTATTGCTGGCTCTGCCTTCCATCAATTTGGGCCCAACTACAAAACGGGGCCACTTTAAATTCCCAGTCCACCCCTGGCTCTGCCTCGGATGCCACCAGATGTAAGGTGGCTATCCTACAAGTCAATGTTCAACGCTGTCACATATATATATATATATATATATATCTGCAAAAAAAGGGGTGTCAGTCAGCACATCCACTACGCAGGTGCACGCTGCCATGGCTAGATACACCAAGGAAAAAAAACACAATGCAGTATCACTCTGCAAACACAAATAACGTAAAATATTGCCACAGTAATAAAAAACTTTCTGGTGCTAGTGCTACTGTCAGGGTTGGGATAAACAGACAACAAAGGAACGTGTGCCCTGAGCTTACCCAACCCTCTGTCCCTGCCTATTGCCTCACCCACGCTAAACCGTGGGGCGACAACCACGAAGACTGCGAAATACACTAGTAAACGTGCAGGGGAAGGGAAAACAAACAGAGACAAACAAAACACAGAAGAATCGTCAGCTAGCCGTGTCAGAAACCAGAGATAATGTCAGCACAAAATCAGAAAACGGAAGAGTAGTCAGGTACGAGCCAAGGGTCAAATAAGCAGTAGAATACACACGATAACAACGCACAAGCAGGAATAGCAAAGATTTGCAAAAACCAGCAAGGAGCAGAGAGGAAGGTAGGTATATATGCAGGAAGATATCCCACCCCCAGGTTCTGAATGGACCAGATTCAGAGAAGCCACTCAGCCCAGCACCTGAGAATTAACCCTGAGTAGACCAACCAAACATGAAGCTGGGCGTTGGCTCCAAAACAACTCACAGTGTGAACATGGTTAAAGGCACTAAACAGAAACACACAAAAACTCAGAATAAAAAACATAGACCCTATGTTCTCCGATGACCAGACCTGACAGCTACGCTTATTTTGCAAAATTGAGATTCTTGGCAAATACATTTTGTGCAAAATTATTTGGGCCCGTCTGCCAAAAGTCAAGGCGATCTCTTTAAGACGGGAACCTAACACTAATTCCTACCTGTTGTGTGCCATAATGGCCACTATTAGGCCTCTTTCACATGAGCGTCGCGGATTTGTTCAGGATGCGTCGCGGATGCGTTGCGGATGCGTCGCGTTAAAAACGCGCGGATTGCATGCGGATGCAATGCGTTGCGTTGCGTTTTTAACGCACCCCCATTCATTTCTATGGAGCCTGGGCTGCGTGAAAAACGCAGAATATAGAACATGCTGCGTTTTTCACGCAACGCAGAAGTGATGCGTGAAAAAAAACGCTCATGTGAAAAGCCCCATTAAAATGAATGGGTCAGGATCCAGTGCGGGTGCAATGCGTTCGCATCACGCATTGCACCCGCGCGGAAATCTCGCCCGTGTGAAAGGGGCCTTAAATTCAGGGAGTGTTGGTTCCACATGCATGCTGGGTCCATGGTAGCCATTATGGCACATAACAGGTAGGAATTAGTGTTAGGTTCCCGTATTACAGAGATCGCCTTGACGTTTGGCAGACGGGCCTAAATAATTTTGCACAAAATGTATTTGCCAAGAATCTCAATTTTGCAAATTAAGCGTAGCATTAGCACTAGAAAGTTTTTCATTACTTTGGCAATATTGTACGTTATTTGTGTTTGCAGAGTGCTGCTGCATTGTGTTTTATATATATATATATAGTGTTTAAAAGAAAATGAAATATTAAGAACACAAATCAATAAAAATCAAACTTTACTTTGGATGGCCTTACTTTTTCACACTACTATATGATTCATTCGAAATTTCTTAAACTTTCTATTTTTTTTTTTTTTTTTAAACATTTGTAAATTTAAAAAAAAACTGTAAATCCCATTTATGTGAAGAATAAAATGAAGATGCTTTTCTCAATGTATTTATTCTACGTATGTGAGAAGGTACCCCAAGATCATACATATAATAAAACACGTCTGAGTATACGGAGTGGATGATTGAAACCCATTTCCATGACGTTTTTATGGGATGAAGCAGCCATTAAGAATAATGTATCATTATAAAGTATAATGTACCATTATAATGTGCAGTGTAATTGAAACTGCTAGTTGTGGCAACAGTAATATTTACTATGTTATTTTCTAACAAGCAAAACCCCCAAATCCCTGAACCGAGATATTCGGAAGAAGGAAAAACAATCTTGCCATAAAATAAATGTAACTCCGCACCACAAAATCAATTAGACTAGACTGCCCAAGCAACATAATTACATTCGTAACAAATGTGATACATCAACCAAATGTAAGATGGTAGCTGAGACGCGCTGTCTTTGTGTCCTATGTGCTCAATAGATTTTGACGAGGAGATTATGATGAGATAGTTTTCAGCAGATAGGAGTTTAGGAATATCGTCATAGATCAAAATGTCCTGGAATGAAATCTGATTTGTCAGCATGAATGATGCACGTCACATCTATTATATGTGACTTGATGTGATGATATGTATAATATATTCTATGACGATATGTATATGTTAGGGTACGTTCACACCTGCGTTTTGAAACCTGGCAGGTTGTTGTGGCAGAGGAACAGTCTGCCATAGTTCACCCTATCCGGCAAAGCCAGATAATGCAGGGAACCGCAGGTTCCCTATTGACTACAATTTTTTTTTGTATTCTCTCCATTGTAGATTCCTATTGAAGACATGAAAACGATGAAGGAACGCATGTAAGTAGTTAGTAAGTAAGTACCTGTGTATTTTTCACCCCATAAGATGCACTTTTTCACCCATTATGGAAGTGCTCATTAGTACCGTAGAAACCGGAAGCGGTGAAAGCAGAGCTCCCCTGGTTCTGTACTCACCGCTTCCTGGTCCTCTGCCTTTGGCAATGCTGTGACTGCGCACAGCATGAGGATGCTCTGTGACCTCACTATGTGCGCGTCGGTTCACAGCACTACCAACGGCAGGAAGAAGAGAGAGAGCTTGATCCTGGGAGCCTGCAGCATCCGGAGCAAGAGAGGCAAGTTGATTTTTTTTTAATTTGCTTTGCAGCATGGGGGTCACATCTGCGGCATAGATGGGTCTCATCTGCAGCATGGGTGGGGCTTATCTGCGGCATTGGAGCTCCATCTGAGGCATGAGGGACTCCATCTGAGGAATGGGGGGCTAATCTGAGGCATGGGGGTCTGATCTGAGGTATGGGGGTCTGATCTGAGGCATGAGGGTCTAATCTGAGGTATGGGGGGCTGATCTGAGGTCTGATTGGGGGTCATTCACATTGGGGTCTGAGCTGAGGTCTGATTGTGAGTCCGATCTGAGGTCTTATTGGGGTCTTATTAACATTGGGGGTCTGATGTGATGTCTCATTGAGGGTCTTATTAACATTGGGGGTCTGATTGCTGGCCTGATCTGAGGTCTAATGAAAAATATTTTTTTATTGTCCTCCTCTAAAACCTAGGTGCGTCTTATGGGCAGGTGAGTCTTATAGGACAAAAAATACAGTAAGTAAGTAATTAGTAAACAGAAAAGTATTACACAAACCAGAATATGTTTTATATTTTAGATTCTTCAAAGTAGCCCTTTTGCTATGATGACAGCTTTGCACACTCGTGATATTCTCTCAATCAGCTTCATAAGGTAGTCACCAGGAATGGTTTTCCAATAGTCTTGAAGGAGTTCCCAGAGGTAATGAGCACTTGTTGGCTGTTTTTTCTTCACTCTGCATTCCAACTCATTCCAAACCAGATTGGTTGATTGTGGAGGCTATGTCATCTGATACAGCACTCCATCACTCTCCTTGGGCATGTAGCCCTTAAATAGCCCAGAGGCATTCTGATTTGCTCCAAATTTCTTCTGTAGCAGGACAATAACGCCAAACACACAGCCAATGTCATTAAGAATTATCTTTAGTGTAAAGAAGAACAAGGAGTCTTCAAAGTAATGATATGGCCTCCACAGAGCCCTGATCTCAACATAATTGTTGCAGATCAGAAAGTGTGGACCCACTATGCCAACTAACTGCTTTGGCTTCAAGCTTAACCCTAAGGCAGGGGAGCTGTTAGGCTAAAACATTCACGGCCTGGGCCCCTGATGTTTCCTCCCAGGTCCCGATTGTCCTGCCTGCCAGCTAGATACAATTGTATTGCCGTCCTCAGAACGATGATGTTATTTACATGGAACTGAATTTTGGAGGGGCTGAGGGAGAGAATGATGTTATTTACATGGGACTGAACGTTGGAGGGGGCTGTGGGAGGGGGTGATGTTATTTTCATGGGACTGTATGTTGAAGGCGGCTACGGAGGGAGTGATGTTATTTACATGGGACTGTATGTTGGAGGGGCTGAAGGGAGGGGTTGATGTTATTTACATGGGACTGTATGTTGGAGGTGGCTGTGTGAGGGAGTGATGTTATTTACATTGGACTGTATGTTGATTGCGGCTGTAGAGGGAGTGATGTTATTTACATGGGACTCAACGTTGGAGGAGTCTGTGGGAGGGGGTAATGTTATTTTCATGGGACTGTATGTTGAAGGTGGCTGTGGAGGGAGTGACGTTATTTACATGGGACTGTATGTTGGAGGGGCTGAAGGGAGAAGGTGATGTTATTTACATGGGACTGTATGTTGGAGGTGGCTGTGGAGCAGTGATATTATTTACATGGGACTGTATGTTGATGGTGGCTGCGGAGGGAGTGATGTTATTTATATGGGACTGAACGTTGGAGGGGGCTGTGGGAGGGGGTGATGTTATTTCATGGGACTGTATGTTGAAGGCGGCTGCGTGGGGAGTGATGTTATTTACATGGGACTGTATGTTGGAGGGGCTGAAGGGAGGGGTGATATTATTTACATGGGATTGTATGTTGGAGGTGGCTGTGTGAGAGAGTGATGTTATTTACATGGGATTATACGCTGGAGGGGCTGAAGGGAGGGAGTGATGTTATTTACATGGGACTGTATGTTGGAGGGGCTGAAGGGAGGGGGTGATGTTATTTACATGGGACTGTATGTTGGAGGTGGCTGTGTGAGGAAGTGATGTTATTTACATGGGACTGAATGTTGAAGGCGGCTGCAGAGGGAGTGATGTTATTTATATGGGACTGTATATTGGAAGGGCTGAAGGGAGGGGAGTAGAGATGAGCGAAGCGATTCGTCGATTTGTTGATTTGTATCGAATTTTGGAAATTTTCAACTGTGAAGTGAATCCGAATATTAGGTGATTCGCTTTGTATTATTCGTAAAACTTACGTAAAATTTTACACGCCAACTATACATATGATACGTATGAACCATACGAAGCGTACGCATTATGCGTTAGTGGGACAATTACGATCCGCCCACGCAAGAGCAGGAAAGTGAAGATACGTCCCCCCTTATAACTGGAAAAAAACAGCCCAGCCCACTGGGTACTAACTATTTGCACGTATAGGGAGTGAAGACTCCTCCCTCAGTACTCCACCCTCCTCTGAGTCACTCAGTCTGAACCAGTTTAGACCAGTGCTGATTGCTGACCTGAGAGCAAGTATTTTCAACAGCAAGCATGGCTCAAAAAAAGCTGCGTGACCTGCGTCCCAACTGGAACAAAATGTACTTTGGGGACGAGTTACCAGAACCACCGCCCGCTGCGGATGTCACAGGTTCAACTCTGCGAGAGAAACCCAGCATTAGTGCCTGGGTCATCAACTGCTGCTGCGACTAGTGAGGTGGCTGGAGCATCTGCAGTTTTTCGTGCGGCTGGAGTGTCCGCTCTGTCTCATTCAGTGGAGGTGGCTGGAGCGTCCACTTTGCCATCCAGGAGGAGATCCACCCCTTCCATACACCAGAACCCCATTGTTCCGGCATCTGTGACAGCCCATGCACAGACCCTCTGGGAGTATAAAACCGCAGTGGAGGACTGGGTCATACAAGTTCATGACCACCCTAGGCCGGGAGATCCTTCACTGGAACGCAGGAAGGGAACTGTGGTTTGGTTTTCAGTTGGGCGAGGGTCTGGCTTCCTACAGGATGACGAGGATGGGAAGTATTTTGTGGGCCGCCAGTTGGTGAAACAGCCGTACCTGCCACATCGGCATAGCCTGTACCTGGGGGATCAGTTGGAGTACACCCCCATGGCGTCCCTAAAAGGACCATTTGCAACTGGGGTTACTCTCCTTTCGCAGCCTCTGGTGCCCACAAGGGAACCAGAAGTGTGGCCGGATGAACCACCAGGTCCAGGACGCTTGTGCTGCCTGCAGGAGTTCCCAGATGGCGTCCTCCGGTTCAGGTAAAAGCCACAGCCTCAGCCGGAGCCTCTGATTCCAGGACTGCCAGCACCACCACCACCACCACCACAGTCCTTACAGCTGGGTCAGCTGACTACATCTTCATTCACCTTCCAATCTACGGTGATCCACCAGTACCAGCTGCCGTGGAAGGTGAAGCCAGCAGCAGCCGGGGAAGCTGGGTCTTCTTCCCTGGATGCAACCTTTTCGGAATCGCTGCATCCGGAAGTTCTTCCCCTAGCTGTCCCGGCAGGAGGATCCAGAAAAGCAAAGATGGCTGCAGCGCTCGCCAGCGTGACCACCACCCGGACAAGTCCGAATTCCGGAACAAGAGGTCACTGGAGCTCCACCACCGCAGCGAGCATGGCCTACAAGAGGCAGGAGCGTCCTCTTATGACCTTCAGTAGTAGCTCGAGCGATGAGGATTTCAGGTCCCTCATCTGAGGAAGGACACTGCAGGAGGACCTATGGGAGCCACACCATGGACTGCACCTGAAGGGTGAGCTGCTAGTTGGCAGTAGTTTTTGTTTAGTTTCTGTTGTCCCCATTTGACTCTCACCCAGATGGACATGGCTGAAATGTTTCCATAATTTGCTGTATTTTAGCTACATTGTTTTTAATGGTTCAGCACTTTAGCTCATTGTGTGTATTCTTTTTCAGGTACTGCAATGTGTCTTATTAATGCACTTATTGTACGGTGTTTTTAGTAAATTATTAACTTATTGAAAGCTAGCAGCAGTGATCACCTTATTTTTCTAGTTTATATAGTCTTCCTCTAAAGACTGTAGACCACAGCCTAGCCTCATGTGTATGACGCATTCGCTCGTCAATTGTACGTTAAGGATTCTTTTGCACTTTTTTACGCTAATGCTTACATATTGCGTACTTTTAACTTCGCTGACAGTACGTACGTATCGATTTTTTTTTACGTAGATTTGACGAATAAGTTTGTGCGAACACAAATCTTGTCAGATATTCGGCGAATATTCGGCGAATAAAATTTTGAATGATTCGCTCATCTCTAGAGGGGAATGATGTTATTAACATGGGACTGTATGTTAGAGGGGCTGAAGGGAGGGGTTGATGTTATTTACATGGGACTCTACGGAGGGGGGGAGGGAAAATAATTTTATTTACATGCGACTGTATGGTGGAGGGGCTGAAGGATCATCATTGTTGAGGGCACTAAAGGGAGGAATATAACTACAGGGGGCATTATAGTAGGGGGCAGTATAAATACTTGGTGCACTTTAGGGGTATTATATCCAGGGGACATTAGGTATTCTTAGTACTAATGGGGGCTCTATAGGAAGTACTTATTGATCCCCATTATTTCTACTGAGAGCACTATGGGGGGCACTTATTACTACTGAGGGGTCTGTAGAGCGTTATCACTGTATTACTAATGAGGGCATTCTAGAAGGGAATTACTATTGGTGGGACTTTGAGGAGCACTGTTATTATGGGGGGCACTGATATTTCTTCAGGACAGCATTTGGGGGTATTGGGGGGGCACAGCGAGCAGCAGGATAACTCTGTGGGGACTCGAGGTTGGGGGATGATGAAATGTGAGGAAGCTAAGATGTCCGTTTGCCACACTTTGCAGAGACGAGGCGGCTGAGAGAAGTTGTGCGGACCGAAATGGAGAAGATGATGACAGAGAAGATCTACATCAGAGGAGACGTCAACTGGAGGCCCTGAATGTGAGAGGTATGTGCTGCTGCAGAAGGGGGGGGGGGGGTAGCGGGGGCTTGGGGCTTGGGCCCCAGATGTTTTGAGACCCTAGAAAAGCAAATCACTGGAGACAAGTATTAGTGTCAAAAAGGTATGTATCCTGATTATTAAAATTATTCACTGCCTGTTTAGGATACTAAAATAACAAAATAAAGAAGTTTTATTATAATTAAATCTTAAAAAGGAGGAGGGGAAAAGGAGGGTTTAAAGGAGAAGCTAGGGATGCTTCTCCAGCCCCTGTATCCCAGGCACACCACTTGGGATCTTAATATAGATACTAAAGACAGGAGGGCTATCGATACCACCTGCAGCCTCTCTGTTTCTCCATTATGATCCCCTAGATCAACGAGGTGTGGGTCCACACTGGATCCTTACACTCTTGATATAATATCTGTGGATCTATGTAGTGAAAAGTCACAAAACAACCTCTTATAAGTCAATGGATATCCTTTGTATGTTAGACCTGGCACTGTGTCATCATAAATGGCAAAATAAATTAAAACATTTTGGTTGTGATTGCATAGAAAACTAATTTCAAGGTGTCCAGCTCTTAATAGGTGATGGCTTATTCCTTACACCAACATCTACACGTATATTGAGAACACTGCAGATTCTGCATCTTCGTAGCCTGATTGAATGACAATAAGGGTAATCCTTGTGCCAGCCTCAGATTTTTGCTCTAGTAAAACCCATAGGCAAATCCTCAAAATGAAAATTTAGAGTTCGTTATTATCTCTGAGGCTAAACCCATTGGAGATTCCTCTGTTTCTCTGGTGGGCTAGTCCAAGCATAAAGGTGCCCATACACCTTCACTAACTGTTGGCCAAACGCTCACTCAGCCGATAGCTATCTCTCCTTCATACATATACGAGCTTTGCTTGGCCAAGCGTGTAAAAATTCAGTGTGGAGACAGGAAAAAATACACTGCCAGGCATTTCTCACAGTATCTTATCTAAAGGTCAGTAAAAAAGGATTGAAAGTTGAGCTTCTGGGTCAGGAGCTACCAATACACATTATATTTTTGGCCGGTCCTGTTGCAGTTTTAACTACTATTTCTCCTTCAGCATGAAGTGGCTGACCACTGACTGTCCTAAACAACCAAGATGTATCTTAAGTCAACTGGACAACCCAAACAAGCCTCACAAGTTCCAGTGCTACCGGACTGGATGTAGGCCAAAGCATTGATTTCCAATGCTGACCAAACTCCTTGATTTACAAGCTTAAACCAATAAAAAGATACCAAGCCGATCCTTCCAAGAAAGATAAGAGCGCTCCTTGGCTTGACAACCGATAGACTTCATGGGTCAGGGTTGGAGGTTTTCTATTTTCCATCAAATTTTTTTTCTAGTATTATTTCCATACCTTCGTTACTCTCACAAAAGTCACACTGACAAAACAGTGATCTGGAAATATTATTTTGTAGGTTTATATTGATCCTCCCAGGAGCAAATAATAAGAGTGATCTGTCTTGATTACCAATAGATATCTACTCTGAAAGACCAGATGTACAGCAGAGAGAACGCTTAAAACATCCATTACTCTTTGCAAAAGGTCAATCCAATACGAGCTGTGTTTGCATTGTGACCAACTGATGGCCATTTCATCACCAGTGCGGGCGCTGGCCGTCTTGTCAGCTCTGTAATAGTGCTGTCCACCCTAAGTGTCCTGGATCCACTGATTTAAAAGAACTATGGAGAACATTGTTCTCTCTATCATGTTGAATGTTGAAACACAATTTTTGAAAAGCCGTGAACCACAGAAATGTAGATTTTTAGACCAGAAGAATTCATGGTTTGGCTTGAGATTATAGCAGGGCCAATGGCTTAAAGGGGTATTCCCATATTTGGCATCTTCACATCTTAAATGTGTGATAGATGTGGGTTTTACTTCTGAAAGTAATGGGGCTCTCCTAAACCAAATGCTCTAGTGAGATGGCCTGGTGAGGATTCACAGAAACAACTGAGCATGATTGCTGGGCTACAAAGAAGTAAACGTGCACCTCCACCTCTCCATTCATCCTACACCTGGAGGCAGGGGCCACCTCTCTTCTGAAGATAGGTGTGGGTCACAGAGGTGAAACCCTCCTTTGTCACACATTTATACCATGTCCTGTGGATAGCCATAGATTTTCAAGATCGTAATACGCCTTTCATGTTACACAATCTTCATTTATTGCCCCCCAAAGTGGCAAAGTTCTGTTGTGGTTACAATTTTTTTGTCCGCCATGCTTTACTAAAGGTAAACTAAAATCTGCCTGCACCCACCTGAAAAAAAAACAGTTAAGTCATGACCACTAAGGTCTCACTTCCATCTAATTTGTGATCCATTCCCTATAAGTCCATCTCCAGCAACAGAGTTAGAAGATGGCTAACAAAAAATGGAATGTCAGAGCACTGCCTCTTCAGAAGTAAGGGAAGGGAAGTCCCTGCTAATATAGTACTTGCAGACTTCCATAAAAGGTAGACAACCCCTGCTTCTGAAAGAAATGCATCTAGCTGTGCAGGTGAAGCAGGGAATAACTTGGCAGAGCAAGACATTAGAGAAGCCCAAAAAAGACCTACTCCTTCACAGCTATGATTGTACAATGAAGTTCAGCCATTATGAACATTTTTTTTTAAAACTCAGGTATGCCTTAAGTCTTTATAGAGGGCAGCTTGATAGTTACAAACAGTATGGTGGCACAAAACTCGGTGGATACACACACATAAATGTGAGGCACTGGGATTTGCACCAAAAGACCTTTTTGGTGCCATTCACAAAATAACTGCACAGGCACAACGGTTACAAAATGGTATCTTTACTCCATAGGTGGATGCCTACAGTAAGAGGACAGTCTCTATATTCAACAGGTGGTTGCCATTTGTAATAACTCCATACACATGGTACTTGCACCAGGGAGTTGCCCCTAGCAAAAGGCCAGATTCTTTACGCACTCACACTGTACTCTCAGAAGGTATAACAGGTAGGTCCACTTGCAACAGGACAGTCTCTATATTCAGGCCCCAGTGTGTCTCACAGTCCACATTAGCAGTCCATAGGATAGGTCATCAGTATGGTCTCATGCACACGACCATTGTTAGCCTGTGCCTTTGACTGCCGACCATGTGCCAGTCATATGCGGATGAGGACCCATTCACCTGAATGGGGTCCTCAATCCACATCCGACGGTCCGCACTGCAAAAAAGTGCATGCACTCCGTAGTGCTGCCGTGGGGTTCCGTGTCTCTGTTTCGCACCGCACCATTCAAATAAATGGGTCCAGATCCGTGATGTGGAAGTGACAGGTGGTACATGTAAAATTAATTGCCCAACGAAGCAAATAACATGTTAAACTTGAAACCGCATCCATATACATAGTCTTTAAAGGGTTTCTGTCACCAGTTTTTTCGGTATGAATCAGACTGACATTAGAGATGTGCTAATGTCACCTGATTCCAAATATATATCTGTTTATTTACTGGTGCCCCCATTTTTATATAAAATAAACTTTTATTTTATGCTAATAAGGCCTCTAGGTGCAAGGGGCGTTACCCGTGCTCCTAGAGGCTCTGTTGATTGACAGGACCAGGCAGAGAAGAAACACTCCATTCACCATAGCTTGCAAGGACCTTCAATGATGTCATGACCATGTGATCAGTCACATGGTTTAGGAGGAGACAGGCTGTTTGTGTGATCCTAACCATGTGACTGATCACATGGTCATGACATCATTGAAGGTCCTTGCAAGCTATGGTGAATGGAGTGTTTCTTCTCTGCCTTGGCCTGTCAATCAACAGAGCCTCTAGGACCAGGGGTAACGCCCCTTGCACCTAGAGGCCTTATTAGCATATAATAAAAGTTCATTTTATATAAAAATGGGGGCACCAGTAAATAAAACAGATATATATTTGGAATCAGGTGACATTAGCACATCTCTAATGTCAGCCTGATTCATACCGAAAAAACTGGTGACAGAAACCCTTTAAGGTATGCAGGAAGTCTTCCTTCTCATTTAAAGGGGTATTCTCATCTTAGACAATGGGGGCATATCGCTAGGATATGCCCCCATTGTCTTATAGGTGCGGGTCCCACCGCTGGGACCCGCACCTATAGC
Source organism: Rhinella marina (assembly GCA_900303285.1). Lineage (NCBI taxonomy): Eukaryota > Metazoa > Chordata > Amphibia > Anura > Bufonidae > Rhinella > Rhinella marina. The sequence continues at coordinate 34,435 of ONZH01011947.1, forward strand.
CAGAACGGAGCGGGGAGCGCTGCGCCTGGAGGACCCCAGGTTTCCCGCGCTCCCCGTGCCGCTCATAGAAATGAATGGGAGCCGGGCCGTGCATGCGCGGTGCGCTCCCATTCATTTCTATGGAGCCGACGGAAGTAGCCGAGCCAGCGCTCGGCTATTTTCGGCGGCCCCATAGAAATGAATGGAGGGCGGCTGCGCATGCGCAGTGCGCCCTCATTCACTTTGGGGGCTCCGTTCTCGATATAGGTGCGGGTCCCAGCGGTGGGACCCGCACCTATAAGACAATGGGGGCATATCCTAACGATATGCCCCCATTGTCTAAAATGAGAATAACCCTTTAACTCTTGGTGGTTCTGATGTGGACATAGGTTGGAATCAGAAGTACCACTGCCACTTTCTGCTACTTCCCCATTTTCCATCAGTTAAGGCTCCATTCACACATCCATATTTTTCTTTTCCAGATTTTCGGTCAGTTTTTTCCGGATCCGTGTTTCCACAAAAGCCTTCCGTTTTTACCAATTGTACATCCGCATCCATTCCGTTTTTCCGCAAAAAAAAGGAAGGAGGAATATATGTTGGTAGGGTATTTCTATTTCCTGGAAACGGATCTGCAATTGCGGATGATATGCGGATGACATATTGATGCATTCCTCATATCATCCACATTTTTTGCGGACCCATTGACTATAATGGGACCACGGACCACATATGCGGACAAAAGTAGGACAAGCTCTATCTTCTTTGCGGATCCGCATAACGGAGTGCATAACGGAACAACGGATGTGGACAGTATACGGTGTACTGTCCGCATTTTTTCAGGACCCATTGAAATGAATGGATCCGCATCCTATCCGCATGATTTGCGGATCAGATGCGGATTGGATCAGGAAAGAAAAACAGGACGTGTGAATGGACCCTTACTCTGCGGCTCAACACATTTCTTTACAAATGAATTGTCAGCTCCCTGGTTCACCATTTCCTGGCCTTTGTGTTTGCCAGCAGCAGGCTCGTTGGGGTGACAATGTTGGACCTGCTGTACTGAGCAGGAGAAAGACCAGGGAAGATGTGCTCCAATATTCAGGGGAGCAGGGCTAGGTGAGTAGTGCTTTTTTATTTTATTAAAATGACAAGGGCTTTACTATTGGAGCACTAAACTATTGTAAGGGGGTACTAAAGGGGCATCAATATTGTGTGGGGGCACTAAGAGCGAATAACTACTGTGAAGGGGCACTATGGCAGCATACCTAAACTGTGGGGACGTAACTAATTTGTGACCACACTACAGGGCGTAACTACTGTGTGGGGGCGCTAAGGGGGCATACATGCTGTGAGGAGGCACTAAGGAGGCATAACTACTCCAAAAGGGGCATAACTACTAAGAGGGGTACTAAGGGGCTATAACTACTTTAAAGGGGCATAGCTAATGTGAGGGGACAGAAAGGGAACATACCTAGTGTGAGGGGGCACTAAGGAGGCATGCCCACTATAAATGGGCATAGCTACCGTGAGGGGCCCCAAAGGGGGCATAACTACTAAGAGGGGTACTAAGGGGCTATAATTATTTTAAAGAAGCATAGCTAATGTGATATACTTAAAGGGAACCTGTCATCTCTGAAACACCTCCTGAACTAGAGTAAGCGGTGTATAGTGTAAGTGATGCTGAATCCAAATATGTAAGTTTTATCTTCATACTCACTTCCATTCCAACGCTGTGCTGCCATAAACCAGCAGTAAAATGCATTGAGAGGACTCATCTTTGAGTCCTCTCCATTATGTGAGTGAGCACTGGAGTCCACTGAGTGTATTTTACTGCAGGTTTGTGGGAGCACAGCGTCGGAATGGAAGTGAGTATGAAGATAAAACTTACATAACCGGACTCGATGTCACTTACACTATACAACGCTTACTGTAGTTTGGAGGGTGTTTCAGAGCTGACAGGTTCCCTTAAAGACATTTTAATTGGCTAAGGACTGCAAACTGTAAATATACAGAGAGTGGCCGTTAACAAGTTAATATATCTTGAGAGTGATCACAGCTCTGTTGATTTACAGCTCAGGCACTAGCTGACAGCCTGAGCGATCAGGTAAAATGTCAGGTCCCAACTTTTCGACTGTCTTCTCTATTCTCACATACACACTGCACTATTCATCCTAGTAGTCATGTGACTGGTAACATGATCACCGAGATTATCGTTTTAGGAGGCGGCTGCTTAGTCTAACTGCGCAGGACCAGTTACAAAGCCAAAAGCATAGTGTAAAATAATGATGATAATAATAATAAGAAGAAGAAGAAGAAGAATAAAAATTCCCCAAATGATATTTTCTGACAAAAATAACTCACCCCCACAAAACGTTCCCCTGTGCTAATAAATAGACCTAATACCCAATTACCCAAAATTGGAAAATTGGGTGTGTAATATATCAAAATTTACTGCAAACTTGTAAGGTAATACTATGGTATTACCAGAAAAAAAATCTAAAATGTAAAACGCATATTGTTTAATATATTTTTAAAATATAAGCCTAAAAATTCCCCCCAAAAAATTTAAATGATAAATTATGTTTATAAAAGACTTCTGAAAAAAGGTCACAAAAATCAATGAACTCCTTATCTCTGCCTCCTAACATTATAAACAATCATTAAAGTGGCTTAAATAAGTGTTTATGAAGTTAGAGATAAGTTTTTTTAGATGACCAGCACAAAGCGAAAGTGAAAGTATCAGTCACACAGTTCGATAAACCGTTAATCCTTTGTGACAGAATAGTTCAATATTTTTAATAAAGGCCAATTGAAAATATGATTTTTAGCCAAAAATTAGTAAAATGCAATCATAAACAAAAATTGCCTCCAAAGGTGTACATAGCCTTTAAAGACTGAAATTACCCTGGTTCTGAATTGGTTAAGAAATTAATTAATTCAGAATTATAGACCTGTTATCCCATCTCAACATTTATGGCATATTATTAGGATATGTCACTAATGTCATACAAGTCCTTGTCCCACCTCTCAAACCCGTTCCTAGCGCCATAAACTGCAGGAGATCACATCGCACTTGCGCAGCAGTCCAGTAGCTAAGCCCTGGATTGGCTGTTTCCAGCTGTCCCACAGCAGTGAATGGAGAAGTGGCCGCGCTTGAATGGCTTGCTCTCCTTTCACTGCTATGGGACTTCCGAAAATAGTTGAGGGTGTTTGGCTATTTTCGAAAGTCCCATAGCAGCTGCTGCGCTCCTACATTTCGCGGGCCCCGTTTTGGAGATAGTAATGGGTCCCAGGGGTGGGACCCACACCTATCTGACATTTATGGCATATCCTAGCAATATGCCATAAATCTTAACATAGGAATACCCTTGTAACAAAAAAAACTAAATATTTTGCATGGGTGATCAGTCACATTTTGCTATGGGATAGGACTATGTCCCACAGTTGGCTGTCCTGGTAAAAGGACTCCAGTCTATGATATAACACAGTCCAACAGTCTAAAATAAATTTAGATTTTAATTACCCATCCACAGCATTCAATTTGATGAATGGAGTAAGAAGCCATAGAGTTCTTTCTTTTTTATGGCCGCTAATTAAGATGGTGTAATTCTTTGCCTTTGTATTAAGCCATTGAAGTTACCTTCAGAAGTGATAACGGTATTATTCCTGAATAATCATCTGTATTCTGCCGGAGCCCCCTGAGCCCCAGAACTGTTAAGAAGCCGGAATGATTTTGCTCGGTGCATCTTTAAACCTTCTTCTCAGCAATTGTGCTTCCAGCTAAAATACAGCAAAGGCTAATTTGATTTCTATTGCTTTAGTTTGTCTATCAGTGACAACCCTTTTATACATTTAATTCATTCTCAATTTCTCATAATCAGAGGCAAGGTGTCCCCTAAGGTTAGAACTGAGCTTGTCAGAGACACTGGGAAAATTTGCAAAGGTAATCAGTCTATCTGTTCTTTCCGCTGCCCATGGAACGATTAACTAATATCGCGTGTCATCTGTTTAGTACAGGATTTTTATTTTATTTTTTAATTTTTTTTTCCAGGAGATACAAGAGGACTAAAGACCCTACTGTCAAAACTTGTCATCCTCATTACCTCAAGGCGGCCTTCGTCTCTTTTATTCTAATTTCATAGTTTTCCGAATTTACAGCCGCTGGAAATTGAGTACAAAATCCATTATCATTTGTATATTTTAATTATGCAAATGAGGCAGCTCAGCTGCACCGACTGGGTCCTGCAGGGATGCCTAACTTCATTCCGGGTGATTACAATTTATCCAGTCGAGTCACTTTAATTGTAACAAGCTAATTGCATTGTTTCATTTGGCTGTAACAAAACAAAGAGGAGACAGGAAGCTTAATGGCATAGACAGGGAATTACTGTGCTCTCCCCTATGTGTGGCTGACACTTTCAATTTCGAGATAGTTAACCCTACAATTGTGGCGTAGCGGGCAGGATTGAGGGAAGGGGGGGGGACAGAGGTTTACCAGAAAAAAAAAGATTGCTGCTGCGACACCGGGGCACTGGTTAACCGTCCATCAAAACCTGGAGCTTTGCTTCATGCCACTTAAATTAGTGGGAAGATTTCTCAGAAGACGTAATTATTATTGTTATTTTTACTGTGGTTCTTATTCACTTAAAAGTGCTGTTAATTAATGGATATAATTACAGAATAAAAAAAAACACAGGAAGAAGTGTAGCTTAAAGAGGTTTTCTTAGAATTCTAACTTATCATCTATTGCTGGACCACCACTGATCATGAACAAATGGGGGACCCAGGATGAAGGTTAAGTGGGTGCACATTCTCACTGCCACTGCATTCAGTCTCGATGGAGATCACGATAAAGATGGTCAAGTACAGCCCTCAATTATCTTTGTCAGTCCCATAGACTTTGAGGGGAGCAGCAATGCACATTTGTGACCAGGGGTGCACCACCAATGAGGCGAGGTGAGGCGATTGCCTCAGGCAGCACCAGGTAGTGGCAAGAGGGGAGCAGCAGAAGGGGGTTATCTGTTTCTGCAGTATAGTATTGGGAAGCCCAGTGGGCACAGTATGTGGCACTGTATGTAATGTACTGTATGTTTTTAACAGTTGGGGTGGAGGGAAGGAGTTAGGTTAAAGGGACACTATCGCGAAGAAAAAATTTTTGATATGTTTTACAACATAACAAAAGCAGGTTTTAACATAATGTATTTTTCAAATTGTGTAAATGTTTTTTTTTTTAATTCAGTTTTCTTGCCTTACATGGGGGCTGCCATGTTGGAAGTAAAGTGTGACAGTCTGGATTTACAACACAATGGCACCTCAGGCATGTACATAGGCTTCCTCAGTCGCTGCTGACCCTATAGAGAATGAATGGAAGATGTGAGCCCGCCCCTGTGATGACACCAGTAACACACAGCCAGGTCCTCCCTCCTTGCTGCTGGGGACTCAGAAACAGAGTAGATGGAGGTTCTTGGGGCTGTAGGACCTTAGTGATGTAATCGGCCATGTGACCAGTGGGGGAGGAGACTGAGGAGCAGAGATCTGTGTTTTTGTAATGAAGCCATTGTCTCATCTTATCTTGCTGAAGCAGTGATGTCACCGCTGAAGGTGTGAATTGGTGATGTCATTGGTACCACCCACTTTTTTGCAGCATGCCTACTTACAGGTTGCTCAAAGCCTCATTTGGCCAGCAGAGCTCCCCCTGGTGACCAAAGATGGTAAATATGGTAAAATCTAATATTTATTTATAATATTTCACACATTGGAATTTTTATTTATTTATTTATTATTTCTTACAAATATATAATAGATTTTTTTAGCATAAATAAAATATAGAACAGGTTTTTGTGATAGATTCCCTTTAAGAAATCGGCATTGAGGGGGTTGAGGCGCTATTTCAGTTTTCGCCTCAGGCAGCAGAAAGGCTAGGTGCACCATTGTGTGTGACAACTTCTTCATTGAAATGGGGGACATGGGATCGGTGGGATCGGTGAGGATTCCAGAGTTGAGACTCCCAGCTATGGATCCTTTGGTAGTAAAATCAAAATTCAGTTACTGAGAGTGCTGGGAAATCTCAGGTAAGCATCAAGTTTACCTGATGGCAGCTAATGGCAGGCGGTGACGGGGATGAGCATCGCTGGTGACACTAGGAAGGCTCGTCCCCATCACCAACTGCCATTGGCTGCTCCCACCTCCCAATACCAGATGTTTTCATCCTCATACGGGGAGAAGTAGCAGCAGTTGTAGTAGAATTAGTGTGAGGGGCCCAGCATATAGGGATCATTTTTTAGTGTCAGATGACACCTTAAGGTTGAATGACTTTTAGTCTTTATTGGCTTTTATGGAGAAAATCAAATGTGTAATATATGGACAATGTAAGATCATGTAGCATGTTTCACATAAGAAAGCTCCATTGACTAAGATTAGCTATGTATTCAGCACCAAATATGGACCTTGTGAGAATGAGTCCTTGGGTTTAAAAACAATGAAGGAACTTTTAATTGTGCTTCCAACTTTAACAATATCATAAAGGATCCACATTCCAGTAGATGACATCATTTCTTGTCTTCAGGAGCAAAAGAATGAGGTCACTCTGCATTGACCAACTCTGAAAGGCTGAGAAATAAAGGAAGAGAGGAAGGAAGAAAGCACAGTTTGGCAAAGAAGTCTAATGAGGAATGGACTTCCATTGTCATTGAACAGGTCCAACAGAACTGCACTTTTGTGATTGTATCAATTGTCTGAAATAGATTGTCGCCATATTGCTAGAATGCACAACAGACAGGCAGCACTAATAAGGTGCCGGACAACAAAGCAACTATGCAGTATCATCAGAATCTCTGTGAGATGGAGAAGGAAAAGGTCCAGAGAGCAGGGAAGGGAGAAGTCCTCTCAAAAGTGAACCATAACTGGACAGCCCAAAAATGCAAGCAAGATATTGTCTATATATGTGATAGACCACACCACCAGCATAGAGGAGAGATCAAATGACTCATCTGGTGGAGGGGAGCCCTGCACCAGTTGTACAGCAGCTTGTAGACGGCCTCCTGATATTAACTGTAGAGGAAGGAATTATGGGCAAAAACTGGAGATACTCTTATTATTATTATTTATCATTAAAGCGACATTCATTCCATAGTGCTGTACATATGAAAAGGGGTATACATACATAATACACACAATTGCACTTAGCATGAACAAGACGAGTTACAGACTGGTACACAAGGAGAGAGGGCCCTGCCCATGAGGGCTTACAATCTATATGGTATGGGAGACGGACACAGTAGGTGATGGTAGAGCTGGTCATGGCGGTGTAGAGGCAGCGTCACTGGTTGTAGGCTTGTCTGAAGAGGTGGGTTTCAGGTTGCTTTTGAAGGATTCCACTGTAGGTGAGAACCTGATATGTTGGGGTAGAGAGTTCCAGAGTATGGGGGATGCACGGGAGAAATCTTGGAGGCAATTGTGGGAAGAGGTGATAAGAGGAGAGAAGGATGTCTTGTGAGGATCGGAGATTACGTGTGGGGATGTATCGGGAATGTACTGTAGCTCTGAGATGTAGGAAGGGGACAGGTTGTGGACGTCCTTCTATGTATTTGTTAGTATTTTGAACTGAATTCACTGGGCAATGGGGAGCCAGTGAAGGGATTGGCAGAGGGGAGAAGCAGAGGTGGGTGAGAGGTGAAATAGTCGGGCAGCAGGGTTGAGGATAGATTAGAGGGGGGCGAGAATGCTAGATGGAAGGACACAGAGGAGAATTTTGCAGTAGTGTAGGTGGGAGATGATGAGGGCATTACTAGGACAGTACTAGCACTTTCGCAGACTCATAGTTGAGGAATGCACGGATGCGGGAGATATTTTTGAGTTGGAGGCAGCAGGTGGTGGCCAAAGGGTTTGGATGTGTGGTCTGAAGGAGAGGGCAGAATCCAAGGTCACTCCATGGCAGCGGACTTGTTTGACCGGGGAGAGTGTGCAGCCGTTGATTGTGATAGATACTGTAGGACTGTTGGAGGGGTTGTGCAAGAAGGGGGAAAGATGATAAATTCTGTTTTATCTGTGTTAAGTTTTAGAAAGCGAGAGGAGAAGAGGGAGGATATGGAAGATAGGCATTGTGGGATTCTGGATAGTAAGGAAGGTGGTGATGTCTGGACCAGAGAGGTAGATTTGTGTGTCGTCAGCATAAAAGTGATACTGAAAGCCATGGGACAGAGCCTTGTGGGACACCAACATAGAGGGAATGAGAGGAGGAGGTGGTGTGAGAGTGGGATGCTAAATGTCCGGTCTGTGAGGTATGATGCGATCCATGAGAGGGCCAGGTCGGTGATGCCAATACATGAGAGTTTGTAACAGACTGGAGTATTCTGGAGTGTTCCCATATCTGCTTCCTACTGGGAAATAAATACAAGGGAAGTCTGGTCAAGAAGTATAGAAGGAAGCCATACATTTGACTGTGTTTCACATGGAAGACGGAGGTGGGAATGGCAGAAGTATCTACATTTTTTTGATGCTGGGGTCTTTTCCATCTACTTGGCTCTGATATTGCTATGGCCTGTATGGGTCATTCAGTACAGTCGGGGAGGAAGTTTGCAATAAGGAACCTGCGGCATTATCTGAACTCTATTTAACCAATAGTAATGATGACGTTACATAGAAGAAACTCCAAGAAGCTAAAAAGTTACGCTCAAATGGATCTATACTCAGGGATAGTATCTCAGTTTAATAGTCCATGTTCTCACAAGCCTGACTACATAGCTCATCACTTAGCAGTGAACTAATCAGCCCTTACATTCTAATTTTTACACACCGTCGGCTCACACTGGGCAGCAAATGGTTCTCCTCACCCGCCATGTAAGGAAAATGGTTTTGCATGTAAAGTCTTAAAATATTTGTTTTTCAAAATCATTATCACTGCAGACTTGAAAAAGAAATTCACTTGCTTCAGTAGAACAATTTGTGTTGCACCATGGTTCAGGAGGGAGAAGTCTGGCCCTGGGTTCGAATCTAACCGAGGGCAGCTGGAGTAGGACAAGGAGCTTGTGTGTCTCCAAGTGTCTGTCTAGGTTTTCTTGGGGATCTGATTAATTGGTTTCACATGAAATTGGCCATGGTGTCTGTAAGTGGGCTCCTGGGGACAATGTCTATAGATTGTAAAATGCTAAGAAAAGCACCAAAAAATTTTATTTAAATATTGGGGACTAGATTATGAGTCGGGGGGCTTGTCTTCAAGTTTACTATGAGTGCCTTCTGTGGGAACATTTTTTTTTCAATTATTTTTTCTGTAGGCAGACAGCAGAGAAGAAATGGGGGGGGGGGTCAGAGCTAGCTGAGATCCTGAGCCTGATGAAAGAACTGCTTCTACACTGCTTCTGAAGATCACATAGATTTCCTGCCTTTCTGTAAGAGTGACTCCTTATCTGTCCTATGAACTCCGTGGCTGGAAACAAACATAGTGGGAAGTAAGGTAAAGGAAGTCACATCAGTACAGTGCGGGAACATTCCAAAGAAGGGAGATGCCCCCTGCTTGTAAGAGAAATGCATCTAGCTGTGCAGCTGATGAGGGGAATAATAAGGCTAAAAAAGACATTAGGGAAGCCTAAAACCTTTTCCTCCACAGTTATGATTGTACAAAGAAGCACAGCAATTATGCAAAGTTTTTGAAAACTCAGGTATGTTTTAAAGCTTTATATACATATACCAATTACATTTTGTAATAGAGCATAAAGGCTTTCTGAGGACAAATATTTATGACATTTTTTAATTAAAAAATGAAATTTTCTGTAAATGTTTCCTTTTTCTTATATTTTGTTTTTAGTTTATTGTTTTCATGACATGCTGTACTATTTTATGTGGCACAGTCACATTTTTTTTAGTCAGTTGCATGATGCATAGATGACTTTTTCCCATACATTTTTCTTTTTTAACAATTTTTAATTGCCTCCTTTCTCATTTTTACAAGTAAACAGTCAGTTCTTGAAGTTGATGTGTTGGTCAGAGTAAAAATGAGCAAAGTTAAGGATCTGAGCGACTTTGACAAGAGCCAAATTGTGATGGTTAGATGACTGGGATGTTTCCAGTATGTAATGGTTAGTACCTACTAAACATGGTCCAAGTAAGGACAGAGTCATTGACGCCCAAGGCTCACTGATGTGTGTGGGTAACGAGGGATACTGTGTTGGATACCCCAGAAGAGCTACTGTAGCATAAACTGCTGACCTACTGGCTACAAAAGTGAGCAGAACATATAAATCACCACAGCTTGCAGCATATGGAGCTGCATAGCTGCAGAATGGTCAGAGTCTTCATGCCGATCCCTGTCCATCACCGAAATTGCCTAGAATGAGAAATGGAAGAAGGTGACCTAGTCTGATAAATCACAATTTATTTGACATCATGTGGATGGATGGGTTTGTGTTCATCACTTACCTAGGAAACAGATGGCACCAGGATGCACTATGGGAAGAAGTTGAAGCCAGAGGAGGAAGTGTGATGCTCTGAGCAATGTTCTCCTGGGAAACTTTGTGTCCTGGCATCATGTGTATGTGAAACAACCTACCTAAACATTGTAAAGTACCCCTGTTATGGCAGCAGTTCCCACTAATGGCGGTGGTCTGTTTCAGCAAGATAATGCTCCTGCAACCTTGCAAAAATTGTTTAGGAATGGTTTGAGGAACATGACGAAGAGTTCAAGGTGTTGACTTGGCCTCTAACTTTCTTAAGATCTCAATTCAATTAATCCAGTACGTTATTTCAGGAGAAGCAAAGATAGCTGGGTGACTAATGGGTTTATCAGGTTCCATCATGGTTTCCATCAATTGGCAGGAAGAATATCACTGCATTGACTATTTTTCCAGTCAAATTCACTAACATCGCTGACAGAGTTTCAGAATGAAGCCTCTCATAGAAGTGTGAACAGTGCCTAAGAAACAGCTGAACAGCTGAAACTTGACAGAACAGGATGACTCATACCTTTACATTTAATAGAAAAATGTGTTCTTTTCATTTATTTAAAGGGGTTGTACAGTTTCAGGAGGAGAGCTGATAACTCTGAGTATCAACAGCTCAGTACTTATGCAGCGATCCCAGGAGGTTGAGAGTGGTAGTGGTAATAGCTCTGGCTGTCACAGGCAATCACAGTGGCTTTCCTCATGCAGTTGTTCCCTAGGACCATGTAGTGATAGGAGGGCGCACCTTTTCATTCAATAGGGCACACCCTGTTTATGGGGCTCCTTCCTGATGATAGTCAGGGTCCATGATATTAAGTGTTTGTGGAGCCAAGACACGGCATGTAGAGTGCAATGGCCGGTGTATGGTGCAGGAATCCGCAACCAGGCCAGATCTAGCATTATAAATGTCTCTCTTTACTGAAGTGCAAAATATGAGTTGTAGTGCATCCAACAAGAGTTCAGCACAGTTCCAAATGTACACAGTGCAATTCTCTCCAATAGATAGCAATGATAGCAATGTATGGATTTGAGACTTTCTCAAGTCTCTTCCTGCAGAATATATATCTGGCAATCTCACTTTTGCAATTCTGCCTGTAATTTTCCACTGAGGTATACAGGTTTTAGAGATAGAACTGACCAATTTGTGTCCAGATATGAAGTGTGTCTTAAAAGTATTCCCCTCACTGCAGTAAAGTCTAAATATCTTAGGCAGCAGGATACATACTGACTCCAAAGCTCAGCAATGCAAATTTCTGAACCATTTTGTCTTTATCTCTCTTTCTATTGTTCTGTAGATCATCTAGAAATCAGCCTTAGTCCAATGAGGAATGGAGTACATGGAGTTGCTTCCTCACTCTTGCTAACTCCAGGCTAGAACTCTCTAGACCAGAGGTGCCCAACTGTGTCCATTGGGCCGTATGTGGCCCAAGTGGCCACTATTTGCAGTGCAGTCTTGTGATCAGCTATGTTTCTGCCCAGAGCGACACACAGTGTTGGATTACACTCTAGCAGGAGAAGGTCGGGACCCGGGCTGTCAGTGAGGAGAAGACAGAAGCAGTTTATTACGCCTTCTACCTTCCCCTCAGATAGGTCCATAGCACTGTTGTACCCAATGATCACATGATCGCCGGATGTATCGGGGGCAGAGGAGAGCAAAGCTGCAGGGTCTTAATACATCCTGTTCAGCTCTGCCTTGTACGAAGCCCCCACAGGAGTCTGGTTTCCTCAGTAACTGGGGCTACTTTGTATGCCCCATTTGCAGTAAAAATAGTGAAAAATACAAAAATAAAAATCAGTGTCCCTGAAAGGTGTGTATATATATATATATATATATATATATATATATATATATATAAAGGAAAAAAATTATAGAAAAAAATAATAAAACATATAATAAAATAGAAAGAAAAGGAAAAATTGCTAAATAAAAAAAGAGTGCCCCCCAGTGTGTTAAAGACGTCTTGCTTCTTGGGGGAAATATTATATGGGAAAAATATATTTAAATAAATTAAAATAAATAAGTAATAAAAATATATTTTAATAATAAAAAATATATGAAATACAAATAAAATGAAATAAAAAATAAAAAGGAAAACGTGCAAAATTTAAAAAAAAGTGTCAGTGTCCCCCAAAGGTCTTTTTATGCCGTCTTGAGAGACATAGTATGTGGCAAAAAAAAAATAAGTAAAAAAAAATGATAAAAAAAGTTTAAAAAAAGTGCAAAAATATATATATATATATATATATATATATATACGTGCAAACTAATAGTTGTCTAGTAGAGATGAGCGAGCAGTGCTCATTACGAGCACTGTAATGCTCGGGTCCCGTGTGAAATGCCCGCAGGCATTGCGGATCCGTCCTCATCTGCATGTAAGTCAATGAGGACGGATCGTTTGGTATGACACTCATACCAAACGGTTCCGTCCCCACTGACTTTAAGACGGGTGAGGACGGAACCGTTTGGTATGAGTGTCATACCAAACGATCCGTCCTCATTGACTTACATGCAGATGAGGACGGATCCGCAATGCCTGCGGGCATTTCCCCCGGGACCCGAGCGTTACAGTGCTCATAACGAGCACTGCTCGCTCATCTCTATTGTCTAGTAATAAACTAGTGGTAGTTACATCACTAATGTGTTTAATTACTGTTTTTGCCATGGTAAAAATGAATGACTAAAGAAGAAATGCCCTTGAAATGGGTGTTTCAGCAGGACAACAACCCCAAAAATACCAGCAAGCGGACATCAAAAATGCTGTATTTGATACCAAACACAAGAATGTAGAAGAATTGTGGAATGGAGTCCAGTCAGCTTGGGCTGGTATATCTGTTTGCAGGTGTCAGATGTTAGTTGACTTCATGCCACACAGATGTAAAGCACTGATCAGAAATAAAGGTTATACAACTAAATATTAGTTCAGTGACGAACAGAAAAGCCAAATCTGTAAACAAATTTCAGTGTATAGTGTATATATTCAAGTTTGTAACTGAAAATGCAATGCTATATTTTTGAATAGCCTTTTATTCCTTTTTTTCATTTTCAGTTTAAAAATTGATATTTTGTTTTTCTCAGTTTTAAACATACTGCTAACAGTGTATATATATATATTGAAACTATACACAAAATCTGAAACAATTATATAACAAAACAACCAAAACAAAATAGGGAATTATTTTTCTTCTTCTTTTTTATATCCTAATAATTTTACAATAATTTATTATGGTGTCAGTTTACATATTTAAAGAATAAGCAGCTATAGTTTGTGGGGAAATTACTTTTTAAAAAATGTTTTGCACAGTTTCCCTTAAATAAAACTAAAAAAAGAAAAAAATATATTAAAAAATATACTAAAAAGCCCTGGGTAGTCGAACAAATAAAAGTTACAATCATTTTGTGAGTAAGGTAAAGTGCTGGTGGTTAAAAAAAAAGCGAGGCGGCAATAACTGTGCACTGAAGGAAAGCTCTAATTTATGACTTGGAGGCAGAATGGAAGGAAATTTTTTAACAAGTTCCTGTAGCACTGACCCTAAAAAAGAAGAGCTATACTTACCTGCTCCGCTCCCCCTCTGCTGTCTCCATTTCACATCTGACAGTGCATGGACATGGTCACATGCACCGCTCCAGCCAATGACTGGTTTCAGCTGTGAAATGCTGCTCGTGTCCACATCACCACTGAAACCAGTCATTGGCTGGAGCGGTCCATGTGACCATGCCCATAGCTAGCTGGATGTATACAGTGCCAGGATTGGGGGATTGGGAGATTGAGAGAGCAGGGGCAGCGCAGAGGACCAGAGTGGCATGGAGCAGGTAAGTATAACTCTTCGGTTTCAGGGCTATGCTGCAGGCACTTGTTAAAAAAATCATTTTTACAGGTAAATCCCTTTAAACCCCGATTACACTGCACGATATTCGGCCAGTTACTGGGAACAAGGGTTCATAGGAAGAGGCGTTCATTATGTAGAAGTGCCGGCCTCTCCATAACGTCGGTGCATCCAGAGCCAGTCTAAATGTAAACCAGCTTCCTTGTTGTCTTACATTAAGACCATTTTCTACACCTAAAGCATAGAAAATGATGAATGAGATGGACCTCCCGGCCTGTCCCCTTTCCCGCCTGCACCATGACCATTTTTTTAAACCTGGCCTGAGCAGGGAAAAGTCCGAGCTCACAGCGCAGATCACAGCACCAGAAATACTCCTAATACAGGTGTATGACCCCTATGTTTCTATGAAGCCCTGCCAAAGGCAACGGCTCCTTAGGAACTAATGTGAGACAGCTTCAGTTCATTCTGGAAGACAGAAGCTGCCACACAATGCATTCGGCTCCCCCGATCCTCACCGGGAGGAGCTGGAGCACGCCCGGAAGTGCGCGCTGCCAGGTTTTTGCTCTCTCAGATGCCATGGTCACGTTTGACCATGCCATCTGAAAGGTTAAAAACAGGTGCCATCTTTAATGTCCCAGCCAGCACTGTACATGGAACAAGTTAAAGTGATATCCAGATAAATCAGTGGACACGTTACCAGGCCTCATTTATCAGAACTGTCCTTGTTGCCCATAGCAACCAATCAGAACTCAGCTTTGATTTCTTCAACTGCTCTAGAATAATGAAAGCTGAGCTCTGATTGGTAGCTATGGGCAGCAGAGACAATCGTAGTGTTTTGGTATAGGAGGCCCATGAGTTAATTCCATTTATTTCCTACTCTGAACATGGTTGATGGGAGACATTCCCCTGCAGTCACACAGATAAACACGTTTATGGGGGAAATAATTTTCCCAGGGACATATTTGCTCTTAAATCTACAAAACAATTCACAAAATGAGTCGCATTGTGCTGAACATCCCATTGTGTGAGTGAAGCCGAGGGCGCAATTTGGGTCAGTGCAATGTTTACACTCTTAAATGGTCTCCCTAATCCCCATTAATCTGACTTTAAAGATGAAGCATAATGCTTAATACAGGAGCATAAGAGTTGTTAATGCACGCTCTGCCAATAAAAACACATTAATGCTGCCGCATCCAGCCGCACCGCCTGCACTCTACATGGCTTGATTAACCCATTACCCTAAGCCACCAACAAAGGCATTTCACCAAATGGATGAGTAGATAGATAGATAGATAGATAGATAGATAGATAGATAAATTTTATATAGCCAATGATTTATTCAATAAAATGTATCTGTATGGCGCCACCTGCTGTTTGTTCTTTTCTTATTTCTCTGTCCGGCTGCACATGCTCTGTTCCATCCTTCAACTGCCTCCTGAGCTGTGATAGGGGAAGAGCTGCAGCAGAATGGAAACGCCCCCTGCAACAGAAAGGACACTCCCTTTGAGCTGCCAGCTAGATATAAATCTGGCAGCGCAATGGACAGATCTCTGGATCTATGTGAGGTACAGGGCTGGTTCTAGCTTTGTTAGAAAGAGATTGCCATGTACCATATGGTGTCTTATTTTCATTTTTTTACATTAGTCATGGGATAACCCCTTTGAGGAATTGAAGCACAAAGTAGAAAGGTACAGAAGTTAAAATTCTACAATTAGGTTTCATTGACATAAAAGCATAGAAGATCATCTGTGAAGGGGCACAATTTAATTTACTAATGCACAATGCCCCCAGCCCTCCTTTCACCTCCAGCCACTAATACTCTCTCAAAAAACAATCTCAGGCATTTATGGTACTGGGTATACAAATAACTGTCATCTTATATTAACCAACCTGTATCCAAACGCTGTCACCCATGTCAGGCTCCCTTTAAATTTCTAGGAAATCCCAATAGTCATGGGTGGCAAATTCCCTGCCATACTGTACATCACCCATGTGTCTTCAGTCTTAAGTATTTTATGTGTAATGTAGGTGGTAGGACTGGCTGAGGATGTCGTATGGAAATGTCTCAGTCCCCAGATTTGCAAAACAATGATGCTTTACTTATGACTCTTAAAAGTTAATCTTCAGTAACTTCTCTGTGTGCTCAGGTATGTGGCTTCTTTAACAGTCTCTATATTTCTGCACTCAAGACAGTTTCTGTGCTACATTATAACAACACTCTGAGGCCTAATCTTGGTACATCAAGTGTCTCCTGCTTTTTGCAGAACTCCTCTGCAGACAGGTGTCCCTAGTATCTTTGCTGCTTTTTGCATTGATTGACCACTCTTTGCAGTCTCTGGCTCCCTGGTCAGCTTTAGTAAACCAACTGATCAGGGTGGATGTTATCCACATGCAGGTTCCACTGCTCTGGAGTACACTTCACATGCACCAGATGGCTGCTGCTTTTCTCTCTCTGTTCCTGTACAATTTCCTTTATCTCTTGCCATTTGGCTACATCCCTCAGTTTTCTTTGGTAATCTGTGCCACACTCTCCTCTGCTCTGCTCTCAGGACCCTGCTGTCCTTCAGACTCTGCTCATCCCCCCTTTACAAAACTGTTCCACCAGGATTTAATTACTGTCTTATATTGCCCTCCATTGTTTGTACATCAAGTGCCTCCTGCTTTTTGCAGAACTCCTCTACAGACAGGTGACCCTAGTATCTTTGCTGCTTCTTTCACTGATTGACCACTCTCTGCAGTCTCTGGCTCCCTGGTCAGCTTTTGTAACCCAACTGATCAGGCTCCACTACTCTGGAGTACACTTGGTGACTATGGATACATAGATAATTTAGATTTGCAGCTTGGAAATGAAGCCACATGCACCAGATGAATGCTGCTTTTCTCTCCCGTTCCTGCACAATTTCCTTTATCTCTTGCCATTTGGCTACTTCCCTCAGTTTTCCTTGGTGCTCTGTCCCACACTCTCCTCTTCTCTGCACCCAGCATCCTTCTGTCCCTCGGACTTTGCTTATTCCCCCTTTACAAAGCTCTTCCACCAGGACTTAATTACTCTCTTGTATTGCCCTCCATTGTTGGTACATCAAGTGCCTCATGCTTTTTGCAGAACTCCTCTGTAGACAGGAATCCCTAGTATCTTTGCTGCTTCTCGTATTGATTGACCACTCTTTGCAGTCTCTGGCTCCCTGGTCAGCTTTAGTAACCCAACTGATCAGGGTGGATGCCATCCATATGCAGGCTCCACTACTCTGGAGTACACTTCGCATAAACCAAATGGCTGCTGCTTTTTCCTCTCAGTTTCTGCACAATTTCCATTATCTCTTGCCATTTGGCTACCTCCCTCAGTTTTCTTTGGTGCTCTGTGCCACACTCTCCTCTGCTCCCATGATCCTTCTGTCCCTCAGACACCAAAGCTCTTCCACTAAGAATTAATTACTCTCTTATATTGCCCTCTGTTGTTTGTACATCAAGTGCCTCCTGCTTTTTGCAGAATTCCTCTGCAGACAGGTGTCCCTAGTACATTTGCTGCTTCTTGCATTGATTGGCCGCTCTTTATAGTCTCTGGCTCCATTGTCTGCTTTAGTAACGCAACTGATCAGGGTGGATGTCATCCACATGCGGGCTCCACTGCTCTGGAGTACACTTCACATGAACCAAATGACTGCTGCTTTTCTCTCTCCGTTCCTGCACAATTTCCTTTACCTCTTGCCATTAGACTTCCCTCAGTTTTCTTTGGTGTTCTGTGCCACACTCTCCTCTGCTCCCAGGATCCTGCTGTCCCTCAGACTCTGCTCATTCACTGCTTTACAAAACTTTTCCACCAGGAATTAATTACTCTCTTGTATTGCCCTCCGTTGTTGATACATCAAGTGCCTCCTGCTTTTTGCAGAACTCCTCTGCAGACAGGTGTCCCTAGCATCTTTGCAGCTTCTTGCATTTATTGACCGCTCTTTGCAGTCTCTAGCTCCCTGGTCAGCTTTAGTAACCCAACTGGTCAGGATGGATGCCATCCACATGCAGGCTCCATTGATCTGGAGTACACTTCGCATGAACCAGATGGCTGCCGCATTTCTCTCTCCGTTCCTGCACAATTTCCTTTACCTCTTGCCATTTAGCTACTTCCCTCAGTTTTATTCAGTGCTCTGTACCACACTCTCTTCTGCTCTGGTCCCAGGACCTTGCTGTCCTTCAGACTCTGCTCATTCCCCCTTTTACATAACTCTTCCACTAGGACTTAATTACTCTCTTGTATTGCCCTCTGTTGTTGGTACATCAGGTGCCTCCTGCTTTTTGCAAAACTTCTCTGCAAACAGGTGTCCCTAATATCACTCCACTACTCTGAAGTACACTTCGCATGAACCAGATGGCTGCTGCTTTTTTTTTCTCTCCGTTCCTACACAATTTCCATTATCTCTTACAATTTGGCTACTTCCCTCAGTTTTCTTTGGTGCTCTGTCCCACACCCTCCTCTGCTCCGCTCCCAGGATCCTGCTGTCCCTCAGACTCTGCTCATTCCCTGCTTTACAAAACTCTTCCACCAAGAATTAATCACTCTCTTGTATTGCCCTCCGACACAGGCTACATATGCATGGAATGAAATGTACGTTAGAAATATAAAGGAAAAAAAAAAAACTTTTTTTACCAAATACAACCGATGCGTCTTTGAGATTAATTACGGATCGCTTATTAATGCCTTATCAATGGTTAACTCTATCAGGTCTCCTCCCAGTTAGATGTGCGCAAACACTGGTGATTAAGTAGCAGATTAAACATATTCATTAATATTTAAGGGGCTGTTTTTTGAAACTTTCCTGTCCTTTTACACTAATAGCCCCATTAAAATTTGTTTACAAGCCAGCAATGAGAGTAACGGCGTGCACTTAAAATTGGAGAGTGGTTCCCCCGGAGAAGCACTTTCAGCCTGCGAGGATGGCATCTGATCGATAGACTTCTTAAAGTAAGACTGTCTGCGTTAACCCAATGGAAGCAGAAGCAAACAGCTGGCGACTTCCCAACTTGTTAATTAACAATGAACAAAACTCTGGGTCCCTGGCATGTGCGGTGCAATATTCAAGATAATTCACAATATCACTTCCTATTACCTTGTAAAAGACTAAAAGCAGCCAGATTATGACATTGTTTAACAAAGTATCGATCCCGGCGCTCAGACTTAACTTGAACATCTGCCAGAAATATGTTTCTCTTTTACTCACATTAGGTTGCACATAGCGGTTTTGTCTTTGCGCCGAGGAAAAATTCTTGCCATGTTGTCAGTGGCGGAGGAATGAGGGCAGCCAAGACAGACAAAGCCTTGGGGGTGTGCAAGAGCTGCTCCTGCTGAAGGGGGCAACACAGATGGCCCGCCATCTGAGGCCTGACTACCACAATTCTCATATAGCTGTAGAATTTGTACAGAACTCTTACACTAGCGGAAAATGAAAAAAAGAACACCTGGAAAACATAACTAAAAAAAAGAACTAATCTAACTGCTAGTGGTGCTTGGTCAATGATCACACACCAACGTAGGTTCTGCAGCAGGCTATATGATGAGGCAGGGTCACATTAATACTGGGTGGCACCTCCCCAGGCTGCCGCTCTGGCATGGAAATGGTCATGGACAGATGCTGGATGTCCTGTGGTATGTCATGCCAAGCTCTTTCAACTTGGACCTGTAGTTCAGCCAAGGTGGTTGTTGACTGCTGTGCATGGGAGATACATCGCCCCATCCAGTCCCAGACATTCTCAATGGAGGAGAGATCTAGTGATTGAGCAGACCCAAGGAGCAGATGGAGACTCTGAAGAGCATGTTCTATAGAGCAGGCAGTGTCTGGTCGGCCATTATCTTTCTGAAACATCACATCTCCTGGGTCAAAAAAGGCAGCAGGACTGGTTCCACCATGTTCTGGACATACCAAACACTGAGCAATGTTCCTTGCATGAATACCAAATGGGAACGGCTATGGTAGCTAATGTCGCCCCACACTATGACACCTGATGTTGGTCCTGTGTGTCAACGCGCTATGTATGATGGCAATAGGCACTCTCCTGCCCTCCTGTGAACTTTGATGCAGGCAGTATTAGTGTGCGTACCTTTCTCTGACTACTGTCAACACCACCAATGCACTACAGAAACTTCTCGTCCGACTGTTGCCGACATTTGACAGATGGACCGTCCAGCTTCTCGAAGTCCCACGATTCATCCCATTAATTGTACATATGGTGCATGCCTTCATCTAGCAGGTACAGTGAACCATTCAACGACAGCCAATCAACAGTCCTGTAAGAGAAAAGACGAAAAGCAGTGCTGCCAGACAAAAAACAACAGTGATGCCAGACAGAAACATCTGTGAAGCATCTGTATGTAAAGTAAGGATCTTGGAACTTCACCAAGGATCACTACACCTAACACCCCCAGCAATGCCATATTGTATTTGGACTTTTCATCTTAATTCCCTCCAGGTGTTTTTTTTTTTCCTTTTTCCGGTAGTATATTAGATTAAATCAGGGGCAGACTGGGAACTTAAAGTGGCCCTGGAAAAAAAAGTAAAAGTGGCCCTGTTTTGTAGTTGGGTCCAAATTGATGGAAGGCAGGTCCAGCAATACCATATTGTGGTACATTATACCGCCCCAACAGAGCCAAATACCACAGTCCATCACAAAATGCTGCCAGCAGCACAAAATACATCCCCAAAAACTTCCACTGGCCAGCCATGAGGAGGGATTAAGTGGCCCCCTGGGCATCGGCCCACCGGGAAATTTCCCTGTAAGGCCTATGGCCAGTCCGCCCCTAGATTAAATTATGCTATTCAGTGCCGGGACTAGGCAGTTTGGTGCCCTAGGCAAAGTAGTCAAATGGCGCCCCCCAAATTGCCCCCGCCCGTTATTATAAGCCCCTCCTAAATATAATAGGCCACTCCCAGCAAACACTGTACAGCTGAAATGATATTGTTGAGTCCCGCCTGTACACATCATACAGAGAGGGGAGGACGTGTCCTGGCTGCACTGCCTGCCTCACATTATACAATAGACAACAGCAGGCTACAGCAAGGAAGCTCCTTCCCTCTCCTCAGATCCTGCTCAAGGCCTGTGGTTCCCCACCACCATCTGCCACCCACCCGTGACCTGCTGCCCCCCTTGGCTGTCCTCACCCAGCTCTGAATCCTCCTTCTGCAAATGGAGCATCTCCTCTCCTACATAGCGCCCCATACCTCTTACATCCAGTGATGTCATCTTTGTTGTAGACGTTCTCTTTCCTCATCTTCTCCATTTGGACCAGACCGCCATGAAGATTTTTCAGCCATCTCTCGTATCTGCAGAGATACAAACAGACATTAGTTTCCCACATTTCCATCATCTTCACATCTTCTGAACACCTCATCCTGCCACCCCCAATACTGTGCCCCCTAATACTATACTGCAGAAACTGTCCCCTGAAAAATACAACTACCACACAGATAGTGCCCCCTACAACAATTATTGTCCCCTAAAAAATAACTGCGTCCGGACACTAATAGTATAAAGATAATGTCCCCCAAAAATAATTGTGCTAAATTGATACTGTGCCAGGGTGCCCCCCAAATTAACAGTGCTCCCCAAAATCCCACCAATAGAAATAATTATCTGCCAGAGCACACTTAATAGTAATGCCCCATAGTGGCCCATACTAGACATCGTGTTCCCCGTAGCCCCAGTAGTAGTAAAGCTCACCATAATACCCCAAGTAGTAATAATTCACCTTGTAATATGACAGAACAAGAAATACCCCCGCTTAGTGCCCGCAGTTGAGCTAATGCCCCCATAATGTATGCCAGTATAAAATACCCCTATATAGTGCCCCAGTAAATGCCCCCATAGTGTCCCCCATAATCATGCCAGTAAAAATGCCCCTTCTTGCTGCCCCCACCAGATGCCCCCTATACTGCTCCTCTCCCCCATAATGTGCCAGTAAAATTGCCCCCTTAGTGCCAGATGCCATAGTGCCCCTATAATGTGGCCAGTAAAAAATGCCCCTTCTTGCTGCCCCCATCAGATGCCCCTATAGTGCTCCTCTCCCCCATAATGTGCCAGTAAAAATTGCCCCCTTAGTGCCAGATGCCATAGTGCCCCCTATAATGTGCCAGTAAAAAATGCCCCTTTAGAGTTACAGATGCCCCCCATAGTGCTCCACTCCCCCATAGTGCCCCAAAATAATGCCCCTATAGTCCCACCAGATGCCCCATAATGCCTCCCATAATGTGCCAGTAAAAATGCCCTATAGTGCCACCAGATGCCCCATAATGCCTCCCATAATGTGCCAGTAAAAAATGCCCCCTTAGTGCCAGAAGCCATAGTGCCCCCCTATAATGTGCCTGTAAAAAATGCCCCTTTAGAGCCACCAGATTCCCCCATAGTGCCCCCAAATGATGCCCCTATAGTGCTCCACTCCCCCATACTGCCCCCAAATAATGCCACCAGATGCCCCATAGTGCCGCTCTCCCCTATAGTGTCTCCCATGTACCTATAAAAAATGCCCCCTTATTGCCACCAGATGCCATAGTGCCCCCATAATGTGCCAACAAAAAAGGCCTCTTTAGAGCCCTCATAGTGCCCCTATAATGCCACCTGATGCCCCATAGTCCAGCTCTCCCCTATATTGCCCCCCCATAATGTGCCCAAAAAAAGGCCCCTGAGAAGCCCCCACAAGTGCTCCTCTCCCCCATGGTGCCCCCCCCCCCTTAATGTGCCAGTAGAAATGCCCCAGTAAATGGGGTTAGAAATTGCCAGCAGGTGCCCCCTATGGCATCTATTAAAAAAAAAAAAAAAACACTAATACTTACCTCCATCAGCAGCGATGAGTTGCAGGCCTCTTCCGGCCTGTGTCCCGCGCTGTGTGCTGCCCGGCTCAGGCGGCGCGATGATAATGACGTCATCGCGCTGCCTGAGTTGGCCTCTGATAGGCCGTAGCCATTAGTGCCTGCAGCCTATCAGAAGAACAGGGAAGGGAGACGCCTCTCCCTCCCCTGCCGCAGCACAGGCATCTGTATCGCTGTCCTGAGGACGGCGATACAGATGAATATAGAGATGAGCGCTTCCACAATGGAAGCGCTCATCTCCTACTGCCCCCACACGCCGACTGCACTTACTGTAGATCCAGGGTCGCACCGCCTGTGGCGGTCGGCGGTGCGGCCCTGAGGAATTTAAAAAAAAAAAAGTGAATGGTTCTAGGGGGGGTCCAGACCCGTTGGACCCCCCCTGTGGCTGCGCCCCCCTCCAGATGGCGCCCTAGGTGGTCGCCTCCCCCGCCTACCCCTAGTCCCGGCCCTGATGCTATTATATGGTCACTGTATGTTGGTGTTAGTTTAACACTGTATGATGGTATTATATGGCACTGTCCTGGTGGCAAGTGGGGGGTGGCAGCAGCAGAGCAGCTGGAGATGAGCACTTCCATTGTGGAAGCGCTCATCTCTATATTCTTCTGTATTGCCATCCTCAGGACAGTATCTCCCTTCCCTGTTCCTCTGATAGGCTGCAGGCCTAGTGCCTGTAGCCTATCAGAGGCCAGTGCAGGCAACACAATGACATCATCGCGCCGCCTGAGCCATACAGCCTGGGACACAGGCCAGAAGAGGCCAGCATATTGGTGGGCACTAAGAGGGTTTTTATACTGGCACAAAAAGGGGGGGCACTATGAGGAGGGAGATGAGCACTATGGGGTCATCTACTGGGTGCACTAAGAAGGGGTATTTTATACTAGCAAATTATGGGGGACACTGAGGGCATCTACTGGGGCACTAAATAGGGGCATTTTATTCGGGTACATTATTCGGGGCACAATGAGGAAGGATGGAGAGGAGCACTATGAGGGCATTTACTGGGGGCACTATCTAGGGGTATTATATACTGGCACATTATGGGGTCTCTATAGACAAAGGGGAGAGGAGCACAATGGGGGCTTTGACTTGGGGGCATCATATAGGGGTATTTTATACACAATAATGTACACATTATGGGGACATTGGCTTAACTGGGGGCCCTAAAATGGGGTATTTTTGTACTGGCACACAGAACAGAGGCACTTTTGTACTAGTGCACATTATTAGGGGGCATTTTTTGCACTGGGACCCACGCCTATATCTAGAACAGAGCAGACAAAGTGGTGGCTGGCTGCACATTATAAGGGGGTATTTTTTTGTACTGATGCTCATTTTAAGGGGTCATTTTTGTACTGTCACATTATAAGGAAAATTACTAAGGGGGGGTGCATTATGGTGGGTTTTCTTACTACTGGGGGACTATGGGGAACATGATTACTATTATGGCCACCACTGGGACCTGCACCTATATCTAGAACGGAGCGGGGCAAAGTGGTGGCTGGAGGACTTCGGTTCAGCCACCATCAAGCTCTCTCTCCATAGAAGTGAATGGCCACCGTGCATTACTGACCACCGCTCACATTCACTTCTATGGGCCCGACGAAAATAGCTGAGCCAGCACTTGGCTATTTTCGGCAGGCCCATAGAAATTAACGGAGGGCTGCTGCGCATGTGCGGTGCGTCCTCCTCCACTTTCGGGGCTCCGTTTAGGAGATAGGTGCGGGTCTCAGCTGTACAACCCACAGCTATCAGACAATGGGCCGATATCCTTGCAATATACCCATAATGTCTGAGATGAAACAATCCCTTTACGTCCAACAAGAAGGTGCTGTCACTGACTGATGCAGCCTTATGAAGAATGCACATGACCGTCTTTGTTTAATTCACACACTTCACCAAGCCCTTATCGTGTTATGTGGAGCACGGTGAATCTTTCAAGAGCCAGCGCAAGCCACGAGTCCCCGGATGGGATTTAAATGAGAGTTTTTACATCAAAATGAAGCATAAAGTAATTAGGTTTAGTGCCTGGGGAATTAACCCTTTCCTTTCCACAGTCACCATAGTTTGGAGACACGAAGTACAGAGAACTATATCAGTCAGGGTAGTATTTCAGACTCGCATGTCTGTTGCACACAGTAGCCTTGACTATCTCCAGGGCTGGATCAAAGTGTTAGGAGGGCCCTGGACAAGATATTGGAGCAAATTTACTAATAATATTAATAATAATAATAATCTTTATTTATATAGCGCCAACATATTCCGCAGCACTTTACAATCATGTACAGAGTCATAAATAACATAGCAGCAAACTGTTCAACAATTAAAACAAGAGGAAAGAGGGCCCTGCAAGAGCTTACAATCTAAGAGGAGATGGAGGTGACCCAAAAGGTGACACAATTGGTGAAAAGTGCTTGTTTTATACAATGGCCTGGCCATAAGGCTGCATGAGCCATCACCAGCCGATATCTGTTGTGCTTCTGGGTGCATCTTGTGTGGTGGATACTAATGGATCAGGTTAAGAGGAGTAATTCTAAAGGGTTGGGGGCGGTGAATGGAGAAGGGTTATATTAGGGAATGTGATATGCTAACCTAAAAAGATGTGTTTTTAGGGAGCATCTAAAACTGTGAATGTTATGGTTTAACCTAATTGCTTGTGGTAGGGCATTCCAGAGAACTGGTGCAGTTCAGGAGAAGTCTTGGAGCCAGGGGTGGGAGGTTTGGATTATGGTAGATGTCAGTCGTAAGTCATTAGCTGAACAGAGAGCACGGGTAGGATGGTAGACAGAGATGAGGGAAGCGATGTAAGAAGGTGCAGCACTGTGGAGAGGACGAGTAGGGTGGTAGATGGAGATGAGGGGGGAGATGTAGGAAGGTGCAGCACTGTGGAGAGCACAGGTAGGGTGGTAGACAGAGATGAGGGAGGAGATGTAGGAAGGTGCAGCACTGTGGAGAGGACGAGTAGGGTGGTAGATGAAGATGAGGGAGGAGATGTAGGAAGGTGCAGCACTGTGGAGAGCACAGTTAGGGTGGTAGACAGAGATGAGGGAGGAGATGTAGGAAGGTGCAGCACTGTGGAGAGGACGAGTAGGGTGGTAGATGGAGATGAGGGAGGAGATGTAGGAAGGTGCAGCACTGTGGACAGCACAGGTAGGGTGGTAGACAGAGATGAGGGAGGAGATGTATGGTGGTGCAGCACTGTGGAGAGCACAGGTAGGGTGGTAGACAGAGATGAGGGAGGAGATGTAGGAAGGTGCAGCACTGTGGAGAGCACAGGTAGGGTGGTAGACAGAGATGAGGGAGGAGATGTATGGAGGTGCAGCACTGTGGAGAGGACGAGTAGGGTGCTAGATGGAGATGAGGGAGGAGATGTAGGAAGGTGCAGCACTGTGGAGAGCACAGGTAGGGTGGTAGACAGAGATGTAGGAAGGTGCAGCACTGTGGAGAGGACGAGTAGGGTGGTAGATGGAGATGAGGGAGGAGATGTAGGAAGGTGCAGCACTGTGGAGAGCACAGGTAGGGTGGTAGACAGAGATGAGGGAGGAGATGTATGGTGGTGCAGCACTGTGGAGAGCACAGGTAGGGTGGTAGACAGAGATGAGGGAGGAGATGTAAGAAGGTGCAGCACTGTGGAGAGCACAGGTAGGGTGGTAGACGGAGATGAGGGAGGAGATGTATGGAGGTGCAGCACTGTGGAGAGGACGAGTAGGGTGGTAGATGGAGATGAGGGAGGAGATGTAGGGGTGTGCAGCACTGTGGTTTGAAAAAAGATTCCAGAAGAGAGAGATATTGAAGATTTGGGTTAGGTGAGTGGTGACAGCCGGAGAGAGAGACTGGAGAAGGTGTAAGGGAATGGGGTCAGTAGTGCATGTAGTAAGATGAGAAGAGATGAGCCTGCAGACTTCTTCTTCTCTGACTGGGTTGAATATGGAGAGTGAGCCAGAGGAGATATGGGTGGGAAAGGCATCAATGACATTTAGAGGCTGGGAACCAATTTCCTGCCGGATAATTTGAATTTTCTGTTTGAAGTAGGTGGCCAGATCTTCAGCACGTTGGTATTTACTAGGCACCTGCACTTTTGGACTATGGAGGGAGTGAAACGTGCCAAATAGTTTTTTTCAGATTATTAGATAGTGTAGAGATCAAGGTGGTAAAGTAGGTCTGTTTGGCAAGGTGAAGGGCAGAGTTATTAAGTTGTCAACATGAATTTATATTGGAAGAAGTCTTGTGGTGTGTGAGTTTTTCTCCAAAGGTGTCAGCTCTTCTGGAGCATCGCTGGAGGAAGCGAGTTTTTGGTGTAAGCCAGGGTTGTTTTCATCTCTCTTTGGAAGTTCTGAGTGTTGGAGGCGCTACTTCATCCCGGCTGTGTCACGTTACAGGGGTAAGTGCAGCCCTGAACTTAACCCCACCTCTGACCCTGCCTACTTGCACTGTCCCTAGCCTAGGCACGTGCTGGGGCGTACAGAGAGGGGGAACAAACCGGAGAAAACAATAAACAAAAACAGAACTCACACAATATACGAAGATCGCCGAGCCAAGGTCAAACCAGGAAGTCACGTCAAATACCAGAGGAACAAATGGAAGCAAGGTGAAACACACATACCGAGGTCAAAGCCGAGAGGTAACGAGGTACAGAAGGAAGAGCCGGGGATGAGGTCAAATATACAAGCATACAAGTCGAAGCACAATGTCACAGCAGTTCAATAGCAAGTTCAGGTATTAAGACCAATCACAGGCAACCTGTGGCCAGCAGGCTTCCTGTTTAAATAGGCCCAGCAGATGGGTCACGACCCAAATCAGAAACCTCAATACACCTGAGAGCCGACTCATGGGCGTCGGTGCTCAGCTCCCCTGCTGCTTGTTGTCCAGGGGATGGAGGACGGCGGCCGTGCTTGTGAAGCATGCGTCGCTGGGTCCTCCCCTGGGTTGCTAGGGATACGAGGACGCCGGCTCCCCATTACAGTCTACTTCTGACGGTGTCATTGTAATGTTATGCAGCCAGTTCTGGATAGGAGAAGGAGGTGATTGAGAACAGTGATGGCTCTAGATCCTAGGAATCCTACAGATGGTGTAAACTTAGACAAGTTGTCTACACCGGCACCAGGCCTTAAAAAGAGTCAAATCTACCTGAGAAGAGTCAGAGCTATTCATAAGCTCTTGCTCTCCCAACCCATCAGCTGATGATTGGCAGGTCTCTTCTAGGGAGAATAGTAAAGAGAAGGGTTAAAGGGGTTGTCCCATGAAAAATATTCTACAGTTTTCAAACCAACACCAGAATCTGAATACTTTTGTAATTGCATGTAATTAAAAATTTTGTATAGCCACTAAGTTATCCAATAAAATGCATCTGAATAGCTCCACCTGCTGTTTGTTTTTTTTCTTATTTCTTTGTCAGACTCACTGAGAAAGTCGCACATGCTCAGTTTCATCCTGAGTCTATGTGATGTATCATTGCTGCCGGATACAAATGGAATGCCTGCTAGCCCCATTCTGTATCATTTGTACACATTCCGGCAGAAAATGCATGCTATGGTTTGGGTCCGGCCAATTCCCGCAATTGTCTGACAGAATAGCCTGCCAGAATTGTCACCCACCACAGATGTTAAAATAGCCTAACAGTAAAGACCAAAGAAATTCCATATTTTCCCAAGAGGACTGTAACATTGTCTGCTTTTATCCTGATTTTATTGGCTGCACGGCTAGAAGATTCGGTTTAATTCCAATGATTTAATTAGATAAAGTGTTGCTATTTTACTATATATATTTTATGATCTACAGAACACAGGTGAAGGTAGAGATGTGATGTACAGAATAAAAGTGAAGGTAGAGATGTGATGTACAGAATGCAGGTGAAGGTAGAGATGTTATGTACAGAATACAGGTAAAAGTAGAGATGAGATGCAGAGAATACAGGTGAAGGCAGAGATGTGATGTATAGAATACAGGTGAAGGCAGAGATGTGATGTACAGAATACAGGTGAAGGCAGAGATGTGATGTACAGAATGCAGGTGAAGGTAGAGATGTTATGTACAGAATACAGGTGAAGGTAGAGATGTGATGTACAGAATACAGGTGAAGGTAGAGATGTGATGTACAGAATACAGGTGAAGGTAGAGATGTGATGTACAGAATACAGGTGAAGGCAGAGATGTGATGTACAGAATACAGGTGAAGGTAGAGATGTGATGTACAGAATACAGGTGAAGGTAGAGATGTGATGTACAGAATACAGGTGAAGGTAGAGATGTGATGTACAGAATACAGGTGAAGGTAGACATGTGATGTACAGAATACAGGTGAAGGTAGACATGTGATGTACAGAATACAGGTGAAGGTAGAGATGTGATGTACAGAATACAGGTGAAGGTAGAGATGTGATGTACAGAATACAGGTGAAGGTAGACATGTGATGTACAGAATACAGGTGAAGTAGACATGTGATGTACAGAATACAGGTGAAGGTAGACATGTGGATGTACAGAATACAGGTGAAGGTAGAGATGCGATGTACAGAATACAGGTGAAGGTAGAGATGTGATGTACAGAATGCAGGTGAAGGTAGAGATGTGATGTACAGAATACAGGTGAAGGTAGAGATGCGATGTACAGAATACAGGTGAAGGTAGAGTGATGTACAGAATACAAGGTGAAGGTGTAGACAGAATACAGTGAGGTAGAAGTAGTTACAGAAACAGGTGAATGGTAGAGATTGCGATGTCGAATACAGGTGAAGGTAGAGATGTGAATGTACAGAATACAGGTGAAGGTAGAGATGTGATGTACAGAATACAGGTGAAGGCAGAGATGTGATGTACAGAATACAGGTGAAGGTAGAGATGTGATGTACAGAATACAGGTGAAGGCAGAGATGTGATGTACAGAATACAGGTGAAGGTAGAGATGTGATGTACAGAATACAGGTGAAGGTAGAGATATGATGCAGAAAATACAGGTGAAGGCAGAGATGTGATGTATAGAGTACAGGTGAAGGCAGAGATGTGAGGTACAGATCAGGTGAAGGTAGAGATGTGATGTACAGAATACAGGTGAGGTAGAGATGTGATGTACAGAATACGGTGAAGGTAGAGATGTGATGTTACAGAATACAGGTGAAGCAGAGATGTGATGTACAGAATACAGGTGAAGGTAGAGATGTGATGTACAGAATACAGGTGAAGGTAGAGATGTGATGTACAGAATACAGGTGAAGGTAGAGATGTGATGTACAGAAACAGGTGAAGGTAGAGATGTGATGTACAGAAATACAGGTGAAGGTAGAGATGTGATGTACAGAATACAGGTGAAGGCAGAGATGTGATGTACAGAATACAGGTGAAGGTAGAGATGTGATGTACAGAATGCAGGTGAAGGTAGACATGTTATGTACAGAATACAGGTGAAGGTAGACATGTGATGTACAGAATACAGGTGAAGGTAGAGATGTGATGTACAGAATACAGGTGAAGGTAGAGATGTGATGTACAGAATACAGGTGAAGGTAGACATGTGATGTACAGAATACAGGTGAAGGTAGACATGTGATGTACAGAATACAGGTGAAGGTAGAGATGTGATGTACAGAACACAGGTGAAGGTAGACATGTGATGTACAGAATACAGGTGAAGGTAGAGATGTGATGTACAGAATACAGGTGAAGGTAGACATGTGATGTACAGAATACAGGTGAAGGTAGAGATGCGATGTACAGAATACAGGTGAAGGTAGAGATGTGATGTACAGAATACAGGTGAAGGTAGAGATGTGATGTACAGAATACAGGTGAAGGTAGAGATGTGATGTACAGAATACAGGTGAAGGCAGAGATGTGATGTACAGAATACAGGTGAAGGTAGACATGTGATGTACAGAATACAGGTGAAGGTAGAGATATGATGCAGAAAATACAGGTGAAGGCAGAGATGTGATGTATAGAGTGCAGGTGAAGGCAGAGATGTGAGGTACAGAATATAGGTGAAGGTAGAGATGTGATGTACAGAATACAGGTGAAGGTAGAGATGTGATGTACAGAATACAGGTGAAGGTAGAGATGTGATGTACAGAATACAGGTGAAGGTAGAGATGTGATGTACAGAATACAGGTGAAGGTAGAGATGTGATGTACAGAATACAGGTGAAGGTAGAGATGTGATGTACAGAATACAGGTGAAGGTAGAGATGCGATGTACAGAATACAGGTGAAGGTAGAAGATGTGATGTACAGAATACAGGTGAAGGTAGAGATGTGATGTACAGAAAATACAGGTGAAGGTAGAGATTGATGAAAATGGTGAGCAGAGATTGTTTACAGGTGAAGGCAGAGATGTAGGTAGATACAGGTGAAGGTGAGATGTGATGTACAGAATACAGGTGACAGGTGAGGAGGTAGAGATGTGTGCGATGACAGAAGTAAGATAAACAGAATACAGGTGAAGGTAAGTAGAGATATGATGTACAGAATACAGGTGAAGGTAGAGATGTGATGTACAGAATACAGCTGAAGGTAGAGATGTGATGTACAGAAATACAGGTGAAGGTAGAGATGTGATACAGAATACAGGTGAAGGTAAGAGATGTGATGTACAGAATACAGGTGAAGGTAGATATGTGATGTACAGAATACAGGTGAAGGTAGAGATGTGATGTACAGAATACAGGTGAAGGTAGACATGTGATGTACAGAATACAGGTGAAGTAGATAGAGTACGTAGAGATGTGATGTACAGAAATACAGGTGAAGGTAGAGATGTGATGTAAAGAATACAGGTGAAGGTAGAGATGTGATGTACAGAATACAGGTGAAGGTAGGATGTGATGTACAGGGTGATAGTACAGAATACAGGTGAAGGTAAGGATGTGATGTACAGAATACAGTGAAGGTAGAGATGTGATGTACAGAATACAGGTGAAGGTAGAGATGTGTATGTACAGAATACAGGTGAAGATAGAGATGTGATGTACAGAATACAGGTGAAGGTAGAGATGTGATGTACAGAATACAGGTGAAGGTAGAGATTGTGATGTACAGAATACAGGTGAAGGTAGAGATGTGATGTACAGAATACAGGTGAAGTAGAGATGTGATGTACAGAAATACAGTGAAGGTAGAGATGTGATGTACAGAATACAGGTGAGGTAGATGTGATGTACAGAATACAGGTGAAGGTAGAGATGTGAATGCAGAAAATACAGGTGAAGGCAGAGATGTGATGTAGAATACAGGTGAAGGCAGAGATGTGATGTACAGAATACAGGTGAAGGTAGAGATGTGATGTACAGAATACAGGTGAAGGTAGACATGTGATGTACAGGAATACAGGTGAAGGTAGAGATGTGATGTACAGAATACAGGTGAAGGCAGAGATGTGATGTACAGAATACAGGTGAAGGGTAGAGAGGTGATGTACAGAATACAGGTGAAGGTAGAGATGTGATGTACAGAATACAGGTGAAGGTAGAGATGTGATGTACAGAATACAGGTGAAGGTAGAGATGTGATGTACAGAATACAGGTGAAGGTAGAGATGCGATGTACAGAATACAGGTGAAGGTAGAGATGTGATGTACAGAATACAGGTGAAGGTAGAGATGTGATGTACAGAATACAGGTGAATGTAGACATGTGATGTACAGAATACAGGTGAAGGTAGAGATGTGATATAAAGAATACAGGTGAATGTAGACATGTGATGTACAGAATATAGGTGAAGGTAGAGATGTGATATAAAGAATACAGGTGAATGTAGACATGTGATGTACAGAATATAGGTGAAGGTTTGAGATGTGATGTACAGAAACAGGTGAAGGTAGAGACGTGATATAAAGAATACAGGTGAAGGTAGAGACGTGATATAAAGAATACAGGTGAAGGTAGAGACGTGATATATAAGAATACAGGTGAATGTAGACAATGTGATGTACAGGAATATAGGTTGAAGGTAGAGATGTGATATAAAGAATACAGGTGAATGTAGACATGTGATGTACAGAATATAGGTGAAGGTAGAGATGTGATGTACAGAATATAGGTGAAGGTAGAGATGTGATGTACAGAATACAGGTGAAGGTAGAGACGTGATATAAAGAATACAGGTGAAGGTAGAGACGTGATATAAAGAATACAGGTGAAGGTAGAGACGTGATATAAAGAATACAGGTGAAGGTAGAGATGTCATGTACAGTGTACAGGTGAAGGTAGAGATGTGATGTACAGAATACAGGTGAAGGTAGAGATGTGATGTACAGAATACAGGTGAAGGTAGAGATGTGATGTACAGAATACAGGTGAAGGTAGACATGTGATGTACAGAATACAGGTTAAGGTAGAGATGTGATGTACAGAATACAGGTGAAGGTAGACATGTGATGTACAGAATACAGGTTAAGGTAGAGATGCGATGTACAGAATAAAGGTGAAGGTAGAGAGGTGATGTACAGAATACAGGTGAAGGTAGAGATGTGATGTACAGAATACAGGTGAAGGTAGACATGTGATGTACAGAATACAGGTTAAGGTAGAGATGTGATGTACAGAATACAGGTGAAGGTAGAGATGCGATGTACAGAATAAAGGTGAAGGTAGAGAGGTGATGTACAGAATACAGGTGAAGGTAGAGATGTGATGTACAGAATACAGGTGAAGGTAGAGATGTGATGTACAGAATACAGGTGAAGGTAGAGATGTGATGCAGAAAATACAGGTGAAGGTAGAGATGTGATGTACAGAATACAGGTGAAGGTAGAGATGTGATGTACAGAATACAGGTGAATGTAGACATGTGATGTACAGAATACAGGTGAAGGTAGAGATGTGATATAAAGAATACAGGTGAATGTAGACATGTGATGTACAGAATATAGGTGAAGGTAGAGATGTGATATAAAGAATACAGGTGAATGTAGACATGTGATGTACAGAATATAGGTGAAGGTAGAGATGTGATGTACAGAATATAGGTGAAGGTAGAAATGTGATGTACAGAATACAGGTGAAGGTAGAGACGTGATATAAAGAATACAGGTGAAGGTAGAGACGTGATATAAAGAATACAGGTGAAGGTAGAGACGTGATATAAAGAATACAGGTGAATGTAGACATGTGATGTACAGAATATAGGTGAAGGTAGAGATGTGATATAAAGAATACAGGTGAATGTAGACATGTGATGTACAGAATATAGGTGAAGGTAGAGATGTGATGTACAGAATATAGGTGAAGGTAGAGATGTGATGTACAGAATACAGGTGAAGGTAGAGACGTGATATAAAGAATACAGGTGAAGGTAGAGACGTGATATAAGAATATAGGTGAAGGTAGAGATGATATCAGGTGAAGTAGAGGTGACACAGAAGATGTATGTACAGAATACAGGTTGAAGGTTAAGATGTGTGAGTGATACAGAATACAGGTGAAGGTAGAGATGTGATGTACAGAATACAGGTGAAGGTAGAGTCAGAATGTGAAGTAGAGAGGTGATGTACAGAATACAGGTGAAGGTAGACATGGTGATGTACAGAATAAGGTTAGAGAGATGATGTACAGAATACAGGTGAAGGTAGAGATGCGATGTACAGAATAAAGGTGAAGGTAGAGAGGTGATGTACAGATACAGGTGAATAGGATGTGACAGAATACAGGTGAAGGTAGAGATGTGATGTACAGAATACAGGTGAAGGATAGAGGTGAGGTAGAGAAAAGACAGGTGAAGGTACAGAAACAGAATACAGGTGAAGGTAGAGATGTGATGTACAGGAATACAGGTGAAGGTAGAGATGTGATGTACAGAAGGTAGAGATGAAGTGATTAAGAAAGGTGAAGTAGAATGTGATGTTACAGAATACAGGTGAAGGTAGAGATGTGATGTACAGAATACAGGTGAAGGTAGAGATGTGATGTACAGAATACAGGTGAAGGTAGAGATGTGATGTACAGAATACAGGTGAAGGTAGAGATGTGATGTACAGAATACAGGTGAAGGTAGAGATGTGATATAAAGAATACAGGTGAAGGTAGAGATGTGATGTACAGAATACAGGTGAAGGTAGAGATGTGATGTACAGAATACAGGTGAAGGTAGAGATGTGATGTACAGAATACAGGTGAAGGTACAGGCGATTTATGGCTGCCCTGGAGAAGAATAATTGGCTGTGTTTTCCTTCCTGTCCTCAGTGAAATGTTCCTCTGGGAGAAGGTGACCGTCCAGATATACTGTCCCTGCTCTCCAGCGCTTCCTGTAAGTTCACTTGTAGCTCAAATGGACACTATGACCAGGAATGATGGACAACCATGACAGCCACAGCACTTAATTTTCAAGGACAGTTAATCTAATAGTATAGATCGGCTCTGCCCTATTAATAGATACCATAGATGGATTAGATAGATAGATAGATAGATAGATAGATAGATAGATAGATAGATAGATATTGAACTTCATATATCTAATTCATGATCACGCTTCCATGTAGTGTCAGTTTATAAACATTGTAGATTCATTTTTACGTCTTATGCTTACATATACATGGATGAACTGTAAATTTTCACATTCAAAAGATAAATATATAAAATAAGTATATATATTTTTATATATATATATATATATATATATATATATACATACACAAAATACTAAAAGAGCAATGCGCTAGTAATCGCAGAGAACGAATGGCAAGAGAATATTAATAGCTGCATACTATATCTATACATATATACATATATATATATATATATATATATATATATATATACACACACACATATACATAGTATTGCAACAGCTACAATACAAGACGCTGCTCGGGTGGGTGAATAAAGAACATCGGATAAGAAGACAACATTGATCACACTCCAGGGACCTTATGAGCAGTAAAAACAGGTTGATAATTTTTTTGTATCATTTGTATTGTGTGTGTTATTGGAAGAGTAAGAAGAACCGGATATAAATATTCGTATATTTATAAATCGTGATAATCATAATAATAGTCATAATATTAAAAATAATCAAATTATAATAATGATAAGGATACATTTAAAATAAAAATCCAACTAGTGATGAAGGAATAAATGTATAGGGAGGTTTAGCTCTGACACTTTTAGATTATGTTCTTCACACACGGGTTGTGTGTAGTCTGCTATAGGTACAGATAAGGCTTTGTGTAGTATGTTATGTATAGCAGTGTCATTTTGGATGTGTAATCATTTTTGAATTATATATTAGTGTATTAGTGTAGTTTTTAAGTAAAATAATAAGAATAAATGTAATTTGCAAGTCAAATGTAATTTTAAGAAGTCATTATATATATATACTTCTACTTATCTGATGTTTAACCTTTGCTGTAACAAAACAGTAAGAACAAAATTGAAACAAATAATTTCCATAAAACCAGGAGGACTGGAAGTCTCAGGATAACCAGGGGGGCATGCCATGGGGTGTATTGAAGCCACAGGTTTCTTCCCCCTGTCCTATAGACTGTGTAACACAAGGCGCCTCCATCCTACACGCTCTCCTCTTAATGAATTACTAATGAGCTGGAATTGGACAGCAGGCTTAATTACAGAGTAGAGCGGAGTGTTTACCACATTGTAATTGAACTCATTAGGGCTCTGCCTTTTTCTGCCTTTTCTCAGTCACTTTCGTTGTGTGAATTTGAACAGAGGAAAGATCACAAATCAGTGTTTGACCTGGAGAAGACGATACAGGAATGTAAGGGTGGTCCTATAAGGACAGAGGGAAAGAGA
Organism: Rhinella marina; assembly: GCA_900303285.1. NCBI lineage: Eukaryota > Metazoa > Chordata > Amphibia > Anura > Bufonidae > Rhinella > Rhinella marina. The sequence continues at coordinate 71,252 of ONZH01011947.1, forward strand.
CTGTATACAAGACTATATACTGCACATATGTCACCAAAACTATAAGAAGTGAGTGCAGTGTGTGACTCTAAAATATGGTGTAAAATATAGTAATATATATAATTGTGCAGTGCGCAAGCAAATGGTCTGTTATTAACATACAGTGTGTGTGTATCTGTGTGTGTGTGTGGGGGGGGGGGTCCGTGTCTGTACGTGTGTGTGTTCTGAATATTTTGTTGTGGATCAATGACCAATATATGAAGGTAGACACAAAAATACACAATTCTTCATAGAGTGGTGCCAGTAAATCTTTATGTGTGTGTATGTACGTTTTGAGCATTTTTTTGTGTATTTTTGCTCAGATACAAACATCCAATTCTGTTTGCAGGGAGTCCTTGCATGAGGTGGTGTATTTTGATGGATATATAACACGAATATCTGGTATTCCTATGATTGCATGTGTGAATCATATGTGTATGGAAGGTGTGTGTGTGTGTGTGCGTGTGTGTGTGTGTGTCATTGTGTGTGTGTCATTGTGTGTGTGTGTGTGTGTGTTTGTAGAGAAGTAACTTTGTAGATATAAATGCTATAGTTGTTACAATGTATCAGCTGGAGCGTTGGAGCCTGTGCTGCAGGAGGGGAGGACACATGATGGAGCTCAGCCTGGATCTGCTGCTTCTGCGGAGGGAGCTCAGCTTGTCGGGCTGTCAGGGTCCTTTCCAGAGAAAGGAAAAGATTAGGAGAGGAGCCTGACCGGACTGGTCTCCATTATTCCAGGACATCTCCCAGTCCTGCAGTGGGAGGGAAGCGGCGCCCCCTGTGACAAGCTGGTGGCTGCCCCCTGTGTAGTGATAGGGGGATGTACTGTACTGCTCGGGCTGACTGAGACAAGGCGTCCAACATCGACTGGAGGAGAGGACTACAGCTCCAGATCACTGGAAGGAGACAAAAGCCGGAACCAAATGGGACTGGGGAGGATGATCTGCAGGACCAGGACCTAATGTGCACAGGGGACTACAGCCACCGACCATCGGATCACAGCACAGGTATTGGAAATAGATACAACCTCCCCTTTGATCACAGCACAGGTACTGGACATAGGTACAACCTCCCTTCTGACCACTGCACAGGCACTGTACATAGACACAACCTCCTCTCTGACTACTGCACAGGTACTGGACATAGATACAACCTTCCCTCTGACCACAGCACAGGTACTGGACATAGACACAACCTCCTCTCTGACCACTGCACAGGTACTGTACATAGACACAACCTCCTCTCTGACCACTGCACAGGTACTGTACATAGACACAACCTCCTCTCTGACCACTGCACAGGTACTGTACATAGACACAACCTCCTCTCTGACTACTGCACAGGTACTGGACATAGATACAACACCCCTCTGACCACAGCACAGGTACTGGACATAGATACAACCTCCCTCCGACCACAGCACAGGTACTGAACATAGATACAACCCCCTCCGACCACAGCACGGGTACTGTACATAGATACAACCTCCCCTCTGACCACAGCACAGGTACTGGACATAAATACAACCTTCCCTCTGATCACAGCACAGGTACTGGAAATAGATACAACCCCCCTCTGACCACTGCACAGGTACTGAACATAGATACAACCCCCCTCTGACCACAGCACGGGTACTGTACATAGATACAACCTACCCTCTGACCACAGCACAGGTACTGGACATAGCTACAACCTCCCCTCTGAGCACAGCACAGGTACTGGACATAAATACAACCTTCCCTCTGATCACAGCACAGGTACTGTTCATAGATACAGCCTCCCCTCTGATCACAGCACAGGAACCAATACTGATCTGGTGCTGTCAGATCCAAGCCCACCATGTCTGATCAAAGCAAAGGTACTGTCCAGTACTGACATAGTGCTGACTGCACCTTCTGAATACAGACACAGTGCAGTGTGACATGGGACTGACTACTGTATATCCCTTCCCCTTGATGAGAGCATAGTGACTGTCCGCTACTGGTGAGGATTACACATCTTGATCACAGGTACTGTACAAATATGACTACACCCTCTGATCACAAGTAATACACACTGATGGCCTGGTGCTGACACCTATCCTCTGGTAATACCACAGGTACTGTACACTGATGGCCTGGTGCTGACACCTACCCTCTGGTAATACCACAGGTACTATACTCTGATGGCCTGGTGCTGACACCTACCCTCTGGTAATACCACAGGTAATGTACACTGATGGCCTGGTGCTGACACCTACCCTCTGGTAATACCACAGGTAATGTACACTGATGGCCTGGTGCTGACACCTACCCTCTGGTAATACCACAGGTAATGTACACTGATGGCCTGGTGCTGACGCCTACCCTCTGGTAATACCACAGGTACTATACTCTGATGGCCTGGTGCTGACACCTTCCCTCTGGTAATATCACAGGTAATGTACACTGATGGCCTGGTGCTGACACCTACCCTCTGGTAATACCACAGGTACTATACTCTGATGGCCTGGTGCTGACACCTACCCTCTGGTAATACCACAGGTAATGTACACTGATGGCCTGGTGCTGTCACCTACCCTCTGGTAATACCACAGGTACTATACTCTGATGGCCTGGTGCTGACACCTACCCTCTGGTAATACCACAGGTACTGTACACTGATGGCCTGGTGCTGACACCTTCCCTCTGGTAATACCACAGGTAATGTACACTGATGGCCTGGTGCTGACACCTACCCTCTGGTAATACCACAGGTACTATACTCTGATGGCCTGGTGCTGACACCTTCCCTCTGGTAATACCACAGGTAATGTACACTGATGGCCTGGTGCTGACACCTTCCCTCTGGTAATACCACAGGTAATGTACACTGATGGCCTGGTGCTGACACCTACCCTCTGGTAATACCACAGGTACTATACTCTGATGGCCTGGTGCTGACACCTTCCCTCTGGTAATACCACAGGTACTGTACACTGATGGCCTGGTGCTGACACCTACCCTCTGGTAATACCACAGGTAATGTACACTGATGGCCTGGTGCTGACACCAGCCTCCTGCCCTCTGGTACTCTGCCCTGTGACGTTGTGGTGCCAGCTTTCCTTTTCAGCTTCATCCCCTCTAATTGCCAAGATTGATTTCTGCTATTTAAACGTGAGATTTTAATTGAAGGCTGGATTGTAAACAGCTCGCCCCCTGACCAGGCAGATCCAGGGAATTGTGTGTAATTTGGTTGCCAAAAGATTAATCGCTGAGGCTGGGCCGATTTGATTAAGTCAATTAATCTCTGATTACAGTGTTCAAGTGTCATTTGGCACAAGACAGACCATCTCAGGTGCTTCTTGTAGTTGAGTGATCGTAGCAATCAATGCGAGAGCAAATATGAGGAGCTGTGAACATTCATACATACAGTGCACCAGCAGTACTCACATCATCAACGATATATATATATATATACTAAACTGCTTGATATGATCTTGAACTGCATACATTATAACTTTGTATCAAAATTGCAATATTGTATCTATTTTGTAACTGAGTATAAATTTTTAATTTTACTAGTTTTAGCACCACAGTCCTTAGGATTTATATAATGTGCGCTGTCCATTCAGCACCACAGTCCTCATGGGTTATATTATGTCAGCTGTCCATTCAGCACCACAGTCCTTAGGATTTATATTATGTGCCCTGTCCATTCAGCACCACAGTCCTCATGGGTTATATTATGTCAGCTGTCCATTCAGCACCACAGTCCTCAGGGTTTATATTATGTGCACTGTCCATTCAGCATCATAGTCTAAAGCTACTTATCTGAGGCCTGCTCAGGATAATACAAGTCTATTAGTTTCACATTTTACTCCTGTGTACTTGGACTGATGATGACAATGGGAACCCAAAACTGCTCTACATGTAATCCTGTGTGTGTGTGTGTGTGTGTGTGTGCGCGATACCTGTCTGAATAATATTCTTATTATAGACCTTGACTGATGGGTTTATTGCAGTTTTTGTTAGGATGAGATTCTGATACTGTTTAAAATGACTGATATTTTGTCACAAAAGGCTCCTCCTGTGATGTATTCTACTGCTGTATATTGTAATGCTGCAAACCAGAACAAATGCATACATTATAAAACATATAATTATTGCCTTAGACAGAATATACTAATATAACACGTGCTTACAGAATGCTATACAACCAGATACTACTATATACCTACTATATACTATATATCACATACCAACACTTTAGACTATGCACAAATACTATACTAATACTATAAAATACATTACAGTTATACTATACCACTATACTGTATGCATATGCCATGAAATTGCAGCACTAACACTATGCTGTATTGGAAAAGTACTGATCTTCTTGTGGGTCTTTTCTTCATAAATATTTTATGAATCGGGTATTAACAAGTTAAAGAAGAAATGCATTATTGTCTAGATCTAGATGAAGAGAGAGAGACACATACTTACATATGAGATAGATAAAAAAATGATGATGAGGAGGAGATTACCTATGGAAAAATAGTTTATCTGGAAATTCCAGTGACCGGACACACTTCTTTCCACCAGGCCTAAAGTCAGGTATGAATAATACAGGGCACAGGAGACAGAGAGCAGGGTGCAGGGCACCTTCATAGGGTATGTCCACAGGTCTAGGTAGGTACAAGTGTCCAGGCCATAGGAGGAGGGTTGGCATAGTGGTGGGATGTGTAAGTACTTCTCACGAGGACCCCAGGAAGCTCTGCTGTGAATTCAGAGCAGTCATTAGCAGGCAGCTTTAAGTGATTGTGAACAGTAAGTAAAGAAATCTCTTGATTGTAATACTCTCTCGCAAAGCAATAATATCCCAGTGGGTGGTCATCAGTAATGATGGATGCAGCTTTATAACAGCAGCCCTGGAACTGCTTTTGGAAAGCGAATCTCACTTTTATTTCCTTCTATCCAGTTGCAGTAGTTACTTAGTGATTTGTTCAGGAGCAGCAGAGCAGGTAGGTAGGAGGCAGGCTCATCTGGGGGTTAGTACAGGCTCCAGTCACTGTAGTAACCTTACATTGTGGTGCTCCAAGAATATTTATTATACTGATTTTCAATTGTTACCTTGTAGCCAGAAGTCGTCCTGCACCTTAGAAAACGTCTCAGCAAATCAGATCTATCTATCTATCTCATATCTATCTATCTATCTATCTATCTATCTATCTATCTATCTATCTCATGTCTCTCTATGTATCTATCTATTCATCTATTATCTATCTATTCATCTGATATCTATCTATCTCTATATCTATCTCATATCTATGGATCTACCTCATATCTCTCTCTCTATATATATCTATCTCTATCATCTATCTCTCTCTCTTTCATACTGTATATCTGTTCATCTAATATCTATCTATTACTATCTATCATATCTATTTATATTTATCTATCATCTATATATCTAATATCTATAACAATTTATTTTTTTATCTGTCTACTTTTATTTATCTATCCATCTATCTCAGCTATATATCTTTCTATCTATCTAACATCTATCTCTCTCATATCTATCACCATCTCTTTTTTTATCTATATCTATCTTTCATATATCTGTCTATCTATCTATCTATCTATCATGTATCTATCTGTCTATCTATCTATCATATATCTATATGTCATCTATCTCAATCTATTCTAACACCATCTCTTCTATCTATATGATATCTATCTGTCTATATCTATAGGGCTCACTTTGTGTAACTGAAACACATCTCTTTAAAGCTGCAGCAGTGACAATTAGATTTGGGGGTTACTGCAGGACCCTGAGTGCCTTGTGTGCAGCTCTCAGACTTGCTTTTGTTAAACCTGACCAAAGGTTATTCAGAATGACAGACAAAGCCTGGAGTGCTGTGGCCAAATGAGCCCTGGACTTCTCCAGATGGGACCATCTCCATCGCAAATACCCTGCATTGTAAAAAATAAAGCATCTCTGCCACAGTCATAACATAATTAAAAGCACAGAGGAGCAATAACAGCGATCATCAGGGTAATTGGGGGGCACTTGATCGCTTAACCTGCTGAGTGTCAAAAATCCTAGTTTACAATATGGTAGCATTTACTGAAATGTGGGAGATTAGAATACACTGTAATAAGACTGATAAATGGCTGGAAAGACGATAGATAGATAGATAGATAGATAGATAGATAGATAGATAGATAGACAGACAGATCCTTCAGATTAGTGATCCTCCCCTGAATTATCAGAAATATTATGGTTATTATTATTATTATTATTATTATCATCAGTAAATATTCTGTAACTTTGAGGTACCTTACATTGATAGGACATAAGTTAGAAATGTATTAAAAATGATTTTTCTCATTACCGCTAGTAGTAGTATATCATTCATAAAATTGACCAGAAGAATGATGCAAGTGTCAATAGTGTTTAATGAGGGCCTTCAAATATTAGCTTCATTTCACTATTCATAATAATGCAAAAATAATGACAATATCTATGACAAAATAATAAGTACCATATAACACATGGTAAGAAAAAATAGCATACAAAGTAATAGTAAAAGTAATATAAAAATACTGAAACATTTAAAATTTCGAAATAAGAATTCATAATCCACATTATCATGTCTTCCACGTTCAGAAATATTCTGTATATTTTAAACTACACAAAACATCACCTAAAATTGTCTTTAGGACAGAAAAGGAGAAATAGTTTCTTGTCTAATTAATTAGATTAATTAATTTTCAGCCGCTTACAATAATTAACAAGCTGCATTAAGTGGAGAGAAATTACATTACATTACCACTACTTAATGTATTATTATTATTATTATTTTACTTTAATTTTTTTATTAATATCATTTCTAACAATACTAATACTACTACTAATAATAATGGTTGATGACATTTTATTGCACATTTTCATATTTATATATAAATAGTTTGAATATTATTAGAATCGCTATAATTAACATAATTTGCATTTTAAGCCTAAAATCGCAAGTGGTGGTGACCCCATAACAGTCACACTTGGCCTATAATTCCGCCTCCTCCTTTGCTCTGTGGTCACACTGACACGTTAATTACCTGTGTTCAGATGAAGACTGATGGAGATTGAAGGATGGCGCACCTCAATGAAAGCCTCTGACCCTTTTGCGTCATATTTGGGCACACTGCCCCCTCTTCTGTCAGTCACACCTCGGACATTTGTTGATTAGGCAGTTCTCTATGTCATATTTGGATAATGTAGATCCATGGGGAAAATGACGCAAAAAAATTAAAAATTAAAAAAAAGTTGACACTGCGCTTACCGGCATTTATTACCAATCAGTAGAGCCCAGGAAAAGGGAAGGGAAGAGGTGACAGAGGTGACATAGAAATGTTACATGTGACTCAAGTAAATTGCAAAATGTGCAAAATGTGCAAAATAATTCACGTGCAAAGGATAAAATACATTTGATGCAATTTTTGGAATTATATCAGTCTTTCAATTGGAGGCTCCTGGGAGCGAAACGCATCTTATCTGTCCTTGTTCACATGAATGTGCGTGTCATCTGTCCTACACTGGAAGTCAGGCGATCTGATCGGACGTCCTGCTACCAATACACTGCACAAGACTATTAGGGAATAGACAACGAATGATTGCATTCTGTACTGTATAATCTTACATTTATTATAAGATAGATAGATAGATAGATAGATAGATAGATAGATAGATAGATAGATAGATAGTAGATAGATAGATAGACAGACACAGAAAGATATATAAATTTCCCATCTAAATAGATTTATCCACATATATCCAGGTATCTATCTATCTGTCTATCTATCTAATACTTACAGCAGCAATCAGTTATTAAATGACAAGGTTGAAATACAATAAAAAATAAATAAAATAAAATAAATAATAAAATAAATAAATAAAATAAATAAATAATAAATAGTAATATCATTCTTATGTTGTGATATTTTATTTCGAAATGAGAAATCATCTTCATCCTACTTATCAAACATCACCTCAACACAATGATAAAACATAGAAGAGATGACTGTAGGATGAAATAATCCGCATGTGGCGTCTCCTCCGCTATAGATTACCGCACTCTCTGCAGTCTCCAGGATGTCGCAGATAATCTCTCCAGCACCTTGAGGATTATCAGATCTCTGTCACTATATGGATGACATCTGAGGTGAAGGCAGATCAAAGAATGTCATGAGTAGATGAGGGAAGTCCCAGGCTAGAAGGGGTTAATGAAGGAGCGATGACGTCACTCGGGGCTCTAGTAAGAGGTTGGAGCTTCTCCATAGTGATGCTTCAGACTCCTGGACCTGGACTCACAGAGGAAGGAGATCATTAATAGAGAGGAGGCTCTGGATCTATGTCACCTCCAAGTGCAGCCTGAGGAGCCCTCCACTGCTGCACCCACAGCATGCCCAGCTCTGCCCTGTGAGGGATCTGCTCTGCAGCAGGTACATCACCATCTTATATCTGTATATGGCTGTGCGGCACTGCCTGCTGGTGTGAATCATGTCCATGGCTAAGGCAGTGATCAAGTTTAGGATTGGGGAAGCTTTGTCCATTACAAGTTGTGGGTTGTGGTTGTGGGTGCCTGTAGCCAACTTTAGTGCTGTGTATATTGTGTGTATAATATAATATAATGTAATATATATATATATATATATATATATATATATATATATATATATTCTGTGTATGTATGTGTATAAGATATATATGTGTGTGTGTGTGTGTGTGTGTGTGTGTGTGTGTGTGTGTATATAATATATATGTATACGTGCTTTTATAGTGTGTGTGTGTGTGTGTATATATATATATATGTCTGTGTGTGTATGTATGTGTATAATATGTGTCTATAGATATGTGTGTGTGTGTATGTATATAATATAATGTGTCTATAGATATATGTGTGTATGTATATAATATATATGTGTATAGGTGTGTGTATGTGTATAATATAATGTGTATGTATATAATATATATGTGTATACACGTGCGTATATGTATAAGATATAGTAGATGTGTGTGTTATTTTCTAACTTGAAAACTTGCATATCTTTGGAAACCTACTTGACAAACTAAGCTCTACTGCGTAGTTCTTTTATAGTAACACATATATACCTGCATGTGGTTGAAATTAATGTAAATACTTTAAAAATCTGAATTAGAGATAAATGCATATAGATCATACATACATATTAGATAGATAGATAGATAGATAGATAGATAGATAGTAGATATTCGCTGTTCGGCATCCTCATGAATTGATCCACATAACAGAATTAGCAGTGACATGAGGCTCACTCAGCCTTATATATCTGTATTTGGTTTAGTGATATAGTTAATGTCATGTTAAATATATAGTGTGCATGTGTGTGTGTATATATATACATATATATAGTTTGTTGTCTTTCGACCTTTAGTATATTATATTTTTGCCTGCCTCATGCTTTATTTCCATGGTGAATCCAAACTCAGGACCTGAGGCTCTCCTCTTGGTTTCCATCTCTCCTCTCACCCCCGACCTGATTATCGATGCTTGTGAATGGCAATAGACAGATTATTTAATAAGCGGGGCACTGAATGCTGCTCATTTATAGCAAAGTCATTCCATCATTCATTGTGCTAAATCATTTTCGGGGGTTAGAAAAAATCAACAGGGATTATTATATAAAATAAAATATAATTAGATTTTTTTTAATGAAAACAATTATTATTATTATTATTATTATTATTATTATTATTATTTAGGAACACTAGGTGGACAGGAGGAAAATAGAATAAGCAATTAACTATAGAAAGAATCCCTAGAAGTTTTGACTTTTTCTGTTTGTTTTATTATGTTAATAGATATATAATTGATAATAACTAATGATTTTGTTTAAGTAAATGAATAATTATTCCTTATTTAAATGCAGTTTTGTGACCTGCCATGGAAATGTGTGCAGTGCACTTATTTATTTACATTAGCCTTTTTTTTAGCCAGCAATGTTTATTATATTGTTTTTATTTACTAATATTACATTTATTCATATATTATTTTTATTTTGTGCTTATTTAAATTTAGATTTTTAACATGTTTATATATGCTTTTCCATTATTATTTTTTAGTTGTATTTAATATTATTGTACGATTGATATGAATATTTTTAAATTAATAAATAGTTTTAATGTATTAAATATTCTTGAAACTAAATATGTCAAATCCAGATTTAGCAAAAGAAAGGTGAAAACAGAGATTAGGGGGTGGATTACACATGGTTATACATTGCCTATAATCTCAGGGCACAAAGACATCCTCATTTTATTTCTGAGCTTCATCCTGATCTAATGAAAACCATTCTGGGTTACTTGTCACAGTAAGGAAGTTAATTGCATTTTAATTAATAGTTGCATTACCAGGAACCTTTGCTTTGTACATAGAGTTTCCTGTAGCAAAAGTCTGAATCACCTATTGTTAGATATGCAAATGATGGATACAATGTAAAGAGAAAAATATAATGTGTTACTGAAATAACTGCAATGTTTGGATGCTCTGTATTAGGAATAAGATAGATAGATAGATAGATAGATAGATAGATAGATAGATAGATAGATAGATACAAAAAATATATGAAATAGATAAATAATAGCTAAATGATTGATAGATAGATAGATAGATAGATAGATAGATATTAAATAGATAGATCAATTGATAGATTGATAAATAGATAATATAGAGAGACTGATAGAGATGCATAGATAGATAAATAGATAGAAGATGCAAAAGGGCAGCACACTCAAAAAAGTGAAAAAAAAATGTGGACAGTAAACATTTTTTCACTTTTTTGAGTGTGCTGCGTTTTTGCATCTTTTACCCTTTTGGGCGTTCGTCTAGTCCAATTAGGCACTCACCTTTTTTTTTTACCTTCTTACTTTTCTGTGTCTGGTGCTGCCATTTTTCTTATGTATTTCTAGATAGATAGATAGATAGATAGATAGATAGATAGATATGAGATAGATAGATAGATAGATAGATATGAGATAGATATGAGATAGATAGATATGAGATAGATAGATAACAGATAGATAGATAGATAGATAGATAGATAGATAGATAGATAGATAGATAGATATGAGATAGATAGATAGATATGAGATAGATAGATAGATAGATAGATAGATAGATAGATAGGAGATACATAGATAGATATGAGATAGATAGATAGATAGATAGATAGATAGATAGATAGATATGAGATGGATAGATAGATAGATAGATAGATAGATAGATATAGACAAATAGTGAACTGACTTAAAGATCAGGCTGTCTTAGTATTTCTATAAATTATTATCTACAAAAATCTTAAAAAACAATATTTCTTCTTATTTTAGGTTTTGACCAGACCAAGGAACTTCCTTCATCTGGGATCTGCAGAAATGGCCACCAGCCCGCTAACCGTCACCAATGACCACCTTTTGTCCTCTCCTCCAAACTCCTACCAAGACTCCCTTCAGTCAAGAGTCGGTCACTCCAACTTGAAACCAAACCAAGTCAGCCAAGTCATTTTGTACGGCATCCCTATTGTATCGCTGGTCATAGATGGGCAGGAGAGGTTGTGCCTTGCCCAGATCTCTAACACACTCCTTAAAAACTATAGCTACAATGAGATCCACAACAGGCGGGTAGCCCTTGGTATCACCTGCGTGCAGTGCACCCCGGTTCAGTTGGAAATCTTGAGAAGGGCAGGAGCGATGCCCATATCTTCAAGAAGATGTGGAATGATTACTAAAAGGGAGGCTGAGAGACTGTGCAAGTCCTTCTTAGGAGAGAACCGGCCACCAAAGCTTCCAGATAACTTTGCATTTGATGTTAGTCATGAATGTGCATGGGGATGCAGGGGGAACTTCATCCCGGCAAGGTACAACAGCTCCAGAGCTAAGTGTATAAAATGCACCTACTGCAATATGTACTTCTCTCCAAACAAGTTCATTTTCCATTCACATAGAACCCCAGAAGCTAAATACACCCAGCCTGATGCAGCCAACTTCAATTCATGGAGAAGACATCTAAAGCTCACAGATAAGAGCCCTCCAGATGAAATGGTGTTTGCCTGGGAAGATGTCAAAGCAATGTTCAATGGTGGCAGCCGAAAGAGGGCTTTAAGTCATGCACACTGCCAAAGTCTGAGCACCGTAAAAGCAAGCAATGGCATCTTGCCACACATGATTGGTCAAGACCTCAATCAGAAAAGGCCAAGGTTCGAAGAAGAAGAAGAGATAGAGCCCACCAACATCACAAACAAGACCCAAAGAAGTTACCCTGTCATCCCAGTCCCCAGCAAAGGATTTGGCATGTTGCAAAAATTCCCCGCCAGCACCCTCTTTCCCAGTCCATACACCTTCCCAGCCTTTGGCCTGTGTCAGAAAAAAGATGATGCTGATACAGTCAATGGCCAGAAGACCAGTGCATTGTCAGGACTATTCTGGCCCGGTAGAAAAGATGCATTTTATCCACCTTTTTGTATGTTTTGGCCACCAAGAACTCCCGGTGGACTTCCAGTTCCTACCTATCTCCAGCCCCAACCCAGCGCCCTTACTACCATCACAGACAACCCAACTCTAAGACAGGCTTTCCTAGAGCTGGCAGACCAGAGTGATGCCAGCAACCTCAGCAACACAGGAGACACCATGTTCGAAAATGAATGTTCCAGCTCTCCAGTGTCCAGCAGCGACATCAGACCTTCCTCTGAAACCAGGACCAACGTCTTGGAGGTCCCTTCCTTCCCAATTCGGAAACAGAGCTACCATTCCGCCTTCCGGCCTGTGGTCAAAGATGCCGAGAGCATCGCCAAATTGCATGGCAACCTTGAGGACTTCCAAAACGATAGGCACGTGTCACCCGGCACTAGCTGCAGTTACCAAAGTGACAGCTCGGACTCGGACGAAGAGCAGGACGTGGACGTGGAAACCAACAAGCCGACCGGTGAAGACGAAGAGGAAAGTCTCAGCAGTCAGTTCCTGCAGAGCAGAGGACTGGTAGAAAGCAACGAGAAAACATGCAAAGACCGTTCCCCCTTCTCCAGCTCCAGGAGCGAAACGCAGGCCGAGAAAATGGAAAACGCAGAACATCCTTCTTCCACCCCAAAAGACTCCAGCCCCCGTCATACATCACTGGAGGAACCTTGCTACAAAGATGTAAATATTCCCTCAGGCTTCACAGCTAATTATTATTATTTAAATGCAGCTTTAGGCTGAATGGGTGATGTCTGCATAATAAGATTGATAACTAGATGCCCTACAGAAATCCTCAATGTGTTTAGCTCTTTAACACAATGCCACAGAGAGCAAATGTTCTACATGCAAATAAACCCCTGTGTCCTGGAGATGCAGGGATTGTCCTGGGCCCATATGGTATCTAGCCTACCCTATATCCCACATACAATTAGGGGGCTGCGCTGATAATGAGTTCACCTCCACCTGACATGTCCTCTATCTAGACCTGTCCTTTGTACCTTCCTATATGTTCTGTTTTTTTCTTGTAGACCCAGAAAAGCAAAGAAGACAACGGGAACTTATCCTCCAAGGAAGACTCCTACTCAGGTAAGAGAAGCCATGGCCCATCATTAACCTCTTCTCGGACACAGACTCCACTACATAGCTCTCTACCTCCAGGCTTGTTTTTCTCTAGTCTTTTGGTTTTTGGGGAAAAAGTCTGCTAAGAAATAACAATTTCTATTTTGTCAAACTTAATATCAGCAAATTGATTCATTACGTATTTTCTTTCCCAAAATGAACAAGGGTGTGGTATGACTCTGTATATCATGAATTCATATCTGTCTTGTCATCATCTTTGTATTATTCTTACATCTGGCTGTCTATGGTTCTACCAGACCGGGGGATTGTTATATCGGAGTGACACTATTCATTGCAATATACAACAACAAAATATAGAATTCACTGACATGCTCTGCTATATTTATGTTATATCTATCTATCTATCTATCTATCTATCTATCTATCTATCTATCTATCTATTATGTTCTTTCTTTCTTTCTATCCATCATCTATCCATCCATCTCATATCTATCTATCTATCTATCTATCTATCTATCTATCTATCATGTTCTTTCTTTCTTTGTTTATTTCCTACTTTCTATCCATTATCTATCTATCTATCTATCTATCTATCTATCTATCTATCTATTTCATATCTATCTATCCATCTCATATCTATCTATCTATCTATCTATCCATCCATCTCCTATCTATCTATCTATCTATCTCATATCTATCTATCTATCTCCTCTTTATCCAATATCTATCTATCTATCTATCTATCTATCTATCTATCTATCTATCTATCTATCTATCCAATATTTATCCAATATGTTCCTATCCATCAATCTATCATTCCAATATCTATCTATCTATCTATCTATCTATCTATCTATCTATCTATCTATCTATCTATCTATCCAATATGTACCTTTCCAATACCTACTTATCCAATATCTATCTTTCTTTCTTTCCTTCCTTCCCTATTCCATTAATATTATCTACAGTAAAGACTGACCTAGGAGGAGATGGGAGGTGTCTTCAGATCACACTTCTGCTGTATTACACATCAGTAAATGAGCTCCCTGTCTGTCTTTCTGCCTCTATTAACACAGGAGGTTATCCGGCCATGGCTGTGATATAACATGTTCCAATGAATCAGAGCGGGATGGTTTACAGGGAATCATGTCACGTCTCCTCCATCGACGTCCTCCCCTTCAGGGATTACAATTACTCCATTAATACTTTAAACTGTAAATCCATAGTCTATTTTTATTTTCCATAAACCTACTACAAGTCAAAAACATATTATTAGGGTCAAAGAAAAGGAATGACAAATTCATCTCTAACTCATCTGTATACACATTAATAGAATTGGATATTGTTCTGTGTGTTGTATTTATCTGGTTATAATATTAGGAGAAAATGGAAGGAAAGAGAAACCATTACATACCTACAAAAGCCTAAAGTATGATAAAATATAATGGGCATAAATCCATAGGTCCGATGCATTATAGAGATGGAAATCTGGTAAATGATTAGTAACAAGGATCTAAAACCTACATCAGTCCAACAAAAACACACTTTCCAACATGGCCCCTTAAGGCTCTATTATTTAAAGGCAACGCTCCTAAAATTCAGATTTCGCCAGCATTTTTATTTTAGTTTCAAAAGTTTAATACGTTTTTTTCAAAAAGTTTAATTTTGAGGTTAAGATGCTCCACCGTACACCGACTGATTGTGATGTTTCCTCTAAATGGTTGTCAGAGTCACTCCCCATGTCATGTATGACTTATACACTCACCTCACCTCTTCCTGAATAAACGTCAATTTCTTCTGATCTTATTTTGAGTGAACATAATAATAAAATAACTGAAATGTGTTATCTATCTATCTATCTATCTATCTATCTATCTATCTATCTATATGTCTTATATATATCTACCTATTTTATATCTATCTCATATCTATCTATCTATTTATCATCTATCTACTATCTATCATCTATTTATCTCATATCTATCTATTATCTATCTATCTATTTATCTATCTATTATCTATCTATCTATCTATCTATTTATCTATCTATTATCTATCTATCTATCTCATATCTATCTATCTATCTATCTATCTATCTATCTATTATCTATCTATCTCATATCTATCTATCTATTATCTATCTATCTATCTCATATCTATCTATCTATCTATCTATCTCATATCTATCTATCTATCTCATATCTATCTATCTATCTATCTATCTATCTATCTCATATCTATCTATCTATCTATCTATCTATCTATCTATCCCATATCTATCTATCTATCTATCTATCTATCTATCTATCTATCAATCAGCTATCTCATATCTATCTATGTGTCAATCAATCAATTAATCAAAAAAGCTTTATTGGCAGGTCTAAAATTATACATTAGTGTTGCCAAAGCATGTGGGAAATAAGGGGTTGAAGATTGGGGACACACCCGGGGTCGGTGTATAGGAGTCCGTGGCATATCATGACAGGGGGAAGGGGCGTCTATCTATCTATCTATCTATCTATCTATCTATCTATCTATCTATCTCATATCTATCTATCTATCTCCTCTTTATCCAATATCTATCTATCTATCTATCTATCTATCTATCTATCTATCTATCTATCTATCTATCTATCCAATATTTATCCAATATGTTCCTATCCATCAATCTATCATTCCAATATCTATCTATCTATCTATCTATCTATCTATCTATCTATCTATCTATCAATCAGCTATCTCATATCTATCTATGTGTCAATCAATCAATTAATCAAAAAAGCTTTATTGGCAGGTCTAAAATTATACATTAGTGTTGCCAAAGCATGTGGGAAATAAGGGGTTGAAGATTGGGGACACACCCGGGGTCGGTGTATAGGAGTCCGTGGCATATCATGACAGGGGGAAGGGGCATCTATCTATCTATCTATCTATCTATCTCATAGCTGTCTATCTATCTGTCTATTTTTGATTGATTTAAGAGTGATGCAGAGTTTTTTTATCTATTTTCTGAACATAAATATGGGGGCGGCCATCTTGCCTGAGCTATTCTTAACAGCATTTGCACAGCAGTAAAAAAATTGCTTTACGGCAGCCCTATGGTCCATAGACACAATGGTCAGGATGAGACCTCATTGACTTCTATGGGACAGTTTTCTGGACATGCTCTGTGACCTGTACAGAGGTCATTGTACAAGGAAAGAATAGATAAGATTTGACAAACGTCTATTGTGAATGGTGGATCCTGTCTTATCTATACACAGAGTTGATACCATTATAGGCAGGATTAGAATGACAGATAAGCAGATAACTTCAGTAAAGAGATCTGTACAGATCAAGAAGTGGTGCCAATTATTAGACATAGTGGCCAGGGTGAAAACTGCAGGATTTTTTGTTTTAGTTTAAATATAAAAAGTGACATGGAAAATTAAAAATAACGTCATCAAAAATTATTTAAAAACATGTTAAAAATATAAAAGTAATTTAAACAATAGGCCATTTTCTAATGACACATTCCCTTTAAAGGTTTAAAGGGCCCAATTCCATATACCCTATTACTGAATTCATGGTTACTTGAGAGGGTCCTCTGTTCAGGCTCCTCATCTCTTGATCAAAGCAAAGAACATCTCTCTGTCTGGAGGACTTGTCCTGTCCTGCATTACACTGACAGCCCATGGATATCAAAGGGCATTGTGCACTACTGCATTTGGCCTGTGGTGGCGCTGTAGAGAAAGTGAACACTTACTACCAAGATTTCCCACAGATTATAGCTGTTTTTTGGGGTTCAAGCAGGAGGACACCTTTTGATCATCTCATTGTCAAGGGACGCTGCTAACAAGTAGGGAATCTACTAAAGTGGAGAGTCCCTTTAAGGCTTTTCCACTGATTTTATCCCAAGGGAGTATAACCCCACCTTCCCCGAGTCATCCAGATCCCTTTCAAACTATTCCAGCGAACCCCCCATAACAACATCTGGTGACAACAGGTTCCATAGCGTAACTGTCAGGGGTGTACAAAAACTCAGAATGGGTCACGCCCTCACTAACGGCTTCTCCTAATACTATCAATTTCTTAAAGTTAGTGTCTACCATTTTTACTTGCATATATTCATAATATATCTGTATAGGGAAGCTCTCTTTTTCTGACTTGATAAAGTATATAATTCTGGTAGCCTCCAGCCACCACTAGGGGGAGCTCACTGCACATAGATTTATTCAGTGCACTCACCAGGAGCTATATAAAGCGGCATACAGTGTGCTCCCCCTAGTGGTATTGTTAGTGGCTCCTATTACAGTATTATGACAAACAGGTAACTGTCAGGGGTGTACAAAAACTCAGAATGGGTCATGTCCCCACTAACAGCTCCTCCGAATACTATCACTTTATTAAAGTTAGTGTCTACCATTTTTACTTGCACAGATTCATAATATATCTGTATCAGGAAGCTCTCTTTTTCTGATTTGATAAACTATATAATTCTGGTTGCCTTCAGCCACCACTAGGGGGAGCTCACTGCATATAGATTTATTTATTTAGTAATGCACTCAATAAGAGCTATATAAAGCGGCATGCAATGTGCTCCCCCTAGTGGTGTTGCTAGTGGGTCCCAATACAGGTAAGGAATTCCTGGCCCGCCTCCCCTCAGGGGCCCCATAGCACTTGGCATATTTCGCATCACAGTTATCAATAGTCACAAATATTTCCTTCCCTGTTCTAGCCTTGTGTCTTAATACCCCAGCTAAGACAATGTGGCTCTTCGGCGCCCCCAGTGTAGCAGATATGAAATAATAAAACCGCCACTGAGTGCACCTCTGAATTTCCATTTTCTCTCATTGCAGATAAAAGCAAAGAGATGCATTTTTATGTCGCAGAATCGGACGCCTCGGCGGGTGAATTCTGGAGAGAAATACCAGGTAAGACAAAATGTATCCCTCTAGAATGTTCCAAGGGTGAAAAAAAAAATATTATAACCCAGAATAGGCAAAGAAAAAAAAATAAGACGGCGCTAATAGCAAGCGGACTATTAATTGCGTTGGACGCATGAAAGGCGGTTTTAGGACCATATACAATGAGGCGGCGCGCGGAAGGCTGGAATGACAATAATTGAAATGTTCCATACAAACCTTCTATTAAGAAGGATCACAGCTTATTGCTTTTTCTATCTGTCAGACAGACATTAAAGGTGTTTTATTGCGTCTTTCCCAACATTTATATTATCTACATGATAATGATCTCTACACAAAATGTATAATACATTTACAAAAATTACATTATACAAATTAAATGAAACCACCTTTTTACTGATTGCTAAACGTCTCCGAGGGCTTTACGGACGACGTGATTAGAACTTGTGATACTAACTTGTCTATTGCAGTGTCTTAAGGAGAGGTTTGCTTTCTTGGGAGCAGGGAATCTAATTTCCCATTTATGTAATGCAAACTGCCTTGGCTTTGACTATTCACGGTTAATTGACTGTCAAACGAGGTTGTTATCCCGAGGCAATGTCTGCAAATTTGCCTGTCAAATGAGACAGAGAGTGCAGGCAGCGGAGAGAGAGAGGCTGAGAGGGGCAGGGAGAGAGGGGAGCAGCTCAGCGGCAGGGGAACGGGGGGCTCTAGAAATGGTGGGGGGCAGAGGCCGGAGACGGACACTTATGTGGGAACTGGGGAAATGGAGAATTGTACTAAAGAATACAGAACGTGTGTGACTACAGTGTATCCAATTATATAGGTATACAGTTATCTATCTATTATCTATATATCTACCTACATTATCTATCTATCTATCTATCTATCTATCTATCTATCTATCTATCTCTCTATCTATCTGTCTATCTATGTATAGCCTATTTATCTATCTATCTACAGTATCTATCTATCTATCTATCTATCTATCTATCTATCTATCTATCTATCTATCTCATATCTATCTGTCTATCTATGTATAGCCTATATATCTATCTATCTACAGTATCTACAGTATCTATCTATCTATCTATCTATCTATCTATCTATCTATCTATCTATCTATCTATCCATCTATCTCATATCTATCATCTATCTATCTGTCTATGTATAGTCTATCTATCTATCTATCTATCTATCTATCTATCTCATATCTATCTATCTATCTATCTATCTCATATCTATTATCTATCTATCTACAGTATTTATCTATCTATCTATCTACAGTATCTATCTATCTATCTATCTATCTATCTATCTATCTCATATCTATTATCTATCTATCTATCTACAGTATTTATCTATCTATCTATCTCATATCTATCTGTCTATCTATGTATAGCCTATATACCTATCTATCTATATATCTCATATCTATCGGTCTATCTATCTATCTATCTATCTATCTATCTATCTACAGTATCTATCTATCTATCTATCTATCTATCTATCTATCTATCTATCTATCTCTATCTCTCTATCTCATATCTATCTATCTATCTTCTATCAAATATCTAACTATTATCTATCTAAAAAAAATAAAAAAAATAAACATAAAAATAGGCAGCACTCTCAAAGTAAAATGAAAAGCAGAGGAACTTTATTCACCCATGTGTAGGACACAACGTTTCGGCTCAGACTGAGCCTTTCTCAAGCCCAGTCTGAGCCGAAACGTTGCGTCCTACACATGGGTGAATAAAGTTCCTCTGCTTTTCAGTTTACGTTGAGAGTGCTGCCTATTTTTATGTTTTTTATTGAACTGATCTTTGTCAGATCTGCAGGCATTGCACCTCACCATTCATATAGTGCTGCCGAGATTTTTCTGTGTGCTATCTATCTATCTACCTCATATCTATCTATCTATCTATCTATCTATCTATCTATCTTAGACAACCACCCACACATAAGAGACATAGGATATACAGGAATTTTAAATATGTCACTCCAAATCTGATCCAGATCCTGGATGGCCTTCACAAGAGGTGGAGAGATGATGCTGTATAAGATATGACAGGTCCCCGGAGATACATTTTATATCAGTGTCCACTTACCTCACTTTGTCATTATAACATGTATATCACTGGTGTGGGGTGTATACGATCTGTAAGGCTGTGTGCAGAAATAGCAGTTTTGCCGGGAGCCGAACACAGCTGATATATGTGTGCAGCACTTCAGTTCTTCACTTTCACTTCTTCTCCATCTAGTCCTATCAGATTCAGAGAGTGTGTTAAAGAAGACCCTCTCCCGACATGTCTGCTTTAGTAACTACTTGCATTCCCCATATAATAATTCTAAAACTATTCCTATGACTCTATATTGTGCTATTCATTTATTATTCCCACTAGAAATTTGAGCAAATTCTTAGCGGTTTGCAGTGAAGGTCCAGCTGGATGTTACCTGTGTTTTGTCCCTGCGCAGTCTGACATTATCCAATCAGTGCTGCCAGTGTCAGACTGTGCAGGGACCCACCCCCAACTGGTAATATCCAGATGGACCTTCACTGCAAACTGGTAGCAATTCATTTTTGAAGGAATAATATAGGAATGACACAAGATAGTCAGTTAATATTACATGGGAAATGAAAGTAGTTACTAAAACTAATGTTAATGTTCTTCCCCATCATTCTGCACTCAGTACCCCAGAGAGAACAGAGCGTTACAATCTGACATAAGTCTTTAGACCCTTTACTCAGGACTTAGTTGAAGCCCCTTTGGCAGTGATTACAGCCTCCAGTCTTCTTGGGGATGATGCCACAAGCTTTCCACTCCTGGATTTGGGGATTTTCTGCTATTCTTCTCTGCAGATCCTCTCAAGCTCTGTCAAGTTGAGTGGGGACTGTCGGTGGACAGCCATTTTCAGGTCTCTTCAGAGATGTTCTATTGGGTTTAGGTCAGGGCCCTGGCTGGACCACTCAAGGACATTCACAGAGTTGTCCCTAAGCCACCCCTGTGTTGTCTTGGCTGTGTACTTAGTGTCATTGTCTTGGAAGGTGAACCTTCAACCCAGTCTGAGGTACAGAGAACTCTGGATCAGGTTTTCATTAAGAATATCTCTGTACTTTGCTCCATTGAGCTTTTCCTCAACCCTGACCAGTCTCCTGTCCCAGCTGCTGAAAAACACCCCCACAGCATGATGCTGCCTCCACCATGCTTCACTGTAGGGATGGTATTGGGTAGGTGATGAGCAGTGTCTGGTTTCCTCCAGACATGATACTTAGAATTAAGGCCAAAAATTTCACTCTTGGTTTCATCAGACCAGAGAAGCTTGTTTCTCGCAGTCTGAGAGTCCTTTAGGTGTGTAAACTTTCCTGTGTCTTTTACTGATGAGAGGCTTCTTTCTGGACTCTCTGCCATAAAGCCCAGATTGGTGGAGGCTACAGTGATGGGTGACCTTCTGGAAGTTTCTCCCATTTGCACAGCAGATCTTTGGAGCTCATCCAGAATAACCATGTGGTTCTTGGCCACCATCTCTTTCAAGGATCCCCCCACCTTCCCCTGATTAATTAGTTTGGTGAGGCAGCCAGCTCGACGAAGAGTCCTGGTTGTTCCAAACTTCTTCCGTTTAAGAATTATGGAGGCCACTGTGCTCTCGGGAACTTTCTGTGCAGCAGACATTTGTTGTCCCCTTCTCGAAATCTGTACCTCCACACAATCCTGTCTCTGAGCCCTACAGGCAGTTCTTTCCACCTCATGGCTTGGTTTTTCTTCTGATCTGCATTGTCAGCTGTGAGATTGTATACAGACCAGGCTGTGTCTTTCCAAATCATGTCCCATTAAATGAATTTACCACAGGTGACTCCAATGAAGGTGTAGAAATATCTCAAAGATGAGCACGAGAAATGGGAGGCCCCAAAGCTAAATGTCTTAGCAAAGGGTTTGAATTCTTATCTCTATGTGAAATGTTAGTTTTTCTTTTTTTAATAAATTTGCAGTTTCATAGCAGGTTTCATGCACCACCATCTCTCCATTCACAGCTATGGGACTGCCAGAAATAGCTGAGCCCTTTAAGAATTTTTAATAATTGACATGTTTTGGTTGGGTGACAACAAGCTTCTACAATTTGTCACCAGTCATATGGGAAACAGTCACATTTCATAGGTGGACTCTAAAACAGTGCCCCTAGTGACTATGCCAAACACATCTGTATATTATATAGCCAGTCCACTGATTTCAATGAGAACTGTGTAATGCTTAACTTCTCCTGTGGTGGCGCTGCAGGGAATTTGCCAGGTTTCTTCGCAAGTTACAACTGAACTGATCATTGGGAGTCCCAGCAGCAGAAACCTTTACTTGTAAAGGCACTCTTCTAACAAAAAATGCTTAACCAAAGCAAAAACCCCTTTAAATGTATATTGGTTTCAATCTAATATCTATCATTTTATCTAGTGCCACAGGGATTTTTTTTTCTAATCATGTCCACAATTCTGTTCTGATCAGTTGTATATCTCTCTACTAGTCTGAGCTATGAGTTTCTGATACAGAACTCCAAATCCCCTGCTTCGCTTCACATAGCCGTAGAGGTAAATACTAAAATTCTGGCTGCTTACGGCCGCCACCAGAGGGAGCTGTGAAGCTTACTGAAGACATAAGTATGATTGACTTCAATGTCAGCTGTATAAATCTATATACGGTGAGCTCCCCCTAGTGGTGACTGCTAGGAGTAAGAATTATTTTCAGGGGATTTAGTCTCTTTATTAGAATAACAGAGCTCTGATCCCTATAATCAGATATTATGGGGAAAGGGGGTCAGTGTAATCCAGAACATAAAGAAAATAACTCTAAGTCTGTAATATATATATATATATATATATATATATATATATATATATATTTCATTTATTTATTGTATTTTATTTGGTGGCATTTTTTTTTAATTTTTACTTAATTTGATTTTTGTTTTCTGCCATTTTTACATAATATTTTATTAACTTTTTTCCCTTTTTCCATTCCATTTTATTTGACCAATTTTTCCATTTTTCTACACTGTATCAAGTCTAAAGCGCTGCACATAAATTTACTATACATTATAATAAAGTTGTCCTCACCAATACATTGCAGGCCGTTTATGTGAATTCCGCAATAATCATTTCACTGCCTTCCTGTTGCAAAGTTCTCGGTGCAGATTTTATATCTACATAAAGTTAATGTTGAATCCCACAAAAGAACAAAAAGCAAAAAAAAAAACAAAAACAACTAGATAGCGGGACATCTGCGCCCATAACGCGTTTAATTAACTTTTGCATCATGTTCTCAGTGGGTCACGGACGAAATACCGATCTTTCTCCATCTTTACTTTAATAACTTGTTGAAATGCCGGCATAAAAGGCAGAATATAAAAATCCCAAGTAAAGACATAAAACGCGTCGAGGCCTCTCCCCGCCGCTAACAGATGCCAATATCTTTCCTGACAGCCAACACTAAACATGTAAAAGCTCCACAAAGCGAGAGAGAGACGGTGGTTAATCCAACGAGTGCAAGCCATAACCTTGTCCCCGCCTGTGGCAACGCGCGACGCTGAATGGGCCCTTAAAGTGAAATTTATGTCGCCTCTTCTCTGCCCGAGAAACTGTTTTAATCTTGGAAAAGGCAATTACTCGACAGCCATAAAAGCGGACGGGGGGAAACGGAGAAAAAATAAATAAATGGAAAAAATCCAAAGTCAACAAACTCGTTAAAAAGACGTCTTTTTTTTCTATATTGTCTGCAGGAGAAGCCAGTCAGGACAACGGCTCATCACAAGCCCTAAAGAAGGACGTGGGGAGCATGGGGAAAGGTGCGTTTATCCATCTCACCGTGGACAGGTCCGAACAATCCACCGCCTGTAGTATCCTAGCGCAGCAGAGTCTGGCACCAGACGACAAAAGCAAAGTAAAAATACAACTGACGCATTTCAGGACCATTGCAATCTGAAACGCGTCAGCTACGTTCTTCTCTTAGGAGTCTTTTTACCAATGGTGCCATCCTCTTATTACACTAATATACGATAATTTTCCATGTCATCCAACGTGAACTTTTAGGGCCAGAGGATAGTTTTCACAGCAGTGTTCATGCAAGAGAAGGGGCTCCATAAAGATGACCAAATGGACTCCTGCTTGGTGCTTGTTTTGGACCCCCAAACCCTTTCCAAGACCCTTCAACTAATTCCACCACCTGCCACCCAGTTGCATAGGGACAGGAACAACCAGTAGCTTGTTCTTTGAGGCACCTAAGATTTAGCACACCTTGGAGGGTTTCGTATAGGGCAGTATAGACATCAAATCCTCACCATTTTTAAGATCTCTGCTTGCTGTCAGCAAACATTTTTGTTAAAGGGGTATTCTCATCACAAACAATGGGGGCAGATCACTAGAATATGCCCCCATTGTCTGATAGCGGTGGGACCCACACCTACAACGAGAACTGAGCGGGGAGAGCTGTTGCTGGAATACCCTGGGTTTCCCAGGGTCCATCCACCACCAGGTACAGCTCCCCACTGCTCCCATAGAAGTGAATGGAAGCGCACCAAGCATGTGCAGCTCCTGCTCCCATTCATTTCTATGGAGCAGACGGAAATAGCCGAGCCAGCCTCTATTCATTTCCCCACTCTGTTCTCGTTGTAGGTGCGGGTCCCAGAGGTGGGACCTGCACCTATCAGACAATGGGGACATAGCCTAGCGATATGCCCCCATTGTATGTGGTGGGAAAAACCCTTTAATGTTGGTCACAGCTGAGAGTTTGCAACGATTGCCTCCAGTCTAGGCAATAAATTTGATCTAAACAGTCTGATCTTCAGACTGATACATTGTAACGCACTGGAGGACAGGAATGTTGAGTGCTCCCACAAACCTGCAGTAAAATGCACTCACTGGACTCCAGTGCTCACTCATATAATGGAGAGGACTCAAAGAAGAGTCCTGTCAATGTATTTTACTGCTGGTTTGTGGGAGCACAGCGTCAGAATGGAAGTGAGTATGAAGATAAAACTTACATATTCGGATTCAGCATCACTTACACTATACAACACTTACTCTAGTTCAGGCGGTGTTTCGGACATGACAGGTTCCCTTTAAAGGGGTTGTCTCACTTCAACAAGTGGCATTTATCATGTAGAGAAAGTTAATACAAGGCACTTGCTAATGTATTGTGATTGTCCATATTGCTTCCTTTGCTGGCTGGGTTCATTTTTCTATCATATTATACACAGCCCATATCCTGCAATCCATCAGTGGTGGTCGTGCTTACACACTATAGGAAAAAGTGCCGGCCTCTCTGATGGCTAGGACCATGGGAGCTCACATAGGCTGGTGGCTTTTCCTATAGTGTACAAGCATGACCACCACTGATGGACTGCAGTATATGAGCAATGTATAATGTGAACCCAGCCAGCAAAGGAAGCAATATGGACAATCACAATACATTAGTAAGTGCCTTGTATTAACTTTCTCTACATAATAAATGCTATTTGCTGAAGTGAGACAACCCCTTTAATGTAACCAGAATACCCCTTTAAAGGGGGTAACCTGTCATCTCCGAAACACCCCCTGAACTAGAGTAAGCGTTGTATAGTGATGCTGAATCCGAATACGTAAGTATCTTCAAAGTCGCTTCCATTCTGACGCTGTGCTCCCTCAAACCAACAGTAAAATGCATTGAGAGGACTCTTCTTTGAGTCCTCTCCATTATGTGAGTGAGCACCGGAGTCCACTGAGTGCATTTTACTGCTGGTTTGTGGGAGCACAGCGTCAGAATGGAAGTGAGTATGAAGATAAAAATTACATATTCAGATTCAGCATCACTTACACTATACAACACTTACTCTAGTTCAGGGGGTGTTTCGGAGATGACAGGTTCCCTTTAAGTCTGTACAGGCATTTAGTCTGTGACACAGGTTTACTTCCAGACGTCCAAAAGCTGAAAAGCTGATGCTTCTCACAGCTGAGGGTTTGCTACAGTTGCATTAAATCTAGGCAATCCTCTGTGAGCTAAACAGTATGGGCAAGTTGATGAAAATCCTCTTTGAATTTTCTTGTCTATTATGGCCACCATAAGGCACCAGAGGTGCACCACCAATGAGGCCAGTGGAGGCAGCACCAGGTAGGGGCAAGAGGGAGGCAGCAGAAGGGCCATGGGCAATAAGCGCTTTCATTGTGGCAAAGGGGTTAGGTTAAGAAGTTGGCACTATTTTAGTTTTCGCCTCAGGCAGCAGAAAGGCTAGGTGCACCCCTGTATATCACATAATATTTAGGAGTCTAGGAAAGTTGGGTGGCCGTGGTGACCATATTGTCGGTCACCCAGCTTTCCCGGAAGGTGATAGAGTAATTAAGAATCTGACGTAAGAAAGCGACTCAAGGACTCTGATGCTCAAAAAAGGACACACAAGGTCACAATTACAGTCCCAGCCCGGCCTGGTCGACTACAGACAGCCAGATGTGATCTCTTCCTTCTCTCTTAGAGGGTGAACACATTAGAGTCCATTATTCGCCCTTCATTATGGCAGCGACATGGGCCTTTTAAATACTGACATTAACTCCTTCCTTGCCCGAGGCTTGAAGCGCATCAATCATAGAGAGCTGCCGGCTGCCGGCGTCGTCCCACTGAAAGGGTTAGCGGCAAAGTTAGGCAGGTAACCGGCTTATGAACCATATTTTACGCTTGACAAGCTGTGTATGAATAATATATGGCAGCTGGGTGGATATAATTGAGATTAATGCATGCGTATCAATCAATACATGACACGGTAATATAATACTTTAAAATAATATATTGCATTGATTTATATTCATGGATTTCTGCATCGGCCTCGCCCTGCCCACACAACACTTTATGCTTTTTGCTTTTTTTTCCCATTTATTTATTTATTTATCTTAATTCTTGTCAATATTTATATAACATTTTACCTCTTTTATTCCAGAAGAACTTCAAAAAGTTTTATTTGAGCAAATAGATCTGAGGCGGAGACTGGAACAAGAATTCCAAGTGTTAAAGGGGACGCCATCTTTTCCTGTTTTCAGTAAGGATATTTTTTTTTATTATTGTAGCGTGCGTTATATTTGCTACCTGCTGACTTTGGTACTTGAGATATTTTGGGCACATGATGGTTTCACAGATCTGAAAATGAATAGAATAGAAGAGCAAGTGCTTGTTGGAAATTCATAGAAACTTGCATGGTCGGTGCAATGACCGTCAGCAACCGTTCAGCCCTGTGGGTGCAGTCCCATGTCAGTAACAAAAGCAGTGTGAGAACTTGTACGGATGTTATACCTGACCTAAGCAGATTATAGAGGACGACTGAACATAGTGATAGATAGATAGATAGATAGATAGATAGATAGATAGATAGATATGAGATAGATAGATAGATAGATAGATAGATAGATAGATAGATAGATAGATAGGTAGATATGGTATTGGGCAGGTGATGAGCAGTGCCTGGTTTCCTCCAGAAATGATGCTTTCAATTGAGGCCAAAAAGTTTAATTTTGGTTTCATCAGACCAGAGAATCTTGTTTCTCATAGTCTGATAGATTAGATGCTTTTTAATAAACTCATAGAAAAAATAGATAAATTCATAGAAACATGCATGGTCGGTGCAGTGACTTTCAGCTACACAAACTGTTCAGCCCTGTGGGTGCAGTCCCATGTCCGTCACAAAAGCAGTGTGAGAACTTGTACGGATGTTATACCTGACCTAAGCAGATTATAGAGGACGACTGAACATAGAGATTGATAGATAGATAGATAGATAGATAGATACAGAGATATTCAGATATAGAGATAGATAGATAGATAGATAGATAGATAGATAGATAGATAGATAGATAGATAGATAGATAGATAGATAGACTTAGATAGATAGAAATAGATAGATAGAGGGCAGGTCAGGGAAGGTGATGAGCAGTGCTTGGTTTCCTCCAGACAGGGTGCTTAGAATTGAGGCCAAAAAGTTCAAATTCAGAAAATCTTGTTTCTCACAGTCTGAGAGTCCTTTAGGTGCTTTTTTATCAACTCCAGGCGGATTTCCTGTGTCTTTTACTGAAGAGGATTTCTTTCTGGCCACTCTGTCATAAAGCCCAGATTGGTGGAGGCTGCAGTGATGGTGGACCTCCTGGAAGTTTCTCCCATCTGCACACAGGATCTATGGAGCTCAGCCAGAGTGACCATTGGGTTCTTGGTCTTAGTTTGGTGGGACAGCCAGCTCTAAGGAGAGTCCTTTGTCCCCTTCTCTTGACCTGTGCCTCCACACAATACTGTCTCCCACAGGATTCTCCAACCACGCTACGCCCCCTTTTTTACAACTGGCGTACGTGGCGTGGATGAGGAAGAAGTCGCGGATTCGACCACAAATCTCCTTTTGCAACCAAACCTGCGACAGATGTAGGCCAAAAATTGGCGTATATCTATTCATAAATGACCTCCATAGTCTGCAATAGAATGACCCAAGTAGATTTCGCTATGATGGACTGTGGAGTCATTACTTATGTAGAAGGTTTGTCTTTAGAAGAAGATGTATGATAGGAGAACATTTAGCTAATAGAGAAGGAGGATGGAGCTGAGGGTGGGACACTCCTAATAGCGAGACCCTTCTACCCCATTACCTAACCCTGACTAAGTGATTACTCCAACAAAAGGGAAAAACCACATCTCGACACAGACAACTAAATTTCATCTCCCACTACTCCAGTTAGGCAGCTCCTCAATTAGTGTGGAAGTCCCTATGGAATGTATCATGGCTGCAAGATCTCCAGAATTCTTCAAGGGCTTACCTAACATAGAGGCACTCCTGGTGGCTACATTGGGGTCCTTGGGATGGGGCATCCAACAAACCTTTCCCCATTGTGATCCAGAGCAAAGCATTATGTTCTTGGCTACCTCAACATTAATGGTCAAAGTAGGGTCAACCAGTCTGAGGGTCTCACCACCCTTTGTTACCAAGGCAGGGGGCAGAAGCGCTGATGATGGGGAGGCATGAGACCGCAGAAGGAGGGGTCTTTGTCTTATCATGGGTCCGTCTCGGATGTATCACTCAAGGAGTTAATGTTCTCTTAGAGCCTCATTTAGCGTTTGAAAGCCTTTCCCATCAGGACCTATACGGTATACGTTTAATATATATATCATCTTCCCGTGAGAGCCTTCTGAGAGCTCCTCGCCTGAGAGACGTTTGTCTCATTGTTTCCTGTTTTATCTCTTAACTCCCAATGAAGTTGGTTAAAAGAAGAGACGCGGCTGTTTAATGGGAGCTCTCAGATGTTACCTCCATTACCAGGAGTCTTCGCTCTGGGCCAACCATGATGTACACTTTAAGATACAAGTCCAGATACTTGTGCATCTTTAATAATAATGGCTGTCCAGAGCTCTCCTCCAGTATTTACTACCTGTCAGACATAGGAAGGGGAGAGGACAACTCCTGGAATCATACCCAACTCCTACAATATATAAGGCCGCCAACTCTACCTGCCTTCATTCTTAGATGACAGCAATCTCCATGCCTCCTGTCATACAATGTTTATGGGTGTGGTATATAGGCATCATGTCCCACTATATATATATATAGGCACCAGTATATGGCAGTATTTGGTATATTATAATGACAGTGTATGACACTATATACAATGGCAGTATATGGCAATATTTATAATGTTGGTAAACTGCCTTTGGAGAGGTGTTAGAGCTGTATTGTAAGTTGCTACTAATTTTGTATTTTAACTCTTTATAATAACAGTATATATCCCTATTTATAATAACAGTATATATCCCTATTTATAATGACAGTGTATGGCACTATATACAATCACAGTGTATCACACTATTTATAATGACAGTATATGGCACTATATGTAATGACAGCATATGGCATCATATATAATGACAGTATATGGCACTATATACAATGACAGTGCATGGCACTATTTATAATGACAGTATATAGCACCATGTATAATGACAGTGTATATCACTATTTATAATGACAGTATATGGCACTATTTATAATGACAGTATACGGCACTATTTATAATGACAGTATATGGCACTATTTATAATGACAGTATATGGCACTATTTATAATGACAGTATACGGCACTATTTATAATGACAGTATACGGCACTATTTATAATAACAGTATATGGCACTATTTATAATGACAGTATATGGCACTATTTATAATAACAGTATATGGCACTATTTATAATGACAGTATATGGCACTATTTATAATGACAGTATATGGAACTATTTATAATGACAGTATATGGCACTATTTATAATGACAGTATACGGCACTATATATAATGACAGTATACGGCACTATTTATAATGACAGTATATGGCACTATTTATAATGACAGTATATGGCACTATATATAATGACAGTATACAGCACTATTTATAATGACAGTATATGGCACTATTTATAATGACAGTATATGGCACTATTTATAATGACAGTGTATGGCACTTTATATAATTCCATTGTATGGCACTGTTTAGATGGTTACCGTATAGCAATGTTCATGAAAGCAGTTTATGGAATTATTAATCTGTGCACTGTATTGCACTATAAGCTTTGCACAGCACCTCTTACAATTCTTTTACACTGTGACTATTATATAAATACATAGACACCTATATTTTCAATATTTGAATTGCTATATTTGATACAATGGAGTCGGAGTAATTTTCGATGTTGGGCAGAAGGATGACCATGGGATGCTACAGATACAGTTTTATGCTTTTGTACAACTTCTGCCGTGACTTTACTGTTACCAGTATTTCCATGTGATTACCAATTTTTGAGAAGACAGATATACGGATGAAACATATAATTCATTCTGTGAAGGGACTAGTATGAGGCTCATTGTGGAGAAGATCATTACTACATTACACTTTTTATGTACAATACTGTATTACAGTGTGTTAATTATCAGTTATTAATTCCTTTCTCATCTGAAATTAATATCTGTTAAACACCCTGCATATCTCCATAATATTAATGTGCATATTTCACCTTCCTCCACAGATAACTTCCATGACCAAATGAAGAGAGAGCTAGCATACAGAGAGGAAATGGTCCAGCAGTTACAAATTGTAAGTTATACATAAGTTACATATAAACCCTCTGTAATCCTTCCTGGCAGAACACAGGCTGCCATAAACAGTGCCCACACCCCTCACCCCTAAGTCCTGCAGACTCCTCTCCAGCTTCTGTGCAGTTCATGTTTACGCCACTAGGGGGCAAGTTTCCCTTTTTGTAATTCTGGTACCTATAAACTGGAAAATATTTTCTTACTAAGTTTTTTATATGTTAAGACAAGTCCTTGGTGCTTTCTTATGCAGATCCTATTTTTTTTTATTGTTATACTCCAGAGCTGTATTCACAATTCTGTAGTTCTGTAGTCTTCAAAGCAGAAATCTCCCAGAATTCACTGCTTGTTCACTGTCTGCAAAAATGTTTTTGCTGAGTTGCATTCACCAGGCACTGTACAGCATCAGGCTGGTCATATACATTAGAAAGCTATCCCTCCCAACCCCACTGTACACATACAATCTCACCGTGTATCAGGAGAGGGGAGTAAATCAATGTCAGGCATCTCTAGCAGCGGCTTATCTCCACTGAAAGCTAAAGGATCGGGCATATTAAAATTCAACAGCTCGATCCTTATCTCCCCTAACATTTTCTGACATGGAAACGTGTGAGGAAAATCTGCAGTGAATCTGATCATTTACACAGTGTTAAAAAAATAATAAAAAATCAGCGCCATAAAGTGACCTGCAGCTTTAAATCTGGAGCAGGTCACTTCATACCATAGATTTAACCCTTTACACTGGAGTGCTCAGACAATAAGTTGCCTTTTAGTTTTTGTATGTAGATTTCATTCCATTCAATTCCTTTAAGGGCTCATGCACACGACCGTATGTATTTTGCGTTCCGCAAAACAATTATCCGCATAAAAAAAACGGATGACATCCGTGTGACATCTGTACTGCATCTGGTTTTTTTTGTGGATCCATTATAATAATGTCTGTCTTTGTTCGTTTTGCGGACATGTTCAATTTTTTTTGCAGAACAGACATGCGGACTTACGGAAATAGAATGCACAAGACAACATGAGTCGTTTCCGTTTTTTTTGCGGACCCATTGAAATGAATGGTTCCGTATACGGACCTGTAATAAAACTGAACGCAAACGTAAAAAAATACGTTTGTGTGTATGAGCCCTTAGACATTATCCACATTGAACATCTACGATGTGACCAGCTAAATGACTACCAAGGCAAGATTCCCATATCAACCCAGCTACAAGCCTGCAGCGCCACCTAGTGTTCATTTTAATATTGGCTTGTACAGGGAAAAAAAGGGATTTTAAGGAATTAGGCCTCTTACACACGACAGTATATTTTGCAAGCTCCGATCCGCATTTTTTGCTGATAAAATGCGGACCCATTCATTTCTATGGGTCCGCAAAAAGTACTGACAGCACACTGTGTGCTGTCCGCATCCGTACCTCCATTCCGTATCCCACAAAAAAACGTCATCCGTTTTTTCTTTTGTTGATCCACAATTTGCAGACCGCAAAACACAACGGTCGTGTGAAAGAAGCCTTATTCTTGAATTTTGCAAAGGAATTAACACTTAGGTCCTGTTTCCCTGCTGTCTTCCAAAAGGCACGATATCCTTGATGGCAGAAAGCACATATTTTAAAGACTATAACTCAAAAAATGGCGCAGAATATCATATTAATTTTATTTCTCAGTCCCTTAGGTTATCAAAGAGAATGTCATATACAAACACTCTTGAGCTGCTTCTTGTACAATGATCAGTTTCTGCAACTCATAACTCAAAAAAATATATGTTTAACTCTTTGTGCCGCTTTTTTTTAGTTGTTTTCCTGGAAAACCCCTTTAAGCTTTATTTACTTAAACCACAACAACCTCGTTAACATAAACCTTTATTAATCCTTAGGATGAAGTGTTAATTAGAACGCTCTCCAATTAAAATGTGTTTGCCTTCCTGCAGATCCCTTATGCTGCCAGCTTAATCAGGAAAGAGAAGCTCGGTACACATTTGAGCAAAAGCTAAAAGGTAAGTGAAGCTTCCATGAACCTTGAGGGTAGGTAGGTAGGGGTTGTAATTAGAGATAAGTGAACGTGCTCGTAACGAGCACTGTACCGCTCGGCTCCCCTGCGCTCGCATGGGCGCAGGCAGCCGCTTCCGTCCTCCTCACCCGACGGAAGCGGCTGCCTGCGCCCATACGAGCGCAGGGGAGCCGAGCGGTACAGTGCTCGTTACGAGCACGTTCGCTCATCTCTAGTTGTAATACATCTACCGACACCCTTCAGCATCCTGACACCAATCCATAGGGACAAGGTAACTTTGGTTGGGTGATCCTGGCCATGGGAGAATCATGTCACCTAGACTTCTGTCTTGTCAGCTACTGTACACTACTAACTGAATTTCCTTGCAGTCACCACTAGAGGGAGCCCACTACATACACTTTCTATGAAATACAGTATTAGCTAACTTCATATAATGTGAGCTCCCCCTAGTGGTGGCTGCGGGCATTCAGAATTTCATCATCTCTTTAGAGCTTTGGGAAGGGAAACAGTAGATTTGACTTGGTGTTTTTGAAGACAGAAATCTGACTATTCTATAGAATTGAATTATGGTTAGTATAATTTGGTGGATGTGGATCGAGTAAGGGTTGCCCAAGTTTTGCTATTGGGTGCTATGTGTGATCAATTTCTGCTTTTTTTTCCCCAAACAGGGCAATAGCTGCTGCAAATTTTGTAAAATAATCCCTTCCTTGAACTTGTACAAAGACTGGAAACCAGGACTTTTGGTAGAACAACTGGCTCCTTTTGAAGCTGAGTGATCATGGACACTTTGGACTTAGCAGCTGATTCTAAGGAGTAGCAGAGACTACACCCACAAGCCCCCCTCTGTAGGGGTACCAAAGTATTTGTGACCCCAGATCATGCACTAAAACGCCCAGGACGGGATGATAATGACATGTTCAGACTGGGGAAGACAGGGGGCGCCCAGCTCTGGATCTCTCCACTCTGTAGCCGTGTGGCGCCCTGTGGTCAGCGATGGCTCTATTCTTCACCGATGATGGTCAAGCTACAACCGACGAAGGACCCTGTCATTTTACTATGCCTGCTGTATGGGTTCAGCCGTTCCCTCCTGGAAATAATTTTACAGTTTAATATTAAATGTAATTAAGAATATAATCTCTGTTCTCAAAGTATTTATCACTGTTCTTGTAGTTTCTTTATCATTTATGTGGATAAGAATCTATAATAAAAGCTATCAAGTGGTATCTGGGCTTATCCATCAGGTTATGCAGTCATCTGAAGTTCTTCTGGGAACTTGGAGTTGCAGTGTAAAGCATGGTGGAGGGACATAGCAGATGCCTGAGCCACTGATGGGAATGGAGGCGGATTTCTGACTAGAATACAGATCAAAGCCCCATCCTTTGTTCTTCTTCCTGATTTCTCTGTAGAATTGTCAACGATCTGTAAAGCTCCCTCCCCCAGAGGGACAATATTTTTGGCCCCTGTCTTCTGGGTGCTCAGAGTGATCAGAGGTAACCTGTGAAGTCTGGATTCTGAATGGTTGCCATGAGGTCCAGTATCCCTATGATGATAATTAGCTGTAAGAGGACAGGGGCCACAATTCATAAAGAGGTTGTCCAGGAGTAAAATATTAAAGACATATCCTCAGGATAGGTCATCAACATCTGATTGGTTGGGGTCCAAAGACCGGCATCACTGTCGGTCAGCTGTAGGGAGGGGTAGCAATGTTTGGGCGTGAGCAATTCAGTTCCATTCAAATGAATGATCCTGGGCTGCAATACCAAGGACAGCCGCTAAACAACATATGGTGCTGTGCTGGTTATGCTGTGAGCAGGCCAAGGCCCACACTGCAGGGCTGTGGCATCTTTAACATCTTCCCAACTGCCCGCTTCATATATACGTCCTATCTGCCTGATCAACGCTGGGATTAAGGCTAAGGCTACAGGGCTAAACTGGTTGCGCAACACCTGTCGTGGCCAGGATCGCTAAGTAGCGGGGACCGCATAGAAATGAATGGTACGAATATATTTATATATGTTGGAGGAGGCGTATGGCTGGTTATAAGCTTGGATGGCTGCCAGTCATCTGTTTACTCCCTACTAATGGTTCAAGATATACACCATCTAGCAAATATTTCAATTTTGCATAACCCGATTGTACTATTTGTAGAACTGTGTTTCTATTGTATTACTATACAATTTGTACTCTTTCCCGTTTCTTTTTTCTTTTCTATTAAGAAAATTTTGTACTGTATTTAAAAAAAAAAAGAAAAAACCCAATAAAAATTATTGAACAAGAAATGAATGGTATCGCGGCCGCAGTCACAAGAAGCTAAGCCCTGTTGGATTTCTTGCGACTGCGGTGGCAATCCCATTCATTTCTATGGGATCCCTGCTACTCAGCGATCCTGGCTGCGACAGGTGTCGCCATGTAGCTCTAGCCTAAAGGTCAGGTCAGGTCCCAGTTGACAGACAAAGCGGGACCCTGAGGAGAAGACAGGAGCAGTTTATTACATCAGTGTCCTCCAGAGGTCTTTTAATAACTTCCTGGGGGACATATTATGTGCCAAAAATAAATTAAAATATAAGTAAAAAAAAAAATACAAACAAAAAAAGTAAAAAAAAAAATAATAATTTTTAAATGCATTCGCTAACAGAAACTGTCACCAAAGTCGCCCCATTCGCTTAAACCTATACATGTTATATATCAAAATAGGTAACCCATTGTAATAATTATTTTTTGTGTCAGTTTTAATATTTAAGAAATAAAAAGATATAATTTAAAAAAAATTACTTTTTAATAATAATTAACGGTTTTCCTCCAACTTAACCTTAAAAAATTTTTAAAAATATTTCTAAGAAAAACATTCTAACAAAAAGTCGTAAGTGTCAAGTGAAAAAAAAAATTGGAAAATTTTTTTGGGTGAAGTCAAACAAATAAAAAAAGCTACGGTCACTAAATAGCCGCATGCACAAAATCACAAAATGTTGCCTAGACATTCAGGCCTTTTTTGGGCCCAGTCATGAAAGGGTTAAACAGATGGTGTTGGGTGTTGGACACCCACGATTGACCTGTCCTGAGGTTAGGCTATCAATATTCAGCTTCTGGAAACTCCCTTTAAAACACCAGAGACTTTAATATACAGCTGCTTCTTAGTAATTAGTAGGATTAGTATATAATCAGGGTCGTGCATGTCTATTAATTGTGTCTGGTATTGCCGTTTGGCTCCATTGAAATGTATGAGGCTGAGCTGCAGTACCACACACAACCTGTGGACAGGTGTGGCGCTGTGTTTGGAAAAAAAATGCAGTGATGGTTTTCTTATTAATGACCTGCAGGGGGGGCTCTAAGCTATAACAACCTGGGCAGACATTTTTGTAAAGTAATTGTAGCAATATAAGTGAAAAAGTAACTATCCAAGACTGAAGATGTGCTACTCATGTGCCATAAACCCTCATAAACGCACCTTGATAAGGAAGCAGCTCCCACAGGCAGAGGCCAGAACTCACTGTGTGGCTGAAGCAACAGGCCAGGTAAGAACAGAGGTCCCGCTCTGTATCTATGGCAGGGCAATGTGCTCAGGATATCCCGTGTCCTCCTAGTAAACCCTGGATTATAAGAAGTTAGTAGATCCATCGATATAACATACTAGGTATGAGTGCTATTTTACAGAAATACATGGTGTGTTATACTTCAGAGCTGAAATCTCCTACTGTTCTGAGATAGTTCTGTATCTGCACAGAGCTTGCTTCTGGGTTTTGTATTGCTGCCCAGTGTAGTCTTTAGCACTTTCTATCTTTCTGATGTAGAAAACATACAACAAATTTGCAGACTGTTTCCAAATACATGCAGCAGAACTGTGAATGTGGCTCTGAAGTAATAATAATATGGGCTATAACTCAGGATCAGTACAAGATAAGTAACGTAATGTGAGCACACAGAGATTCCAGCAGAAGAAGTGAGCACAGCTCCAGAGTAAGGCCTCGTCCACATTTCCGTTTTTCACTGACGTGTGCTGTCCGCATTTTTCACGGACAGCACACATACCCATTGATTTAAATGTATCTGTTCACATTTCAGCATTTTTCTACTGAGCGTGGGTCAGTAAAAAAATCACGGGGACATGCACTACTTTGATCCGTGATGCGGACCAAGCACGCCCATTGAAGTCTATGGGTCCGTGAAAATCACTGACACACATCCGTGTTGTGTCCGTGATGCGTCCGTTTTTCACTGATGACTAATAGGAGATTCTTTGGAAATCAATTTTCAGCTGAGCAACGTCAGTGAAATACGGATGCCACACGGATGGTAAAAACGAACACACGGACCAACCACGGATCCTTCACGGACAGCTTCACAGATGAAACACGTACGCTTTTTTTCACGGATGTGTCACTGACACGAAAATGTGGACGAGGCCTAAAGGATAAGTAATGAATATACACAGTGTCTCCATTAGTAGAACAGTGAGTGCAGCTCTAAAGTATAATACAGGATGTCACTCAGGATCAGTACAGGATAAGTAATATAATGTATGTGAACAGTGACTTTATCAGCAGAATAGTGAGTGCAGCTCTGGAGTATAATACAAGATGTAACTCAGGATCAGTACAGGATAAGTAATGTAATGTATGTATACAGTGACTCCACCAGCAGAATAGTGAGTACAGCTCTGGAGTATAGTATAGGCTGTAACTCAATCAGTACAGGATAAGTAATGTATGTACACAGTGACTCCACCGGCAGAATAGTGAGTGCAGCTCTGGAGTACAATACAGGATGTAACTCAGGATCAGTACAGGATAAGTAATGTGATGTATGTACACAGTGACTTCACCAGCAGAATAGTGAGTGCAGCTCTGGAGTATAATACAGGATGTAACTCAGGATCAGAACAGGATAAGTAATGTAATGTATGTACACAGTGACTGCACCAGCAGAATAGTGAGTGCAGCTCCGGAGTATAATACAGGATGTAACTCAGGATCAGTACAGGAGAAGTAATACAATATATTTATAAAATTACTACAATTTTATGTACAGTAGATTATACTTCTATATAAAATGTAAAATTGTGTTTAAAAATGAACATATGCTTTAACTATTAAAGGTGTTCTCCAAACCCAAAAATAATTTTACTTATGGCCTCTCTTCCTTGAGAGCTGGAACAGAGCACGTATAAGGGGGTATGTGGCTTTAGGTATGTGGCCATAAGTAAAATAGCATTGGGTGTTGTACAACCCCTTTAAAGCGTATCTGTCACCGGGAAGCTCACTGTTACACCAGGCACACTGTCTCCTGGCACTAGCTCAGCTGAATATGATGATACTTTTCACTGAGCAATCCAGGAGCGGACTGGGAACTTAAAGTGGCCCTGGAAAAAATACTAAAAGTGGCCCCGTTTTGTAATTGGGTCCAAATTGATGGAAGGCAGGGCCAGCAATACCATATTGGGGCACATTATACCCCCAACAGAGCCAAATACCACAGTCCATCACAAAATACTGCCAGCAGCACAAAATACATCCCCAAAAACCTCCACTGGCCGGTCGTGAGGAGGGCTCAGACGGCCCCCTGGGCCTAGGCCCACTGGGAAATTTCCCTGTAAGGTCTATGGCCAATCCGCCCCTGGAGCAATCTGTTGCTTCATTAAGGAAAAGAGTACTTTTAATACACATGCAAATTAGCTTCATCAGTTTCCCACGCCGCACACAAAAATGCTGCTTGCAGCGGTTTTGTGTCCGACATGGGAACGCAACAAACCAGAACGGAATGCGTTTGTTCAGTTTTGTCCCTATTGAAAATGAATGGGGACAAAACGGAAGCATTGTGCTGTAGCTTTAAGATCCTCTGCCGGATCTCAAAACCGGACAGCACAACGCTGATGTGAAAGTAGCCTTATTTATTGTTCCGTAGACATGTAATAATTTGTATATTTTAATGGCAATAGTTTGGGGTATATCTAATATTTTGTAAAACTTAAAAAAAAATTGAGAGGACGGTGTGAAAAAACACCACTCCGCCTTTGTTTTTAGAGTTCCGTTCTTACAGTGTTCAATGCCCAGTAAAAAAAAAAAAAAAAAGACAGCAGGTCAGTACAATTACGGAGATACCAAGTTTATATAGTTTTTTTGCTTTTACAAAATGAAAACATTTTAAAAACGAAGATTGCTTTGTGTCGCATATTGTGACATCCATCCTTTATTTTTCTGCTGACGGGGCTGCGTGAGGGCTCATTTTTTCCAGGGAGGGCTGTAGTTTTTATTGACACCATTTTAGGCAACTTTTTGATATTTATTACATTTTTTAGGGAGTACACTTCTGGCACTGAAGGTTTTTTTTATGGCAATCACAATATGTGATAAATTACCATGATAGTTTTATAGTTTGGACATTTACGAGTGCAGTGAAACCAATTACATGACGCTTTTTAATTATTTTGACATATGAGAAGAGGGAAAAGGTTTTTTTATGTTTTATATTTTTTTTATATTTTCAAAAACTTCATTCAACTGTTCTTTTTTTAGTTACTTTTTTCTTTAATTCACCTGCAATCATTTGATCTTGCATACTATACACTGTAATACTACTGTATTACAATATATATGGATTCTGCCATGACAAATGCTCGGCATCCTGGGGGTACCGATGAGAAGACTGACGGAGCCCCTCCCTCTGACTAACCTCACAGACACATCATTTTAGGGGGTAAACTGCCAGGATCGCAGAAAACTGCGGAATAGATGCGGCCCCATTTACCTCTATGGAAGCGCACAGCCGTTTCCGTGCCGCGGCTCCGCATAAAAACATAGAACATGTCCTATACTTGTCCGCATGCATTTTGAATGGGGCCGCCCGGCATGTGTTCCGAGCGTGCGGAACACGCGCCGGGTGGCCCCCGTATTATTGCGGGTCCGCAATAATGCGGACCCACAAAAATACGATCATGTGAATGGGGCCTTAAAGTGGTTTTCCTGGACATGTAATACAGACTCACAGTGCACACAGGTATGTCTGGGATGTGACATGTAATACAGACACACAGTGCACACAGGTATGTCTGGGATATGACATGTAATACACACACACAGTGCACACAGGTATGTCTGGGATGTGACATGTAATACAGACACACAGTGCACACAGATATGTCTGGGATGTGACATGTAATACACACACAGTACACACAGGTATGTCTGGGATGTGACCTGTAATACAGACACACAGTGCACACAGGTATGTCTGGGATGTGACATGTAATACACACACAGTACACACAGGTATGTCTGGGATGTGACCTGTAATACAGACACACAATGCACACAGGTATGTCTGGGATGTGACATGTAATACAGACACACAGTGCACACAGGTATGTCTGGGATGTGACATGTAATACACACAGAGCACACAGGTATGTCTGGGATGTGACATGTAATACACACACAGTGCACACAGGTATGTCTGGGATGTGACATGTAATACAGACACACAGTGCACACAGGTATGTCTGGGATATGACATGTAATACACACACACAGTGCACACAGGTATGTCTGGGATATGACATGTAATACAGACACACAGTGCACACAGGTATGTCTGGGATGTGACATGTAATACAGACACACAGTGCACACAGATATGTCTGGGATGTGACATGTAATAAACACAGAGCACACAGGTATGTCTGGGATATGACATGTAATACACACACAGTGCACACAGGTATGTCTGGGATGTGACATGTAATACAGACACAGTGCACACAGGTATGTCTGGGATGTGACATGTAATACAGACACACAGTGCACACAGGTATGTCTGGGATGTGACATGTAATACAGACACAGTGCACACAGGTATGTCTGGGATATGACATGTAATACAGACACAGTGCACACAGGTATGTCTGGGATGTGACATGTAATACACACACACACAGTGCACATAGGTATGTCTGGGATGTGACATGTAATACAGACACACAGTGCACACAGGTATGTCTGGGATGTGACATGTAATACAGACACACAGTGCACACAGGTATGTCTGGGATGTGACATGTAATACAGACACACAGTGCACACAGGTATGTCTGGGATGTGACATGTAATACACACACACAGTGCACATAGGTATGTCTGGGATGTGTCATGTAATACAGACACACAGTGCACACAGGTATGTCTGGGATGTGACATGTAATACAGACACACAGTGCACACAGGTATGTCTGGGATGTGACATGTAATACACACAGTGCACACAGGTATGTCTGGGATGTGACATGTAATACACACAGTGCACACAGGTATGTCTGGGATGTGACATGTAATACAGACACACAGTGCACACAGGTATGTCTGGGATGTGACATGTAATACACACAGTGCACACAGGTATGTCTGGGATGTGACATGTAATACAGACACACAGTGCACACAGGTATGTCTGGGATGTGACATGTAATACACACACAGTGCACACAGGTATGTCTGGGATGTGACATGTAATACACACACAGTGTACACAGGTATGTCTGGGATGTGACATGTAATACACACACAGTGCACACAGGTATGTCTGGGATGTGACATGTAATACAGACACACAGTGCACACAGGTATGTCTGGGATGTGACATGTAATACACACAGTGCACACAGGTATGTCTGGGATGTGACATGTAATACACACACACAGTGCACACAGGTATGTCTGGGATGTGTCTGCAATCTTCTGTGGGGCACTGCTCTTAGTTATATTGGTGAAAAACAGGTGAAAGACTCCCTTTAAGAAGTGATGTGAAAGGGAAGGATTTAAAGTTGGTTAAAGGCCTCTTTTACACAAGCAACTTTTCCGTGCGGGTGCATGACGTGAACGCATAGCGCCCACACTGAATCCTGACCCATTAATTTCAATGGGTCTTTGTAGATGAGCGTTTTCTTTACGCATCAGTTCTGCGTTGCGTAAAAAATCGCAGCATGTTTTATATTTAGAGTTTTTCATGGAGCCCTGGCCCCATAGAAGTGAATGGGGCTTCAGTGAAAAATGCATTGTATCCTGAAGCAAGTACAGATGCAATGCGTTTTTCACTGATGGTTGCTAAGAGGCTAACACGCATTTTTCAGAAAAACACCACTTTTTTGGTGAATTTTGCATGGCTTTTTTTTTTTTTTAAACAACTTTTATTTGTTTTGCATTGTATAATGCAGACAGATGTTACAGCAAAGTCTATAGTGAAATATAATGCAATAAAAATATATAAAACTCTTCTCAATCATGTAACCTGCCGTACTTTTCAGTGGTCTCCAGATTGCACACAGGCTGTCTACAATATTTCAGTTTGTAACACTCTGTACCGTTATTTTGCAGGATGTCTCTGGTTATAAACGACAGTGAGGTGGAGAAGGATCCAGGTACCTCCAAATTTTAAGATTTTCCTTAAAATATATACAGCATATCATCAGAACCTACAGTCATTTAAAAGGTGCTCTCATGATGACCACCAGTGTCCAGGTGGCCTAATAACACATATGATTGTCATAGGGGTGGTTCCCTGTTGCCCATGGATCCAGTCACTGATACTCAGAGGCAGTATTAAGGATGAGGTGTAGATTACAAATATGTTCTAATTCCAGCTTTTGGGGCACCATTCCTCATTAATATATGAGGTTTACTTTTATTAGGGTTTCAAAAGTTAGCAGGAAAACTTACATATATGTTCAGAAACCTCACAAGTTCCCCTTAAATCCCTCTAGTACAATGCACTTTATACTAGACAGAGAGGAAGGAGAGGAGGGGGATGCAGCTGCAGTTTCTTTCTCAGTGTGGGTGTGAGACTGCATGCTTTGAAAAGGGCAGGGAAGCTGAAGTGTTAGACACCTGATTGGCTTATAATCCTCGTCACAGTTATATAACAACAAAGGGATGAAAAAAGAGCCCAAACCCTAGTTAGATACATCATTTTTGGGTCCACTACATCTAATATACCTGTGCAACTGCCTTTTGAAAAAAATAAAAAATATATAGGGTACTGGTACTAATTGACTCCCCTCCCTTTTTCTTACAGTGACAGATAACTTTTATCACTCCATAAAGACATATAAACTGTAAACTCTTCTAAAAAAAACACCCTTTAAAGTATTCACCTGCCTTAAAGAGATTGTCTCACTTCAGTAAGTGGAATTTATCATGTAGAGGACGTTAATAAAAGGCACTTACTAATGTATTGTGATTATCCATATTGCCTCCTTTGCTGGCTGGATTCATTTTTCCATCACATTATACACTGCTCGTTTCCATGGTTACAGACCACCCTGCAATCCTTCAGTGGTGGTCGTTCTTGCACAATGTAGGATAAAAGCACTAGCCTATGTGTC
Source organism: Rhinella marina (assembly GCA_900303285.1). Taxonomy (NCBI): domain Eukaryota; kingdom Metazoa; phylum Chordata; class Amphibia; order Anura; family Bufonidae; genus Rhinella; species Rhinella marina. Next base: position 115,254 of record ONZH01011947.1, read on the forward strand.
CTCTCATGGTCCTGGCCACCAGAGAGGCTGACGCTTTTTCCTTTAGTGTGCAAGCACAACCACCACTGATGGATTGCAGGGTAACCATGGAAACGAGCAGTGTATAATGTGATGGAAAAATGAATCCAGCCAGCAAAGGAGAAAATATGGATAATCACAATACATTAGTAAGTGCCTTGTATTAACTTCCTCTACATGATAAATGCCACCTACTGAAGTGAGACAACCCCTTTAAATAAAGAAATACATAACCTACCTAACTTGTTAGCTTGAGGAGTAAACCGAGGAGTTAACGTAAAAAAAATTTCCTTGTATGTCCATTATTCATATATCATCACCATACTCCACCCATAAGTTCTCACGCTCACAAGTACATGTGGTGGTGCGTGGCTATAGAGGGCATGAAGACTTTAGTCAAATGCAGGGCCCTGGTGTATGAGTGGGTCTTAAAGAACCTTCTGCCCCATATAAAGAGAGCAGGACTACAAATGGCACATGGTAGATTGGGACCCTGTGGGACATCTTACAATCAGGGCCCTACCCAGAAGATTCTGGATTAATCACCCTGCAATAATGAAAATTAATTTCTTCTCTTTTCAGTTCCTTCAAATACGGCATATGAGATTGTTATGGTGGTGGTGGCTGGAGTCATCTTGGTGCTGTGTGGACTCCTCTTCATGGTGCTTGTACTGAAGAGGTGAGGTCCTGACTGATACACATCACTCTGCACCATTATATTCTGTGTGAGATGGATGCCGTACATTGTGGAGGGCCATGTCTGTGTTAGTGTGGCAGTGCATATCCGCCTTTGTTGTTAGCTTACTGGTGTGGATTACTTGCTGGGGTGAATTGCTCTATTGTGACCAGGGGTGGTTTAGCCATAGACACTACAGGGGAATTTCCTGGTGGACCGATGCCCAGGGGGCCACCCAAGTTCTCCTGGTGGCCACAGACCAGGTACATAAACTTCTGAACTAAACTGTATTACCATCCTCAGGACGATGATACAGCTTCATACTGTGGAGAGAGCGATGTTGTGGAGGGCTCTCAGCTGGAGCCTTAGGCTCCATTCACACGTCCGTAATTTTGCGGAACGGATGCGGACACGATTTTCGGACGTGTGAATGGGGCCTTAGGGTGTGTTTCTCTGCTCCAAATTACAAGCTGTTAGTTTAATGTGCACGGAAGAACCACACTGATACTAAGCAAGTATCAAAGCAGAACTCATTTATTACAGGAAGTTAAGCAGTTTTTATATGTACATCAGAGTCCCCCCTGAGGCTCGTGGCATTGTTTTATTGGTTAAAATACAAAAACAAGAAAAGAGATAAGACTTGGCATCTGCGCAGTGGGCATTATTTTACAAACTTTGGTATGTAAACATCTAGGTGCCAGCGCCATATTGTAACGGCTTCACATTAATACCATGACATCCTCAACAGCGGCAGTATTTGATTATGCTGGAGCGCTACTTTGTGCTGCACTATGGTATTGCAGGCCCTGTCTACATATGTTATCCCTGTTTATGTTGCCCTATTTTGGGCACCTTTCCTTAGAAATCCTAGACATAAAGGGACAGTTTGGTGTTACCATTACTCTTGTGTAAGGGCTGTGTCCCTACAGACTCTGACACAGATGGCACAGTGTTGGATAGTGCACATGGAATGTGTAGAGATATACCACATCGACAAAGTGAATGGAAACACACAGATGCAAATTTGTTAACACATTTCCAGAGGGATAATAGAGGAATTGCACATTTTAAGAAGATGTTACAACTGTTATTTCATAAAGAACACAAGTAATTACTAATACAGACATCTCATGATGGCTTTTTTAAGCATGTCCATATTGTGCTCTAAAAGTAATTCTCTTTGTGAAGACTTTTACATGTGTGTTCCAGGAAATTCTTAGGTGGGATCATAAATGGGGCTCCCACCAATCATCCAATAGAAGGGTTTGCGGGGTCGCTGGCCCCTTCACTACAGTACCCAACACAGCACTGCTCCCTTGTGGCTGGGTGTGGTACTGCAGCTCAGAACCTTTCACTTTAATAGGGCTGAGCTGCAGTACCAGGCATGGCCACCTGGACATGGATGGCACTGTGTGACAGTGATTGGACTGGAGCTCTCTTCAAAGAGCCAAAGTTCTGCTCTGGGGCCCTGGGGTCAGAAACCACATTTATAAATGGTCCTGTTGATGCCATAGGAATGTGGACTAATTTACTACCTCAAAATATGTCAACAGGAAGGAAGAATTGGGCAAAACCAAGAGAAAAATATCATTTTCATGACCAACACTATCTAAACTTCCTTTCCGGGATTGGATTGGTTGAACTTGATGGACTTGTCTTTTTCAACCGTATTAACTATGTAACTTTCTCTCTTTCCTTGGTCAGGCGATGGACCAGTGGAATCTCTTATGATAACTACAATGGAGAAAGCATGGTGTCCAGTATCAACCTAACCCGGACCTCCAACGACAACATCTCCACGGATGGCCTCCAAGGCCCAGCATACATCAGCTATACTAATGAGAAGGGTCCAATGCCTTCAGAGATCCCGATCGGCAAAGTGAAGCTATCAAGAGATGCTCTGCTCTACATCTCCCTCATCACTTGTATGAACCTTCCTGATGACATCGACTCAGAGGAAAGTCTCTGAAGTCCCCACTGGGACGTATAACTGGACTGGTCATCACCGAAACTAGGGCGAATCATCGACCTTCTTCATCACTGATAAGCAATCACCTTTGTGACCATGTTTCACGAGCAGTATAAGGGTTAGATCCACACTTGATGTCTTCAACAGAGCAGATACTCAGTATGTAAGAGGAGATACATTAATGGCATAGACTATGAGATGGTGGTGTTTACAGAAATGGAGGACATGCCAATAGGTCAAAATAGGGTCTACTCATGTAAAAAAGAAGGACGTTTAAAGGGGTTTCCCAGTTTAGAAAACCCATTATCATATCATCTATTGGATAGAGGGAGGCCCTTTGTTCAGGACCCTCATCTCTCGGCTAGAACAGTTACATAGAGCTTCTCTTGCTCTGGAGGACCTGTCCTGTCCTACATTATACAGAAAACCCATTGAGTTGAATTGTCAATGTGTAGTGCTTCATTTTTCCTGCGGTGGCGCTGTGGAGAAGGTGAACACTTACTGCCAGGTTTCCCCACAGATTACGATTGAATGCTGGAGGTCACAGCAGTGGGACAGGTAGTGATCAACCTATTGTCAAAGGACCCTTCTAAAAAGTAGGGGTTGTCCAAAGTGTAGAATCTCCTTAACCCTGGTGTAACAGATCCATATCCACAATGAGAAGCTCTTTAGATTAGGATCCCTTGCAGAACTAGAAGATAAAAAACGGGCTCAGTCCAAAAAGAAAACATTCCTTCAGCTCAAGGGTGGACTCAAGAGTGGACAGAAAATGCAGAGGTGTGTGAGCCCTCCTCATTAAACACTTACCGCCAGGACACATGTCGCAAACAGACCACTCAGACACTGGACACATGCCACACAAGCACCAACCACACACTGGACAAATGCCACACAAGCACCAATGACAGTGGACACATGCCACACAAGCACCAATGACAGTGGACACATGCCACACAAGCACCAATGACAGTGGACACATGCCACGCAAGTACCAATAACACACTGGTCACCTGCCACACAAGCACCAATTACAGTGGACACATGCCACACAAGGACCAAACTTACACTGGGCACATGCCACACAGGTAACAATGACAGTGGACACATGCCCCACAAGCACCAATGACACTGGACACATGCCACACAAGCACCAATGACACTGGACACATGCCACACAAGCACCAATGACAGTGGACACATGCCACACAAACACCAATGACACTGGACACATGCCACACAAGGACCACACGTACACTGGGCACATGCCACACAGGCAACAATGACAGTGGACACATGCCACACAAGCACCAATGACAGTGGACACATGCCACACAAGCACCAATGACAGTGGACACATGCCACACAAGGACCAACCACGCACTGGTCACATGCCACACAAGGATCAATGACACAGGACACATGCCACACAAGGACCAACCACACACTGGGCACATGCCACACAAGGACCAATGACAGTGGACACATGCCACACAAGCACCAATGACAGTGGACACATGCCACACAAGCACCCATGACAGTGGACACATGCCACACAAGGACCAATGACACAGGACACATGCCACACAAGCACTAACCACACACAGGGCACATGCCACACATGCACCAATGACAGTGGACACATGCCACATAAGTACCAATCACACCTGGACACATGCCACAGAATTACCAATCACACCTGGACACATGCCACAGAAGTACCAATCACACCTGGACACATGCCACAGAAGGTAATCACACCTGGACACATGCCACAGAAGTACCAATCACACCTGGACACATGCCACACAAGTACCAATCACACCTGGACACATGCCACACAAGTAACAATCAGAAACACGTGTGGCACTCACATGCTGAATAGACTATGCATTCATGCCACTCACACAGAGGATGCTTGCCACAGACTTGCAGCTCGCAGACTGTAACTCACCCTACACACTAATCATTTACCAAATTCTGATTAATCTTGAGACAAGACAGAATCCCAGGCAGGAGACACAACTAGGAGAGAAAAACACCTCCCACATTAGTAAGCCACACCCACTATAATGGGAAGCCACGCCCTAATATATGCAAGGGCCCATTACTGCACAGCCAGTCTGATAAACTGGGGACCAATCACTGCATTCAGCACCTCAGTGAGAATACAGGTATCTGACTCCAGCAGTAACATATAATACCGCTGCATACTGTCCATATATTCAGTCCTATATATTGTATCACTTATGTTGTGCTGCATACAGCCATTATGTATATATGTGTTATGTATTCTTAATAAATTACCGCTTGTGTCCATTATGAGGTGATATCATACCAATCACAGAGATACATGGATGTGCTGTGTACTATGTATGATTCCTGAAGGCTAGGATACCATGTTGCAATGTGGAGATGTCGCTAACGGCAACCAATGACTCCTGCATTACACGAAGGGCAAATTCTTGTGATTCCAGCGTATTATTGGCTGGAAAGTCAAAAATCGTTCAGGATCGTCTGTGAACAATTCTGAGATTTTATGTTTTCTGAGTGCTAAGAAAATCATCACAAAGGGACTGATTGTGAAGACACTGGGGAGACTGGTAGCGTATAAGAAATTGGGGTGCCCAAGGGAAATAGCCACCAGTAGCCAATTTGGTCACTATGGTAACCATGCAATTGCGTGGGGGTCCCAGAGATCAGAGGGGCCCCTGCTACCCCTAGCAGCTGGGTATCCCCAGGTATTGGCATCTGTTATAACTGCATGCATGTCCTTAGGATGAGGATACAGATTAATACAATGGTGAAGCAGGGGGCCGTCAGCTCTCTGATATCAACATGAAGTGACGTCATCAACCCCGCCGTGCCTAATGGTAATCTGCACATCTGTAATGAGAGGTCTGCTCTGTTCATTGTGGAAATGTGGACTAGGTCAGTATTCAGCCACTAAAGGGGCACCATAGTGTGTTGGAGGCACTATATTATGTTGGGGCACATTAGGGGAACATTATATTTGTTGGGGGCACATAAAGGGCCCTATATTGTGTTGGCTGTTGGGGACACATAAGGAAGCACTATATTGTATTAAGGGCACATAAGAGGCAGGATATTGTGTTGGGGGCATATACAGGGCAGGATATTGTCTTGGGGGCATATACAGGGCAGGATATTGTGTTGAGGGCACATAAGGGGCAGGATGTTGTGTTGGGGACACAGAAGGAAGCACTACATTTGGTTGGGGTTACATAAGGGGGCACTATCTTGTGTTGGGGGCATATAAAGGGGCAGGATGTTGTGTTGGGGGCACATATAAAGCACTAAATTGTGTTAGTGGCAATTACTGCGTGATGGAAACATAAGAGCATGCATTATTTTGTGTTGGGGGCACATAAGGAAGCCCCATATTATGTTGGGGGGCACATAAGGAAGCGCCATATTGTGTTGGGGGCACATAAGGAAGCGCCATATTGTGTTGGGGGCACATAAGGAAGCGCCATATTGTGTTGGGGGGCACATAAGGAAGCGACATATTGTGTTGGGGGGCACATAAGGAAGCGCCATATTGTGTTGGGGGCACATAAGGAAGCGCCATATTGTGTTGGGGGGCACATAAGGAAGCGACATATTGTGTTGGGGGGCACATAAGGAAGCGACATATTGTGTTGGGGGGCACATAAGGAAGCGACATATTGTGTTGGGGGCACATAAGGAAGCGCCATTTTGTGTTGGGGGCACATAAGGAAGCGCCATATTGTGTTGGGGGGCACATAAGGAAGCTCCATATTGTGTTGGGGGCACATAAGGAAGCCCCATATTATGTTGGGGGGCACATAAGGAAGCGCCATATTGTGTTGGGGGCACATAAGGAAGCGCCATATTGTGTTGGGGGGCACATAAGGAAGCGCCATATTGTGTTGGGGGCACATAAGGAAGCGCCATATTGTGTTGGGGGCACATAAGGAAGCGCCATAGTTGCGGAAGCCATATTGTGTTGGGGGCACATAAGGAAGCGCCATATTGTGTTGGGGGCACATAAGGAAGCGCCATATTGTGTTGGGGGGCACATTAAGGAAGCGCCATATTGTGTTGGGGCACATAAGGAAGCGCCATATTTGTGTTGGGGGCACATAAGAAGCGCCATTTGTGTTGGGGCACATAAGGAAGCGCCATATTGTGTTGGGGCACATAAGGAAGCGCCATTTTGTGTTGGGGGCACATAAGGAAGCCGCCCATTTTGTGTTGGGGGCACATAAGGAAGCGCCATTTTGTGTTGGGGGCACATAAGGAAGCGCCATATTGTGTTGGGGGCACATAAGGAAGCGCCATATTGTGTTGGGGGCACATAAGAAGCGCCATATTGTGTTGGGGGCACATAAGGAAGCGCCATATTGTGTTGGGGGGCACATAAGGAAGCGCCATATTGTGTTGGGGGCACATAAGGAAGTGCCATATTGTGTTGGGGGGCACATAAGGAAGCTCCATATTGTGTTGGGGGCACATAAGGAAGCGCCATATTGTGTTGGGGGCACATAAGGAAGCGCCATATTGTGTTGGGGGGCACATAAGGAAGCGCCATATTGTGTTGGGGGGCACATAAGGAAGCGCCATATTGTGTTGGGAGCACTATACTGTGTTGGTGGAACATAAGGGGCATCATACTGCATGATGGGAACATACGAGGGCTTTCATTATTCTGTATGAGGGGACACATAACAAGCCACCATATTAGCAGTGTGACAGGGCAGAGCTTAGCAGTGAGACGACCCCAGACATAATTTTGCTCAAGGAAATGTCAAATCTGCCCCTTATAGCCTAATACAATAATACTAGCTCTCTACTTTAAACCTTAGTATGGTATAGTCATGGCTCCAATGTCCAACGACAAGTCTCTCCTGCAACAGATCCCATGTATCTCCATGAGTTGCGCAAAAAAAAAAAAATTAATCTTTTCCAAAAAATAGCACAATTCTTGCCTATTGTCTGTGTCTGGTAATCACTGGACTGTTGGTGCCTGCAAGATGCCAGAATCTATAAGAAACTGTCCTAGACCCAGGGTCCTTGTTATATACCAAAGTCATAACACCCAGCAGACTACACACTGCGCCAAGCTGGTGCACAGAGGTTTGCATAGGAGCTGTATACACGAAATGGCATTGTGGGCGTGGCCTGCACGCTGATGGCGCTGGGCGCTTGATCTACTTGCTCCGGACCCACACACTGCAAAGCGGTGCAGCGGCTCTCCTCGCCGCCCCAGACTGAGTTCAGAACATCTCTAAAGGCTCACCTTTAATCTAAACCATTTGCAAAATGGTTGCAAAAGTGCACGTATCCTTTAAAGGGGACCTGTCCCCTCTCCTGACATGTCTGTTTTAGTAACTACCTGTATTCCCCATAAAATAGGAACATCCATTCTTACAACTCTGCATTTCTTTGCTACTCTGTTATTCCTACTGCAAATGTATTAATACATCGACAACTGGGTGTTACCAGTTTGGGGGGGGTCCTTGCGCAATCTGGCATTGTCAGTACTGTCTGTGTATGGACACACCTCTTTGACAAGGAGAATAGTGACAACCAATGGTAAATGTATTTATACGCTTCTAGGAGGAATAACTGAGGAACGATACAATGCAAAAATGCATGAGAATTGGTATTTCGTGAGGAATAAAAGTATTTACTAAAACAGACATGTCAGGAGAGGGAATAGGTTCTTTTTTTAAGGTACATCAGTAGGAATATTGCCCCTAGTTCTCATGACAAGAGCCAACAATAAGGCTGGTGTGTTGTTATTTTAAGGGGGTTGTCTGAAATTAGGAAAAAAGTGGGGCTCAGGCTGCAGTTCCGGGCCTCCCTGTCGGTCTTTGTTTACAGGTCTGCAGATATGCTTCACAGGACCTCTGCAGCCTATCACCATCCACCAAAGAATACTGTGCCAGTGATTGGCTGCAGTGGTCACGTGCTGTCAACGGGCTGTAAATGCTGCAGCCCTGTAAAATAAAAACCACAGGGGAAAATTGGAATGGCAGAGCTGGAGCAGCTGGCGAATTAATGGACATTGCTTATTTTTGTTACTTTACATAATTCCCTGCCTGTGCCCCACTTATTCCTACTCTCCGAAAACCCATTTATCTGTGGGGCGGCTATCTGCAGAGCACATAATAAACCTCCTATACCAAAGGTCTCCTGTTATCTGGATTGCTCATCAATACTATCAGTTCAATAAATCTACAAATACTGATCTGATGATAAAGTGTCAGTTTCCACTCGCTCATCTTTTTATTATTGAGTTTTATGATATTTGGAAGAAGTCGTCCGGCACGATGTACATAACGCTCCGCCACTGTAGAAGGAAATGTTGTCACATTCATGTACTGTATATACTTTGTGTTTCAATGCCTCTGCATTTTCAACACTCATTGCTTGCTGTCGGTGAATGGAAACAGTGTACGGTTTTCATACAGGGGCTAAGATCGCCCCCTCACCTAGTACAGTAGCTTGTTACAATCTATCTGTTTAAATTGAGGATTGTCTGGTATAATACACTGTAACAAGCAACCTGCCGCTTGAGAAGGACTAAGGCTCCATTCACACGTCCGTATTTTGTATCTGCATCCTTTCCGCATCCATTTCCGCAATTTCAGACAGAATTATGTGGATAGGATGCGGATCCATTCATTTCAATGGTTCCCGAAAAAATGCGGATATCACTCCGTGTGTTGTCCGCATCCGTGTTTCCGTTCCGATTGTCCGCAATAAAAAAACAGCATGTTCTACTTTCATCCCGAAATTGCGGTCCGTAGCCCAATACAAGTCTATAGGACGTCCGTAAATGCGGAAGACATGCGGAAAGGCATCCGCATGTCATCCGCATTGGCGGATTCCGTTCCAGGAGGGTAGAAAAAAAAAGGTACAGATGTTACTCATCCTTCCGTTTTTTGCAGATCTGCAAAAAACGGATGACATATGGATACATCCTTTCCGTTTTTTTACAGAAAAACGTAACGGATTTGCTGGAAAAACAACAGATCCGCAAAAAACTGACCGTTTTCCAGGATGTGCACAAATACGGACGTGTGAATGAAGCCTAAGAATATGTATTTAGCCTCTGAAGGTAAGCAGGGTCATTGTTTCCACTTGCTGACAACGAATGTACGTACGTGGGTGAAGGTACTTCAGATCCACCTTTGGCGCAAAGACATGACCAAAAGTGCGCAAAAGTATGTAATAACTTCTTTATTGACACATCTAATAGGTAGACAGCAGGTTTCGGTGTTCGACCGTCTCCTTTTTAAAGTCTTATGGAGGCGCGTGCTGCTGCACACCTGTTTTAACAGGCAAGCGCAGTGTCTGAGGGCCATGTGCCGGACGGCGCGTTTAAGACATCGCATATACACTGGGCTCTTTCACTGAATAAAAGGGGTCCGGGGTTATAATACTGTGGAAGGTGGCCACACGTATAATGACTCACAGTGACCCCCATACAGTATAATGACCCCCAGTGAGGGGGCCACTTGGGATCATTATAGTCTGTGACGGGGCCACAGGAGGTCATTATACTGAATGGAGGGCCACAAGGGGGTCATTATACTATATGGTGGCACTGGGAGTTTATTATATTGCTTGGGGGCATAGGGGGTCACTCTACTTTCTGGGGGGCACTTGGGGTCATCATAAAGTGTTGGAGCTAAAGGAGGACATGTAAATGTAAAAAATGCCACAAGGGGGCCCACTGAGATCTATAGCCCATGGGCCTCACGTAGCACAACGCAAAAAGGCGAGCACTGCCATTCCTCCTGTTCTGTCCTTGGCACTACATATTTACCCTATGAGCGCTTTCTCTTTCTCCATTTTTTGGCAATTTTAAACTTGCTGACAACAGCAGAGATCTTGAAAATGGTGAAGAGTTAAGACTAAAACGTATATTAAAAGGGCTTGTCTTGTGAAAAGTAGCCCCTGGATAGGAATACTTTTGTAATTGCATGTAATTAAAAATTTAGCATAGCCACCAATTTTTTTCCAATAAAATGTATCTGTATCGCACCACCTGCTGTTTGTTCTTTTCCTTCTTTCTCTGACCACCACAGTATCATAACTGGTGGTGGTGGTATCATAAGTGGTCGCACATGCTCAGTTCCATCTTTCTACTCCCGCTAACTGCATCCACTGTTAGAAGCTGTGACTGTTATAGGGAGCTGTGAAATAGAGAGCTGCAGCAAAAAGGACACGCCCCTGAGCTAAAAGCTTGAAATAAATCTAGCAGAGCAATCGGAGCAATGAATGGGGAGATCTCAGGATCCATGTGAGGTACAGGGCTGGTTCTAGCTTTGTTAGAAAGAGGTTGTCATGTCCTATATGATGTCTGATTTTCATTTTCACATTAATCATTGGATAATCCATATATATTTATTATACAATAATGAAGCTAGATTTTCAGGAAACTGGCCAATCCCTTTAAGAATGTTATAGCATATGCCATAACATTATAATCGAGGAAAGACCTCCAGGACCCTCATAGTCAGGGGCTTAGCTATAGGGAAAGCGGCTGCTTTGGGGCCCCAACTCAGAAGGGGCCCAATCCAGGAGGAGGACTAAAAGATTTTATTGTCAGAGCCCCCTCAACAGTATTATAAAATGACATTATATACAGAGACTCCATAGGAAACAGATGGAGCGGCTGGTGGGGGTGGAGGGAGGCCCGTTCAAAAATGTGATGTGGGGTCCAGTCATTTCTAGTTACGCCACTGTTCATGAGTAAAAAAGGGCCTGAAGTCCCTCTAGCTTTCTCTTTGCACAGTGGCGCAACTGGGAACAGCGAACTTTAAGGAGGACACGCCCTCCTCTCCTGGCATAACTATTTTAGTAAATAGTTGTATTGTCCATGAAATAATTCTGAATCATCTTTACTGCAGACTCAGTGTTTTGCTTTTCCTCATAGAAATTTATGAATACATTGATGTCTGTGTGTTACCACCCACACACGCAACAGGCAGCCGGTGGGCATGGACTGGCAGCATGTGGACAGCTACAATATGGGGTCACACCCTTAGTACCACTGTGTATTTGGAGGAAGCTGAAGGCAATTTGACTTCTTGTCTTTTTTCTGTGGTGGAATTTCCTTGTATGAAATTAAATATCAACTAAGAATAAAATAAAACGCGTAGCCGAACCCTTGGCACAATTGTCATGTCATAAAAGGGTAAATGTAACCGGCTTGAGAGGTCACAGGTTTCGGAACAATCTGTAACATGTTTTATCTCTGAATCATCTTCAGGCCGTGCAGATAACAGATCCCCTATCAGATAAGCTCCTCACATCTTGATGTTATCATTCCTTTCACTCCAGTCTTCTCTATACCTCTCCTCAACTAGGTTTCTGAACCTACACGACATGAGCCTATCTCAACCAGACCAGCACCACAAAAATTGAAGGGATCCTCCACATTGGTCCCTGCAGGATGAAACAGTTGCCGCCCATCAGTTGCTACTGATGGAAGGTGTAGAGACTAGTATGAGTATTACAAATTTTATTTTTCAGTTCTTTTGCTAAGGCAGGAAAAATGTTTTTGCATTTTGATCATAAGGAAAGTTTTTACTTTTTGAAACTTCTCCGAAAAATGTCCTAGTGAAAGGATTTGTCCCAATAAACCAGTTTATGACATGTATTCTAGATGTGAAGTAAGTCAGACCAGGGGTAGTCTGGCAGGTGGGACCCCTGAGAAGGTCAGATCTCAGATACTTTAACTTAGCAAAGGTACACAGAGTGGCTTGGATCCACCCCCAGTGCACTTAACTGCTCATTTGCGCGTGGATTAAAACAGGGGTGGACTGGGAACTTAAAGTGGCCCTGGAAAAAATAGTAAAAGTAGCCCCATTTTGTAGTCCAGTCCAAATTGATGGAAGGCAGGGCCAGCAATACCATATTGTAGCACATTATACCGCCCCAACAGAGCCCAATACCACAATCCATCACAAAATACTACCAGCAGCACAAAATACAGCCCCAAAAACTTCCAGTGGCCGGCCGTAAGAAAGGCTTGGGCGGCACCCTGGGCAGTGGCCCACAGGGAAATTTCCCTGTAAGGTCTATGGCCAATCCGCCCCTGGATTAAAAGTACTTTTTCTCCAGAATAATGCAACAGATCGCTGAGTAAAAGGTATGATTATATTCAGCTATGCTGGCCCTGGTTGATCAGTAAATTTCCTGGTGACAGACCACCTATAAGTTTCAGATATGGTAGATGAGGAAGGGGTTATTTCTTATTTATTTATTACCATTTTAACAGATTATGTATTAGACAGTGAATGAACTGAGAAGGCTGAGAGATTTCGGCTCTGAAGCCTGCAGAATAGAGGCACTACTGCCTAAGGCGACAGGAACTTGAGAAGCAGCACTCTAATAAGTACAGCACTCCCGACGTTAAGTACTACTAGGGGGCACTGTGGGGGATATACTACTGGGGGGCACTGTGGGGGATATACTACTGGGGGGCACTGTGGGTCACTGTGGGTGATATTACTATTGGGAGGCACTGTGGGGGACGTTACTAATGTGGAGGAACAGAGGGGGACATTACTACTTCAGGGTAGTGTGGAGGACATTACTGGCAGCGCTATAGGGGCATTACAGGGGACACTATGGGTTTTTTTTTTTTTTCAAATATATTTTTATTACATTTTTAATAAAGCAATACAGACAAAATCAACATATGCCTAGTGTCGTTTGGTTCAGCATCAACATGCAAGAAATTACAGACAACCATATCACTGTCATAAATATGGAAGAGCCAGGTGGGGTAAATTTACCACCAGGTCTCCCAGATCGAAGATGACTGACAAAAAGAGCACCCTATGTAAGGCAAGGCAAATATAGTATAAAAGGTCCTACCTGGAACACGCGAAGGGGGAGAGGGGAAATGCCTCAACTAATTCCCAATGTAATATGTATGGAGATCTCCTTGTGAAATAAAATCAGACCACGGTGTCCATGTTTTCTTACATCTCGCGAAGGATTTCTGAGAAGTGGCACTCAGTTCTTCCAGCCTAGCAACCTGGCCAACCTTCTTTATCCAATGATCGATTGGTGGAGCCACCGCTTGCTTCCAATACAAAGGAATCATAGCTTTTGCTATTAGAACTAGTTGCCGCCACAGAAGAACATTACAGCGAGTTTGAATTGGGGGAGTAATGTTGAGGAATAGAATCGTGGGGGTTAACTCTGGGGCCCCGGGACATACCTTCCCCAAAATCTTAGATGTGGACTTCCAGTACGGCTGAATGATTGTACACTCCCACCAAACGTGTGTGTAGGACCCAATCGCCGTCAAACATCTCCAGCAGATTGGTTGTGTGGAGGGAAATATAGAATGCAGTGCCACTGGTGTTTTGTACCATCTGCTCACCAGTTTATAGGATGTCTCTTGGAGTGTAATGCATCTTGATGGACCACAGCCCTTAGCATATATTTCTCTGATTTCCTCAGAAGACAATGTAAGTTTTAGCTCTTTCTCCCATGCATCTATATAAGGCAGCCATATCAACTGGGGCGGCATTACCAACGCCGAGTACAACTTAGAAATCAATTTGGGAACCACAGATTGTTGGGCCGCGAGCTTCTTTAACCAAGAAAGCTCCTTACACAAGTTTTTTCTGTCAGAGAGGGCAGTGAAGCTGGTGAGCAAATGTGAATATGTAAGAAAGTTCAGATGGGCTCCAGGTAACATCTCCTGCAAGCGGGATAGACTAGGGAAAGAACCATCTTCAAGTATGTCCCCTAAGAATTTCCTATTAAGTGCCTTTTGAGTAGTATGCCACATTCTATTAAATGGACTCTGGATTCCCAACAGATCCCCTAGTTTCAGTAAGGGAGAGGGATGTGGCCATAACTCTGGAGCTTGCGAAAAGTTCTTCCAGAACAAAAGAGGCCCTTTAGTCAGGTTGGATAGAGGCGATGGAAGCCGATGTCCAAGTCTCACCCATATTAAAGCCTGCGTTAGAGACATTTCCACAACTTCCATTTCAATGGGGACATACAGTTTCTTGGAGCGCTCCATATAGCTTCTCTACATTGGAAAGGCCCACTCCTCCCTTATCTTTGGGTTTAATTAACGTACTATAGGCTATTCGGTACATGCCCTTGTTCCATATGTATTAAAGAAAAATGCTGCGTAGTTTTGTGAAGAAGGGGCGGGGAGAATTACTGGCAAGACCTGTAGAATATATAATATTTTCGGTACTATTAACATTTTCAGAAGATTTACCCTTCCTAACCAAGAGATAAATGGAATTTTCCACTCCTTGATTTGCTGCTCAATTGAGGTTATTAGAGGAGCGTAATTGAGTGAGTACCACTGTTCAGGCGAGGGGGACAACTGAACCCCCAAGTAGGGAATAGAGGTAGAAGACCAAGTAAAGGGAGATTTTATCTTAGCTTCTTCCACCATTCTGGATGAGCACGTGATATTCAAAGCCTGAGATTTGGTAGGGTTTATCTTGAAACTGGAAAGTGTTTGGAATGAGTGAAATATATCAGAGAGTATAGGTAATGAAATGTGCGGATTAGACGTCAATATTAAAAGGTCGTCAGCGAAAGCTGCGGTTAAATGCCTTTTTCCCCCTACTGTAATACCCTTAATCTCAGGGTGCTGCCTAATATGTTGTACTAAAGTTTCCATGGATAAGACAAACAAGAGCGGGGATAGCGGACATCCCTGTCTCGTACCATTATGTATATGGAACGAGGAGGAAAGAGTCCCATTGATCCTTATTGATGCAGATGGTAATGTGTACAGCGCCATAACAGCCTTTATAAAACTGTCCGGGAGCCCGAATCTATGTAAGGTCCGCTTCATGAACACCCAATCGATTCTATCAAAAGCCTTTTCAGCGTCAGTAGACAGTAAGGCTAGGGGTATATGTTTTGCCTTCGCAAAGTGAATGAGGTGCAGAACTCTCAGGGTATTGTCTTTGCCTTCTCTTCCTTTAATAAAACCTACTTGTTCAGCATCGATCAGCAGGGGGAGAAGGGGTTGTAGGCGGTTCGCTAACACTTTGGCATAGAGTTTGATGTCCGTGTTCAGTAGCGAGATAGGGCGGTAACTGCCACATAATCTCGAATCTTTTCCCTCTTTGGGTAAAACCGTGATATGAGCCATTAAAGACTGAGCTGGGAAGTCCCTACCTTCTGCTGCAAGGCCGATAGCATGTGAGGTAATAATAATTCTGAAAAAAATTTGTAGTAACTTATGGGTAGGCCATCCGGACCAGGACTCTTTCCAGTAGGCATGTCCCTCAGAGCTTTTTGTATTTCTTGGGCTGTAAATGGGGATTGGAGAGAAGATAAATGGGGAGTAGAGAGATTTGGTAGGTTCAATGAGCCCAGAAATCTCTCAATGTTATCTTGCCTGTCTGGTGAACTGGCAGTGTTTCCCGCACGTAGGTTATAGAGAGAGGCATAGAATTGTTCAAATTGGGCAGCTATGTCTCTAGTTGAAGAGTGGACATTCCCCTGGGTATCCTTTATTTCACGGATATACAGTTGCTCTCTCCTTTTTTTGGCCATTAGTGCCATCATGCGTGAACCTCTATTCCCATGGATATAAACTTTATGTTTCGCATACATATAAGCCCTAGTGGCTTTAAGATTGAGAATTTGGTTCAAGTTCTCCCGCAGCGAGGTGAGTTATGCTAAAGTCTGCACCGATAAGGATTGTTTGTGTGCTCTTTCCAATTTAGTAATCCTACCAATCAGGTCATCTACCTCACGCCTCCTCTGCTTCTTCACGTAAGAGCCCAAAGAGATCAGTTCTCCCCTAACTACTGACTTATGTGCCTCCCATATTACTGTAGGGGACAGCTATGGAGATACATTCTTCTTAAAATATTGTGTTAGAGACTTTTCAATCTTTGATTTATGGGTAGTGTTTCTCAGGAGATTATCATTGAGGCGCCACGTGTAATTTTTAGGCGGGAGGGAATCTGTCGCGACCACCAGAGTCACTGGCGCGTGGTCCAAGATTCCTATAATACCAATGTCAACCCTTTTAAAACAAGGCAAGTATTGAGAGGAAAGAAATAGATAGTCTATCCGCTGGTATGAGTTATGCACTTCCGAATAAAACGAGTATTCCTTATCATTAGGATGGAGTTGTCTCCACACATCTCGCCCCATATTGTTGGAAAAAGAGTGTTTTAGAGCCCTGAGTTTCTTATGCGAAACATGAGATTTACCGGAGGAGGAATCTAAAGGTGCTTCTAAGGTGACATTGATATGGCCCCCCCAGAATGCACACGCCGTCTTGGAACGTCTGAAGCTTATTTAAAGTGTCAATTAGCCAAGAAACCTGGTTAGAATTAGGAGCATAGAGGCCGGCTATGGTGATTTTGGAATTTGCCAATGTCCCTTTCAGGAAAAGATACCGCCCCTCCACATCCCCCAAACTAGAGGTGAGGGTAAAGGGGAGGGATCCTTTAAGTGCTATAGTTACTCCCCTAGATTTAGATAGCGAATAGCAGGAGTGGTACCACTGGGAGAAATATGACAAAGGCAAGGTGGGTACTTTACCCATCTTGAAGTGCGTTTCTTGGAGGATAGCGATGTCTGTGTGTAGAGATCTCAGGTGCTGGAAGATACGAGATCCTGTCTAAAGCCCACACTGAGGGAAGATATAAGTGAGGGACATGAAGATGTGGAGTCACTGTGGGTAGAAATAAATGGAGCCAAAAACAATAATAAAATACTAATAGGAGTTTATTATAAACCCCCTAGTATACCAGAGCCCGTAGAAAATCTACTTCTAAACGAAATAGACGAGGTGGCAAATCATAATGAGGTCGTTATTATGGGGGATTTCAACTACCCAGATATAGACTGGGAAACTGAAACCTGTACATCTCATAAAGGAAACAGGTTCTTGGAAATAACCAAAGACAATTACTTTTCCCAACTGGTTCAGGACCCGACTAGAGGGACGGCCATACTGGACTTAGTATTAACCAATAGACCTGACAGAACAACAGATGTGCAGGTCGGGGGACTCCTGGGAAATAGTGACCATAACATAATAACCTTCCAATTGTCATTCAAAAGAGCGTTTCTTCAGGGAGGAACATAAATACCTAACTTCAAAAAAGCTAAATTTAGCCAACTAAGAGAGGCCATAGGCCTAACTAACTGGGACAAAGTCTTCAAAAATAAAAATACAGCCACAAAATGGGATATTTTTAAAAACATCCTAATATCTAATTGTGAGAGGTACATACCATATAGGAATAAAATAATAAGAAACAAGAAAAAACCAATGTGGATAAATAGAACTGTAAAGAAAGCAATAAATGACAAACAGAAAGCATTTAAATCACTAAAACAGGAGGGGAGCGAGAAAGCATTGAAAAACTATAAGGAAAAAAATAGAATATGTAAAAGACAAATAAAAACAGCCAAACTAGAGACCGAGAGATTAATCGCCAAAGAAAGTAAAACTAACCCTAAAATGTTCTTTAATTATATAAATGGTAAAAAGTATAAACCTGAAGGTGTCGACCCCTTACAGAGTAATGAGGGGGGAGTTGCAGAGAGCGATGAGGAGAAAGCAAAGCTACTAAATATCTTTTTCTCCACTGTATTCACTGAGGAAAATAAACTGTCAGATGAAATGAAGAATATAAAAGTAAATTCCCCATTAAAAGTGCCCTGTCTGACCCAGGAAGAAGTAGAGCTGCGTCTTAAAAAGATTAAAATAGACAAATCGCCAGGACCGGATGGCATACACCCCCGTATCCTAAGAGAATTAACCCCTTCGCGACCAGCGCCGTACATGTACGGCGCTGGGGCGATGCGGGCACATGGCGCCCGCTCGCGGGTGCGGCGGGCGTCATGGCCGGCAAGTCTCTGCTGTTTCTAACAGCAGAGACTTGCCGCTACCTACTCCATCGGCGGCGTCTTCCGGGGTGACTAGATGCCGTGATCACACGTGATCACGGCATCTAGTTGCGTCTAAATCCGGAAGCGTTCGCTTCCGGGTGGTGTACAGACACCCCGTGTGGCCAATCGGGGTGTCTGTACACCATATGAAAACTGTAATCCTCGCTGGTGAGGATTACAGTTTTCAAACTGCAATTCTTATTCTGGCCACTAGATGGCAGGCCAGGATAAGAAATGAGCAATTCATGGTTTTCTGAGTCTATAAAACCCAGAATTGCTCATAAAGAAAAAAAAAAAAAGCCACAATATATAAGCCCATATTTGAGCTTTCTAATAGTACAAAAAAAATTAAAAAAAAATGTTAAAAAATATATAAAAAATAAAAAAGATGTAAAAGTTCAAATCACCCCCCTTTCCGTATAAGTAAAAAATAAATACCTAAATAACAATAAATATAGACATCATGGGTATCACCGTGACCGAAAACGCCCGTACTTTTAAAATATAAAAAAAAAAATTCCAATACGGCGAATTGTGTGGCGGAAAAAAGCGTCCAAATGGCGATTTGCCGTTTTTTGTCGCTTTTTTTTTCTAAAAAAAATTAAATAAAAAGTGATCAAAAAGTCATACACACCCCAGAATGGTATCAATAAAAACTTCAGATCGTCCCGCAAAAAATGAGCCCCCATACAGCTCTGTACACATAAATACCAAAAAGTTATAGGGGTCAAGATTTGACAAGGAAAAAAAAAAAAAAAAAGGGGCAACTTTCTAATTAGTTTATCACTATGAAAACGCAGGAAAAACTATACATATTAGGTATTGCCGGATTCGTACTGACCAGTAGAATGAAAGTAACGGATCAGTTTTAATGCACATCGAACGCTGTAAATAAGAAACCTGTAGAACTGTAGCGGAATAGCGTTTTCTTTGCAATTTCACCCGGTTTGGAATTTTTTTCCCGCTTCCCACTGCACCGTATGCAATATTAAATGGTGGCGTTGGAAAGTACAACTTGTCCCGCAAAAAACAAGCCCTCATACAGCTATGTGAACAGAAAAATAAAAGAGTTATGGCTGTTTGAAGGCAGGGAGCGCAAAACGAAAATGCAGAACCGAAAAAAGCTCCGGTCGCGAAGGGGTTAAGTAATGTCATCGCCAGACCCTTATTTCTGATATTTAAGGACTCTATACTGACAGGGAGTGTTCCACAGGATTGGCACATAGCAAATGTGGTTCCAATATTCAAAAAGGGTCCAAAAACAGAGCCCGGGAACTATAGGCCGGTAAGTTTAACATCTGTCGTGGGTAAACTGTTTGAGGGTTTTCTAAGAGATGCTATCTTGGAGTACCTCAATGAAAATAAGCAAATTACTCCATATCAGCATGGCTTCATGAGGGATCGGTCATGTCAAACCAATTTAATCAGTTTCTATGAGGAGGTAAGTTCTAGACTAGACCGCAGCGAATCAATGGATGTCGTATATCTGGACTTCTCCAATGCATTTGACACTGTACCACATAAAAGGTTAGTATATAAGATGAGAATGCTTGGCCTGGGAGAAAATGTCTGTATGTGGGTAAGTAACTGGCTCAGTGATAGAAAACAGAGGGTGGTTATTAACGGTACATACTCAGATTGGGTCACTGTCACTAGTGGGGTACCACAGGGGTCAGTATTGGGCCCTATTCTCTTCAATATATTTATTAATGATCTTGTAGAAGGCTTGCACAGTAAAATATCAATTTTTGCAGATGACACTAAACTGTGTAAAGTAATTAACACAGAAGAGGACAGTACACTGCTACAGATGGATCTGGATAGACTGGAGGCTTGGGCAGAGAAGTGGCAGATGAGGTTTAACACTGACAAATGTAAAGTTATGCATATGGGAAGGAATAATGCAAGTCACCAGTACATACTAAATGGTAAAATATTGGGTAACTCTGACATAGAAAAGGACCTAGGAATTTTAGTGAACAGAAATCTAAGCTGCAGAAACCAGTGTCAGACAGCTGCTGCCAAGGCCAATAAGATAATGGGCTGCATCAAAAGAGGCATAGATGCCCGTGATGAGAACATAGTCCTGCCACTTTACAAATCACTAGTCAGACCACACATGGAGTACTGTGTACAGTTCTGGGCTCCTGTGAACAAGGCAGACGTAGCAGAGCTGGAGAGGGTTCAGAGGAGGGCAACTAAAGTAATAACTGGAATGGGTGGACTACAGTACCCAGAAAGATTATCAAAATTAGGCTTATTCACTTTAGAAAAAAGACGACTGAGGGGAGATCTAATAACTATGTATAAATATATCAGAGGTCAGTACAGAGATCTCTCACATCATCTATTTATCCCCAGGACTGTGACTGTGACGAGGGGACATCCTCTGCGTCTGGAGGAAAGAAGGTTTGTACACAAACATAGAAGAGGATTCTTTACGGTAAGAGCAGTGAGACTATGGAACTCTCTGCCTCAGGAGGTGGTGATGGTAAGTTCACTAAAAGAGTTCAAGAGGGGCCTGGATGTATTTTTGGAGGGTAATAATATTACAGGTTATAGTTACTAGAGAGGGGTTGTTGATCCAGGGAGTAATTCTGATTGCCTGATTGGAGTCGGGAAGGAATTTTTTTCCCTAAAGTGAGGAAAACTGGCTTCTACCTCACAGGGTTTTTTTGCCTTCCTCTGGATCAACTTGTAGGAAAACAGGCCGAACTGGATGGACAGATGTCTTTTTTTCGGCCTTATAAACTATGTTACTATGTTACTATGTTTCTGTGGAGTGTTCATCCCTCGCGCGTTCCAAGTAGTAACCCTAATGTCAGTCATGTTATACAAAACACAGAACAGAAAATATAAATAACCGTATACAACTGTAAATTTAAACCTATAAATGTAGGCAAACAGCGATCTACCCAAGGTATTTGTCGCCCTGTGAGTAGATCTTTAAATGTGAAACAGGTACTTATGGGAAGGGTCGTATCAGACCTCAGCTTATTGCTATAGATATCTAGCTAAGTCTGCTGATAAGGACAAGACACAGAGGACTACACAGAGCAGAGAGACAACTACATACCAACTGACATCAGATTCTAAATAATAATGAATCATACAGATATAGAGCTCTACCTAGCATCAATAACTACTAGATGATCAAAGAATGAGAAGATAAACCTGCAGAGAAAAAAGAAGGCGTGAGGAACAATAGATCACACAAAGTCACTCTAATGGAGTTTCTGGACTCTTCGTCCCAGCGCGGGATCTTTGGGTCATCCAGGGGGAAGAAGAAGGCAGTTTTGGCAAGTTGGTGATGTCCTCAATCTGCATCCAAGACGGGATGTCAGAGGGGTCCAAGTCAATGTATTCGCACAGGGGCAGTATGTTGTCAGGGCGCCTGATATGCCTGATTGCCCCTTGGATAGTGCACGCAATCCCAAACGGAAACAGCCAACGATAAGGATAGCCCTTGGCCCGGAGAGCATCTGTGACTGGCTTTAGTTGTCTCCGCTTGGTGAGAGTTACCGGAGAGAGATCTTGAAAAATTGCAAACGTGGAACCATTAAATTGTAGTTCATGGGCGTCTCTAGCTGACCACAGTATGGCCTCCCTATGTTGAAAGTTAAGGATCCTACAGATGATATCTCTGGGAGGTTCACTTTCCTTAGGTTTAGGTTTAAGGGCCCTGTGAGCCCTTTCCAGAATTAATTCACCCGCCATGGCTGTAGGCAGCAGTGGTCTCAATATCGAGTAAGTGGTGTGAAGGACATCCTCAGACGTAGATGGTTCAGGAACACCTTTTATGCATAAATTGTTTCTCCTTCCTCTGTTGTCTTGATCTTCAACGTAAGATAATAGGTTGTTAAGGTGAATTTGACAGGTATGTAAAGCCGACGTAGTTGCTTCCCCGTGGGTAATTAGGGACTGTTGACTTTCTTCAAGTTGTTCCACTCTACCGCCTATATCTCTTATATCTGTCTTAATATTCGACAGTTCCGCCAGGACAGGTTGTAGAGCTTTTTCAATAATGGTCTGCAGAGTTTTTTTGAGAAGTATGAAGTTGGGATCTGCATCAGGCATCATTCCTCTGTCTTGTAATTCTGTGTCTTGAGTATCCATATCCGGTGGCGGAGTAGCACACTTTTTAGATTTCTGAGTTGCTGGGGAAGAGTCTGAGCCTTTATGAAGGAATTTTTGCATATCTTGTTGGCTCTTTTGTGGCTTCAATAAGCCTGATAGATCCGGCTTGCCCACTTTCACCATTCCCGAGCAGTAAAGTCAAGGAGGTGTATGGAATCAGGAGCTACTGGCGTGAAGAAACTGAGGGTCTGCAACCGCAATCCCAGTTTGATTAGTAAAAGATTGGTGAGGTAGTCCTCTCGGGGAAGACTGAAAAAAGTAAGCCTTTAAGTGGGTGGTCAAGTGGCCAGGAAGGGCTGATGAAAGTGTCACTGAGAGTAGGCAGGGTGTCAGTCCGCCCTTAAAAAATTAGGACCAGGTCCTCTATAGAAGGTTTGACCCACAGCTGAATTCCCTTAAACAGGAGGGTAGAAAAGCAGCTTTGCAGTAAGTAACCAGCAGGTTAGGGTGGAATCTTGCAGGTACACCTCTACCAGTTTAGCATTGGACAGCGAGCTCAAAGCAATTGTTGATAGTGGCGTTATCTTGGGAGCTTCCGTAAGCAGTGGCAAGGATTCAGACCCAGACCGTGTCACTCCCACTATGGTGTATTTTTAATACTGTGGAAAGTATAAGGGCTTTACTGGAGGCACTAGGGCCTTATTAATAATGTGGCACTACAGGGGGCATTTTTTTATATGGGGGACACTATAGGGAGGCAGTGGGGGCATTTTAATACTGGGACACTATAAAACATTTTTGTACTGGGGACATTATTATTACTTAGGGTACTATAATAGCATGTTTTCTGGAGGTACAATATGGCGGAGGACATTTTTATTACTAGGGTCATTTTAGGGGACATTATGTCTGGGGGCACTATATAGGCATTATTACAGGAAACACAATGGGAGGTATCTTTATTACTGGGGACATTCTAGTGGACATTATTATTACTGGGGGAGTGAGTGGGTTGGACTCCTTGTGCTGCAATAAAAAGTTTTCAATAATTAGTCCTGCACATTGGCATGGAGGAATTTTAGCCCATTCCTACTTGCAAAACAGCTTCACCTCTGCTATGTTGGTGGTTTCCTTCCCTGAACGTCTCACCTTAGGTCTTTCCAAAACATTTCTATTGGATTAAGCTCATGACTTTGACTTGGCCATTCCAGAACTTTAACAGTATTCTTCTTTAATAGAGATGAGCGAGTAGTATTCGACCGAGCCGGTATTCGATCGAATACTACGCTATTCGTCATACTCGATTTCGATCGAGTATAACGGCGATGACGCACTTAAAATTCGTTTCCCCTCCCACCTTCCCTGGCGCTTTTTTTTACACCAATCACTATGCAGGGGGGGTATGACAGGTCCTCGGAGCACGCTGGCATCGCGAGAACGGCGCCTACATGCATTGGCTGGAAAAACCATGTGACCACGAATCATAAAAACTCAGCTCTTCCTGCTCGTTCGCATATGCTGCATGAACGTAGTCAGGGACAGAGGCCAGAGCAGGGAGAGACAGGCTTTAGCTGTATGAAAGTCAGGCAGGACCCCAAAAGTATATAACAGAAGCTCAGAATATCACATTTACCACCATATATACCGGTGACAGGAGAGTGATTGACAGCCCTCATCAGGGCTACTATACTGCACGGTATATAGCTGATTCTAACTATATACACTCTGCACAGAACGGCTGCTTTATTGAGGGATAGCTGCTGGAGTAGGGACAGAGAGAGGCATTAGTGGTGTATTAGCACCTATATACAAAACTATATTTGGCACTACTGCTGTGCGTTCTGTGTGCCAACAAAACCCTGTTATATACCTGGTGTGTATACGCACCATTTGACCTTCTGGCAGTATATGGCTGTATATGCCAAGAATTTTTCTTTAAAAAAAAGTATATTTGGCACCACTCTTGTGCGTTCTGTGTGCCAGCAAAACCCTGTTAATATACCTGGTGCGTATAGGCATCTATTGACCTTCTGGCAGTATACGGCTGTATATGCCAAGTATTTTTCTAAAAAAAAAAGTATATTTGGCACCACTGTTGTGCGTTCTGTGTGCCAGCAAAACCCTGTTAATATACCTGGTGCGTATAGGCATCTATTGACCTTCTGGCAGTATATGGCTGTATACGCCAAGTGTTCTCCTAAAAAATAAAGTATATTTGGCACCACTGTTGTGCGTTCTGTGTGCCAGCAAAACCCTGTTAATATACCTGGTGCGTATAGGCATCTATTGACCTTCTAGCAGTATACGGCTGTATAGCCAAGTGTTCTCCTAAAAAATAAAGTATATTTGGCACCACTGTTGTGCATTCTGTGTGCCAGCAAAACCCTGTTAATATACCTGGTGCGTATAGGCATCTATTGACCTTCTAGCAGTATACGGCTGTATAGCCAAGTGTTCTCCTAAAAAATAAAGTATATTTGGCACCACTGTTGTGCGTTCTGTGTGCCAGCAAAACCCTGTTAATATACCTGGTGCGTATAGGCATCTATTGACCTTCTAGCAGTATATGGCTGTATATGCCAAGTATTTTTCTAAAAAATAAAGTATATTTGGCACCACTGTTGTGCATTCTGTGTGCCAGCAAAACCCTGTTAATATACCTGGTGCGTATAGGCATCTATTGACCTTTTGGCAGTATACGGCTGTATATGCCAAGTATTTTTCTAAAAAATAAAGTATATTTGGCACCACTGTTGTGCGTTCTGTGTGCCAGCAAAACCCTGTTAATATACCTGGTGCGTATAGGCATCTATTGACCTTCTAGCAGTATATGGCTGTATAGCCAAGTGTTCTCCTAAAAATAAAGTATATTTGGCACCACTGTTGTGCGTTCTGTGTGCCAGCAAAACCCTGTTAATATACCTGGTGCGTATAGGCATCTATTGACCTTCTGGCAGTATATGCCAAGTATTTTTCTAAAAAAAAAAGTATATTTGGCACCACTGTTGTGCGTTCTGTGTGCCAGCAAAACTCTGTTAATATACCTGGTGTGTATAGGCATCTATTGACCTTCTAGCAGTATATGGCTGTATAGCCAAGTGTTCTCCTAAAAAAAAAAGTATATTTGGCACCACTGTTGTGCGTTCTGTGTGCCAGCAAAACCCTGTTAATATACCTGGTGCGTATAGGCATCTATTGACCTTCTGGCAGTATATGGCTATATATGCCAAGTATTTTTCTAAAAAATAAAGTATATTTGGCACCACTGTTGTGCGTTCTGTGTGCCAGCAAAACCCTGTTAATATAACTGGTGCGTATAGACATCTATTGACCTTCTGGCAGTATATGGCTGTATAGCCAAGTGTTCTCCTAAAAAAAAAAAAGTATATTTGGCACCACTGTTGTGCGTTCTGTGTGCCAGCAAAACCCTGTTAATATACCTGGTGCGTATAGGCATCTATTGACCTTCTGGCAGTATACGGCTGTATATGCCAAGTATTTTTCTAAAAATAAAGTATATTTGGCACCACTGTTGTGCGTTCTGTGTGCCAGCAAAACCCTGTTAATATACCTGGTGCGTATAGGCATCTATTGACCTTTTGGCAGTATACGGCTGTATATGCCAAGTATTTTTCTAAAAAATAAAGTATATTTGGCACCACTGTTGTGCGTTCTGTGTGCCAGCAAAACCCTGTTAATATACCTGGTGCGTATAGGCATCTATTGACCTTCTAGCAGTATACGGCTGTATAGCCAAGTGTTCTCCTAAAAAATAAAGTATATTTGGCACCACTGTTGTGCGTTCTGTGTGCCAGCAAAACTCTGTTAATATACCTGGTGCGTATAGGCATCTATTGACCTTCTAGCAGTATATGGCTGTATAGCCAAGTGTTCTCCTAAAAAAAAAAGTATATTTGGCACCACTGTTGTGCGTTCTGTGTGCCAGCAAAACCCTGTTAATATACCTGGTGCGTATAGGCATCTATTGACCTTCTGGCAGTATATGGCTATATATGCCAAGTATTTTTCTAAAAAATAAAGTATATTTGGCACCACTGTTGTGCGTTCTGTGTGCCAGCAAAACCCTGTTAATATACCTGGTGCGTATAGGCATCTATTGACCTTCTGGCAGTATATGGCTGTATAGCCAAGTGTTCTCCTAAAAAATAAAGTATATTTGGCACCACTGTTGTGCGTTCTGTGTGCCAGTAAAACCCTGTTAATATACCTGGTGCGTATAGGCATCTATTGACCTTCTGGCAGTATATGGCTGTATACGCTAAGTATTTTTCTAAAAAAAAAAGTATATTTGGCACCACTGTTGTGCGTTCTGTGTGCCAGCAAAACTCTGTTAATATACCTGGTGCGTATAGGCATCTATTGACCTTCTAGCAGTATATGGCTGTATAGCCAAGTGTTCTCCTAAAAAAAAAAGTATATTTGGCACCACTGTTGTGCGTTCTGTGTGCCAGCAAAACCCTGTTAATATACCTGGTGCGTATAGGCATCTATTGACCTTCTGGCAGTATATGGCTATATATGCCAAGTATTTTTCTAAAAAATAAAGTATATTTGGCACCACTGTTGTGCGTTCTGTGTGCCAGCAAAACCCTGTTAATATACCTGGTGCGTATAGGCATCTATTGACCTTCTGGCAGTATACGGCTGTATACGCCAAGTGTTCTCCTAAAAAATAAAGTATATTTGGCACCACTGTTGTGCGTTCTGTGTGCCAGTAAAACCCTGTTAATATACCTGGTGCGTATAGGCATCTATTGACCTTCTGGCAGTATACGGCTGTATACGCCAAGTATTTTTCTAAAAAATAAAGTATATTTGGCACCACTGTTGTGCATTCTGTGTGCCAGCAAAACCCTGTTAATATACCTGGTGTGTATAGGCATCTATTGACCTTCTGGCAGTATATGGCTGTATATGCCAAGTATTTTTCTAAAAAAAAAGTATATTTGGCACCACTGTTGTGCGTTCTGTGTGCCAGCAAAACTCTGTTAATATACCTGGTGCGTATAGGCATCTATTGACCTTCTGGCATTATACAGCTGTATACGCCAAGTGTTCTCCTAAAAAAATTTATATTTTGCAGAACGCGTGGCAAAAAAAAGTTAAACGCCTGAAATGCGGAGGGATAGCGCAAAGGGACGTGGACGAGGGCGCGGAAATGCTGGTGGGGGCACAAACCGCGTTGAAGCCAGTGGGGATACAATGCGTGCTGGTGAGGGGCAGCCAGCATTCCGCTCATCCAGCATCCCTGCCTTTATGGGACAGTTGAGCGGGGGGCGGGTTACACCGTTGTTGAGGCCTGAGCAGCGTGAACAAGTGGTGCAATGGATAGCCGATAACGCTTCCACTCACTTGTCCACCACCCAGTCATCCACACAGTCTCACTCTGACCCTCCTTCCTCCCAACCTGGCCAACAGAGTCATCCCACCCTTGACCCCTCCCAGGAGCTCTTTTCGGGTCCTTTTGCAGATGTGCTGCAAGAATCCCAGGAGCTATCAGAGGAATTTGTTTGTAGTGATGCCCAAACACTTGAGTATCCGCCATCTCCTGGTGATGTGGACCCGGAACCAGCATCTGTTATCATGAGCGATGATGATGAGACGCAGTTGCCATCAAGGGAGGCTGTTGGAATGTCCAGTGGGCAGGAGGAGGAGCAGAGTGAGGAAGTGGAAGAGGAGGTGGTGGACGACGAAATGACCGACCCCACTTGGCCAGGGGTGATGTCCAGCGGGGAAAGCAGTGAAGATGTGGTGGTCTGCGCATCACCGAAAAAGGCAGCAAGAGGCAGAGGGATGTCCAGAGGCAGAGGACAGTCCAGACAGAGAAGGCAGGCCACAGCCAGCAGGGCCGAAGCTCTTCACGGCAGCAGGCAGTCGCGCGAAGCTCCCCCATCGAGGCAACGTACTTCTGTGGTGTGGAGATTTTTTAATGTTTGCGCGGACGACAAACTGAGCGCGGTTTGCGCACTCTGCCACTCAAAACTGAGTAGGGGCTCTGAGAAGAGCAATCTGACCACCTCAGGCATGCGGCATCACTTGGAAGTCAAGCACTGGGCTGAGTGGGAGAGAGCAAACGCAATACAACCTGCGCCCG
The DNA here is from genome assembly GCA_900303285.1 of Rhinella marina. Classification (NCBI taxonomy): domain Eukaryota; kingdom Metazoa; phylum Chordata; class Amphibia; order Anura; family Bufonidae; genus Rhinella; species Rhinella marina. Next base: position 144,024 of record ONZH01011947.1, read on the forward strand.
GTCTTGCTGCCACTGCCTCTTCCCCTTTGTTGTGTGCTGCCACTGCGGTCCAGACCTCCAGCCAGGACACCTCCACATCTGCCTCGGCTACTTTGGGGCCTTCTCCTTCAGCCTCCCCTTCCCCCGCATCTTCGCCTACACCTTCATACTCCTCGTCCCATCAACTGTCCATCTCGCAGGCGTTCGACCGCAGGCGGAAGTACGCCTCGAGTCACCCCCAAGCCCAAGCCTTAAACTGCCACATCTCCAAACTGCTGGCCCTGGAGATGTTGCCGTTTAGGCTTGTGGAGACACAGGCCTTCCGCGACCTGATGGCAGCTGCCGCACCTCGCTATTCCGTCCCTAGCCGCCACTACTTTTCCCGGTGTGCCGTCCCCGCCCTGCACCAGCACGTGTCGCGTAACATCAGGCGGGCCCTGAGTTACGCAGTCAGCGCAAAGGTCCACTTGACCACCGACTCATGGACAAGCGCTTGTGGCCAGGGACGCTACATCTCTTTGACGGCACACTGGGTGAATGTTGTGGAAGCGGGGACGGGGTCGCAAACAGAGACGGCCTACCTACCACCCCCGCCCAAGATTGCCAGCATGGGTTCTGATAAACCCCCCTCCTCTTCCTCCTCCTCCTCTGCCTTAACATCGCCCTCAGCCGCTAGCTGGAAGCGTTGCAGCACTGGCGCGGGGAGACGTCAGCAGGCGGTGCTTAAGCTCATCAGCTTGGGCGACAGGAAGCACAGCGCACCAGAGGTGAGGGACGCCATATTGCAGCAGACGGAGATGTGGCTGTCGCCGCTGCAGCTAGGACCAGGCATGGTCGTGTGCGATAACGGCCGTAACCTGGTGGCGGCTCTGGAGCTTGCCGAACTCAATCACGTACCATGCCTGGCCCACGTTTTTAATTTGGTAGTCCAAAAATTTTTAAAGACTTACCCCAACCTGGCAGAGCTACTGGTGAAAGTGCGGCGCTTGTGCGCTCACTTTCGGAAGTCAACTGTAGTTGCTGCTAGCTTAAAAAAACTCCAGCAACGCCTCCATTTGCCTGAACATCGGCTGTTGTGCGACCTGCCCACTCGCTGGAATTCCACCTATTCCATGTTGGCCAGGGTGTGTGAGCAGCAGAGAGCATTGATGGAGTACCAGATGATGAATCCACGCGTGCCTCCAACTCAGCTCCCTCAGTTTGCCAACCATGAGTGGCCATGGATGGCAGACATATGCGATGTATTGCGTATCTTTGAGGAGTCCACCAAGAAGGTCAGCAGCGAGGACGCTATAGTGAGCCTAACCATCCCGCTCCTATGCGTCGTTAAAGAAACGCTCATCGCAATAAGGGAGAACGCATTGCACACAGAGGAGACGGGGGTAGGAGGAGACGCAACGGAGCTAGACAGTCAGACCACACTTTTGTCTGCTTCTCGGTGGCAGTTGCAGGAGGAGGAGGATGAGGAGGAGGACGACGTGGAGGTGGCTGTGGAAGAGGAGGAGGATGCTGGCGGCGAGGGTAGCAGTCAGGCTGTGTGCGTCCCATTGGTTCAGCGCGGATGGGGCGGAGAGGAGGCGGAAGAGGAAGAGGAGGAAATGGCAAATGATCCTTCTGGTGGGGGCAGTGACGTCATGCCTATTCAGAGTCTGGCACACATGGCTGACTTCATGCTGGGCTGCTTTTCCCGGGACACACGTGTTGTCCGGATAGTGGAGGACAAACTGTACTGGGTCTTCGCACTCCTGGACCCCCGGTATAAAGATAACGTCTCCTCTTTTATTCCGGTAGAGGAGAGGACAAATCGAATGCTGGAATACTAGAGGGAACTCGTGCAGAACATGATGGAGATTTTTCCACCCACCATCGCTGGCGGCAGAGAGGACAGTGTCTCCCGGAGTCTGACAACATCGATCAGGCCCACAGCCACCAGGGGAACACTATCCAAGGTGTGGGACACGTTCATGGCACCCCCTCGTGCAACTTCCATCACTGCGGGGCCCGCTATCAGCAGGAGGGACAAGTATCGGCGGATGTTGCGGGAGTACCTGGCAGACCGTACCCCTGTCCTCCCCGATCCCTCGGCGCCCTACACTTACTGGGTCTCCAAGTTGGACACGTGACTGGAACTGTCCCTGTACGCCTTGGAGGTGCTTGCCTGCCCTGCCACCAGCGTGCTATCAGAAAGGGTGTTCAGCGCAGCCGGGGGCATTATAACCGATAAGCGCAGCCGCCTGTCAACCGACAGTGCCGACAGGCTGACGCTAATCAAAATGAACAGCAAGTGGATTGACCCGGACTTTGCTTCTACAACAGTGGAAAGCAGCCAAAAGTGAAGTGCCATCTGTATGAAGTGCCATTTCCTCCTCCTCCTCCTCCTTAACCGCCGTAGAATTGCTCCATTAAAAAAAAATAATAATAAATTATTATGGCTCAGCTCTTGGGCCTTAATACAATTTTTAAGAGGTCTTAGCTCTTGGGCCTTAATACAATTTTTAAGAGGTCTCAGCTCTTGGGTCTCCACACAATTTTTAAGAGGTCTCAGCTCTTGGGCCTTAATACAATTTTTAAGAGGTCTCACCTCTTGGGCCGCCACACAATTTTTAAGAGGTCTCAGCTCTTGGGCCTCCACACAATTTTTAAGAGGTCTCAGCTCTTGGGCCTTAAAACAATTTTTAAGAGGTCTCAGCTCTTGGGCCTTAATACAATTTTTAAGAGGTCTCAGCTCTTGGGCCTCCACACAATTTTAAGAGGTCTCAGCTCTTGGGCCTTAAAACTATTTTTAAGAGGTCTCAGCTCTTGGGCCTCCACACAATTTTTAAGAGGTCTCAGCTCTTGGGCCTCCACACAATTTTTAAGAGGTCTCAGCTCTTGGGCCTTAAAACAATTTTTAAGAGGTCTCAGCTCTTGGGCCTTAATACAATTTTTAAGAGGTCTCAGCTCTTGGGCCTCCACACAATTTTTAAGAGGTCTCACCTCTTGGGCCTCCACATAATTTTTTCGAGGGCTCACCTCAAGGGCCTCCATATAATTTTTTCAAGGTCTCACCTCAAGCTAACTTTGCACACTCATTAAAATATCTTCACAACAAGGACCTAAGAGCCCTCGATGGGAGAGCTTTGTGTGGGGGCCTGTTATAGGGAAGAGATGCGGCCCTGCGGGCTCTAGCCTGCCTTCTCCATAAGCCTCTGGCCACCCCATGGCCTCTTCCTGCCTTTTGTGGTCCTACGCATCCCTCAACATCCCCACTGCTTTACCTGCTAGACATGACACTGGGCCAGGTCGAGTCACTGACATCTCAAGCGCCAACAATTTGGGCATTTTAAGGCTTCTGCATGTGTTTGAGTTGTTTTTACATTTTAAAGAAGACATGTCTGACCACATCTCACACACACACACAATGACAATTAGGGGTGGGGTCTATTTGCTTTCCGCCTTGCCTATGCCATCTGTGGTTGTCATAGGCAACGTGATTTTAAGGGGTGCAGAATTTTTTCTTCTTTTTTGTACAGTTTGGCTTGGGGTCCATGGCAATGTAGAGGAAAGAAGGTTTCCTTGTATTGTCTCACTTTACATAGAAGTTATATTGTGTTTGGAGTGTATTGTTGAGAGGCTGTGATAGTGGCGTAATAGTGCGACTTGGGCGCATTATATGCACCCAGACATGCTTCCCCTGCTGTCCCAGTTGCATTCCAGCAGTGTTGGCATCATTTTCTGAGGTTTCAGGGTGGACTTGGTGACCTCCAAGTGGTCGAATTGAGATTTCCAAGTGGCGAGCATTTTTTTCCCATAGACTATAATGGGATTCGATAGTCGGTCGAATAGTCGAATAACGCAGTCTATTCGAATCGAAATTCGAACTTTCTAATATTTCACTACTCGCTCATCTCTATTCTTTAACCATTCTTTAGTAGAAGGACTTGTGTGCAAATGGTTGTTGTCTTGCTGCATAACCCAGGTTCTCTTGAGATTCACCTCACTGACAGATGTCCTGATATTTTTCTTTAGAATAGAATTCAGAATTCATTGTTCCAACAAAGATGGCAAGATGTCCTGTCCTGATGCAGCAAAACAAGCCTCTACCATGATACTACCACGATGTTTCACACATGAGGTGAGGTTTTTAGGTCATTTAAACCAAAAAGTTCTCTTTTGGTTTTATCCGTCCATAAAACATTATTTCAATAGCCTTCTGGCTTGTCCAGGTGATCTTTAGCAAACTGCAGATTAAAAGAAATGTTCTATTTTAGAGAGCAGTGTCTTTCTACTTGCAATGCTGCTATGCTCACCATTGTTGTTCAGTGTCCTCCTAATGTGAGAAAGGCCTTTAGTTCTTAGAGGTTACCTTGGGTTCCTTTTTGTCTATTACATGCCTTCCTTTTGGTGTGATCTTTGTTGGTTGACCACTCCTAGGAGGATAATAATGATCTTGAATTTCCTCCATTTGTACACAGTGTGTCTGATTGTGGAATGGAGGAGTTCAAACTCTTTAGTGATGGTTTTGTAACCTTTGCAACCTGATGATCATCAACGACACCACTTCTGAGGTCCTTTGTTGGTGTGATGATACTCTGCCAAAAACATTTCATAAATCCCTGCTCCTTAAATAAAACAGGTCACCCGCTCACACCCGATTGACTCTAACTTCTTACCTTCAAATAATCTGCTCATCCTAAAGGTTCACATACTTTTGCCTCTCACAGACATGTGATATTGGATCATTTTCCTGAATAAATTAAATAACCAAGTCTAATATTTTTTACTCATTTGTTTGATTTGGTTATCTTTATCTACTTCTAGGACTTGTGTGAAAATCTGATGTCGTTTTAGGTCAAATTTCTGCAGACATATAGCAAATCCTAAAAGGTTTCCAAACTTTCAAGCACCGCTCCATGCCTGGCACCACTTGGTAGACCGGTTTGAAGTCTTGCAAATGTCAAACATTGCAAAGTTCATTCAGAAGTAATTCATTGTGCAACAGGTATTCATATGATTGTGATTCATTATAGTGAACATAATGGTATGCGTGGGCTGCTCCATCTCCAGGTGTCACCATGTGGACATCAGGAAGCTGAGGGATCTGCACCGGGAGGTTTTATGACCGTCTACATCTTGATAAAGTTGTTAACCGTGATTCATGTCCCAATATCCACATGTACAAGAATGCACTGTATTATAATAGGAAGCCACCGTTCCAGAAGTCTGGGCCCAACACCTACTGATTGCACATGATCAAAGCATGCTTCTCAAAAACGACGGGGCTTTCCATTTCGAATACGGTACAATTGATATCATAAATAATAAAAAAAATCTAATTATTTTTAAATAATATCCCTTAAAAGGGTAGTACAATTGAGAAAACCCATTTTCATAGACCCTATTAGGGATTCCTGACTTAAGGGGGTCCTCAGTCCATGATCCCTTGGTCAGGGTTTGGAGAGAAAACATGGAGCGTGAGCATCATAAACCGGTTATTAAAGGGGCATTCTCATCTGGACATTTATCGCACATCGATAAGATATGCCATAAATATCTAATAGGTACAGGTGCCACCTCTGGGGCCCACTTCTTTGTCAAAAATTGGGCCCTGAAGTGAATGAAAAACAAGACACGCATGCACAGCCACCTCTCCGTTCACTGCTATGGGACTTCTGAAAAAGCCAAATCCCAATCACTCAGCTCATCACTGGGGGAGCAGTCCTAGTAGGATAGGCCTCTTAAAGGGAGCTTTCCAGCATTCCTATACCCCATGTAAAAGGGTAAGGCTAGATTAACACTACCGTTTCAGAGCTCTCTGGATCCAGCACTGCCAGATGTTGCCTAATGCCGGCTGGCCCCATTAACTATAATAGGGACAGGCAGAGGTCCGGCCATAACCCGGCAAATATGCAGAGAACAAATATTTAGCTGTGTACTTTGTTGCCATCTAGTTGTCATTTTTATATATGATTTATGTAAGTTATCTATGGTTGTAATTCATTATGTCATTTGTCTTATAACTTCCTTTTTGTCAGACATGCATCACAGAGATGGAGAGAGGATTTCCTTTTGACCTCTATCATCATTTCTCAAGGTACATTCAATAAATTAGCTAAAGTCATAGCAATTTCATCTCCCCCAACTGGTGTCACTAAAGGAATGATTACAGCGAGTTCACTATCTTCCACTGCTTGTATAAGAAATTGCCAGTGTCACTCATCAGAAACTTATCAGAGACTTCTCTCACGTACATTGGTGGCAAAATACCCAGGCTTTTCTATTGTGGTTGTCTTTACTTAATTGAAACTCACTTGTGATGTCACAATAGCTTACCTCACGGGCACATATGTGCCATCATAGTAGAGCATCCACTTGTGATGTCACTGCAGTGTAATTGGGTGACTCACACTTGTGATATGACTGCAGCATACATTGTCCTGAAACCCACTTGTGATGTCACTACATCATACTGGAACCCACTTGTGATGTCACAGCAGCTTACCTGAATGATAATTCCTAGTGACATCACAGCAGTGTACTTGACTGGAAACCCAATTGTGATGCCACACCGGTGTACCTGACTGGAGCCCTGTGGTGACAGCAAGATGCAGAAAAATCCCACAACAAAAATATGTGTGACTTGCTGTCATGCGACTATTTTAGACCTGTGAATTTGCAGTGAAAACACAGCCAAGTTGCTGGTGAGTCGAGTGTTGTGCTTGACTTACATCAAAGTTAATGGAGTAAAAGTTGCGCACAACCTGCGACACAAAATCTGACATCCGGCTGTCACTGCATATTGCATGTCACATTGTGACACCGTTGGCAAAAATTACATGACTAGCTGCCATATAGCTGAACCCTTAAACCCCAGTAAAGCCGACTTGTGATGTCACTGAAACCCGCTTGTGGATGTCACCGTAGAATACCTGAGTGAAACCCTATTGTATTGTCACAGCAGCATACCTGATTGAAGTCCATATGTGATATAACCGCATCGTACTGGAACCTAAGTGTGATGTCACAGCAGCTTAACTGAGAGATAATCACTTACACTATCACCGCAGTGTACCACAGTGAAGATCATTAGTGATGTCACAGAAGCATACATGATTGGAGCTCTCTGGAGATATCACAGAGGGTTCAAGACAGCAACACACTTGTGATGTCACAGCAGCTTACCTGGCTGAAACCCAATTTTGATGTCACCACAGCGTTCCTGAATAAAAATCACTTGTGATGTCACAACATACGGGATGTCACAGCATATTACTAGAACCGACTTAGGATGTCATAGTACCATACATTACAGAAACCCACTTGTGATGTCACAGTACTATACATTACCAGAGCCCACTTGTGATGTCACAGTAGCATACATTACAGAAAGCCACTTGTGATGTCACAGTACTATACATTACCAGAGCCCACTTGTGATGTCACAGTAGCATACATTACCGAAACCCACTTGTGATGTCACAGTACTATACATTACCAGAGCCCACTTGTGATGTCACAGTAGCATACATTACCGAAGCCCACTTGTGATGTCACAGTAGTATACATTACCGAAACCCACTTGTGATGTCACAGTAGCATACATTACCAGAGCCCACGTGTGATGTCCCAGTAGCATACATTACCAGAGCCCAATTGTCTTGTTACAGTAGTATACATTAGCAGAGTCCACTTTTCATGTCACAGTAGCATACATTACTGAAACCCACTTGTGACACAGTAGCATACACTACCGAAGCCCACTTGTGATTAGAGATGAGCGAATCTATTCGCCACTTTGTAGATTTGTATCGAATCTTTCAAATTTTCTACTCCGAAGTGAAACCGGATTCGCTTTATATTATTCATAAATTTTCGTAAAATTTTGAATGCTAATGATACGAACAATACGTACGAAATGTACACATTCATCATGAAGCTATAAATGATGATACGCTCCCGCAAGAGCGTGAAAGTGAAGATACGCCCCCCTCAGAACTGGAAAAAACCAGCCTGGCCCACCGGGATCTACGTATTTGCACGTATAGGGAGTGAAGACTCCTCCCTCAGTACTCCACCCTCCTCTGAACCAGTTTAGACCAGCGCTGAACACTGATCAGTAGCAAGCATGGCTAAAGAGCTGCGTCCGAACTGGAACCAGATGGTCTTTGGGAACGAGTTCCCCGAACCACCACCCACTATAGACATCAGGGTGTCACACTCTGAACTCAAAAGAAACCCAGTTTCAATGCACTTATTCTCCTTACCGGCTGCTGAGATTGCTGTGCATCGTGAGGCGGTTCGTCGTGAGGCGGCTGGTGCTGCTGCTGTGGCTGGTGCAGCGAAGGCGGCTGGAGCGTCTACTTCGCCGCCCAGGAAGAGATCAACACCTTCCATAAGGTAGAACCCGATTGTGCCACCATCGGTGACGGCCTAGGCGCAGACCCTCTGGGATTACAAGAATGCCATGGAGGACTGGGTAATCCAGGTACTGGACCATCCTAGGTCAGGAGATCCTAAATTGGAGCGCCAAAAGGGAACTGTCCTGTGGTTTTCGGTCAAGCGAGGGTCTGGCTTCCTGGCAGACGACGAGGACGGCAAGGAATACTTTGTGGGCCGCAGGTTAGTTAAACGGCCATACCTGCCCCAGCCTATATGTGGGGGATTAGGTGGAGTACACCTCCATGGCATCCCTGAAAGGCCCCTTCGCTACCGGGGTTATCCTACTATCTAAGCCCCTGGTCCCAACATCACCACCTAAAGTTTGTCCGGAAGAACCACCAGGCGAAGTACCAGTGCGCTGCCTTCAGGAGTCACCAGATGGCGTCCTCCGGCTCAGGGAATAGCCACAGCCACACCCGGAGCCTCTGATACCTGGACTGCCACCACCACCATCACAGTCCTTTTAGCTGGGTCAGTTGACAACTTCATCTTTTACATTCCAATTCACGGTGATCCACCAATACCAGCTACCATGGAAGATGAAGCCAGCAGCAGCCAGGGGAGCTGGGGCTTCTTCCCTGAATGCAAACTTGCTGGAACCACTGCAGCCAGAAGTCCTTACCCCTGCGGTCCCGGCAGGAGTATCCAGAAAAGCGCAAGTGGCTGCAGCGCTCACCAGCGTGACCACCACCTGGACCCGGTCAAGTCCGACTTCCAGAAGAAGAGGGCAGTGGAGTTCCACCACGGCAGCGAGCGTGGCCTACAACAGGCAGGAGCGTCCTCTTATGTCCTTCAGCAGCTCAAGCGAGGAGGACTTCAGGTCCCTCATCTAAGGAACCCAACTACTGGCTGTCTCAAGGACACTTCAAGAGGACCTATGGGAGCCACACCATGGACTGCACCTGACGGGTGAGAGCTAGTTGGCACTTTTTTTGTTTGTTTAGTTTGTATTGCCCCGTTTGACTCTCACCCAGATAGACCTGGCTTGTCAGGACTCCCCCCCCCCCCCCCCCATTCTGCAGAAAATTTCCATTCGCATCTAAGCGCACCTATTTCTCTTTCCCCCCCTTTTTCAGATTATTTGGAAGCCCCCTTTGCAAAGAGGGTTCTCTATTTGCTGCTATTTTATACCATCCATGTGGACTATACGTTACCTGTTTGGATTACAAAATTACCTCACGTGGATTACAACTGAATTTTGGACTGTGTTCCAGTGTTTTATTATCAAGCAGCCATAAGGAGAGACTCAAACGTATATCTGAGCCTTTTATGCTTGCAAATGTGAAATTGATTGCACTAAAATGTTTGCATACTTATGTCTTTGCTGTATTTTAGCTACACTGTTTTTACTGGTTGAGCACTTTAGCCCATTGTGTGTATTCTTTTTCTGGTACTGCAATGTGTCCTATTACATACCTCCCAACCGTCCCGGATCCAGCGGGACTGTCCTGGATTGCAGCGATTGTCCTGCTGTCCCGGTACGGGGGAGGTATGTCCCGGTCTCTTGCAGCTGTCCCTGTGTCCATAGGATGCAGAGACAGTTGCCTGAATGGTGATGAAGCAGAGAGCCGGCATCGGCTCGCTGCTTCATCCACTCTCCCTCCCGTCCCCCATGCAGGCTCTATGTACCTCACTGTCGCTCTCCACACCTTCGGTCTGGGAGGGTGCGGGGCCGGCCGTCAGTCAGCCTTAGCTCCGCCCCCTCCAGACTAAAGAAGAAGATGTCCTGCTGGTGATGCTGCTAGGAAGAAGGTAAGTATATCGTTTTTTATTTTTTCAATTTTCTATGAGTGGCACAGCATGGCATATTACTGGGGGGCAAAGCATTACTGGGGAGCACAGTATGGGCATATTACTGGGGGGCACAGCATTACTGGGGAGCACAATATGGGCATATTACTGGGGGCACAGTATTACTGGGGAGCACGATATGGGCATATTACTGGGGGCACAACATTACTGGGGAGCACAATGTGGGCATATTATAGGGGGGTAAATAGCTGGGCATATTACTGGGGACACAGCTGGGCATATGACTGGGGGGCACAGCTGGGCATATTACTGGGGGCACATAACTGGGCGTATTAATTGGGGCACAGCTGGGCATATTACTGGGGGCACATAACTGGGCATATTATAGGGGGGCACATAGCTGGGCATATTACTGGGGACACAGCTGGGCATATTCCTGAGGGGCACAGCTGGTCATATTACTGGGGGCACATAACTGGGGAATAATTACTATGTGGGACAGTAAGGGGACTGGGTGGGATTAGGTGTATAGTTATGTTTTTGGGCGGAGTTAGAGGCATGGCCTAGTGGTGAAAAAATTTGCAGCGGCGTGCTTTGCGCACAATTTGTCCCTCTTTCTCTGTTTATAAATTTGGGAGGTATGCTATTATGCACTTATTGTACAGTGTTTTTTTAGTAAATTATGCACTTAGCTGGATAGCTAGCAGTGAGCACCTTACTTTTCTACCTCATATGGACTGCCTCCGAGGACTGTACGCTATGGCCTAGCCTCGTGCGTATGACGCAATCGCGAGTCAATAGTACGCTAAGGATTCGTACGCACTTTTGTACGCTAATGCTTATGTATTGTGTACTTTTAACAACGCTGACAGTATGTTCGTAATTTGTGTAGGAATGTTCGCAAAACAACAATTATTTTTTAAGGTAAATTTGACCGAATAAATTCGTATTAAGACTGAATCTTGTCAAAAATTCGTCGAACATTCACCGAAGCGAATTTTCAATGATTCGCTCATCTTTACTTGTGGTGTCACGGTACCATACATTACTGAAACCCACTTGTGATGTCACAGTACCATACATCACTAGAGCCCACTTGTGATGTCACAGTAGTATACATAACCAGAGCCCACTTGTGATGTCACAGTAGTATACATTACCAGAGCCTACTTGTGATGTCACAGTACTATACATTACTGAAACCCACTTGTGATGCCACAGTAGCATACATTACTGAAACCCACTTGTGATGCCACAGTAGCATACATTACTGAAACCCACTTGTGATGCCACAGTAGCATACATTACTGAAACCCACTTGTGATGCCACAGTAGCATACATTACTGAAATCCACTTGTGATGTCACATTAGCATACATTACTGAAACCCACTTGTGATGTCACATTAGCATACATTACTGAAAGCCACTTGTGATGTCACAGTAGCATACACTACCAGAGCCCACTTGTGATGTCACGGTACCATACATTACCAGAGCTCACTTGTGATGTCACAGTAGCATACATTACTGGAACCCACTTGTGATGTCACAGTAGCATACATTACCAGTGCCCACTTGTGATGTCACAGTAGCATACATTACCAGAGCTCACTTGTGATGTCACAGTAGCATACATTACCAGAGCCCACTTGTGATGTCACACTAGCATACATTACTGGAACCCACTTGTGATGTCACAGTAGCATACATTACCAGTGCCCACTTGTGATGTCACAGTAGCATACATTACTGGAACCCACTTGTGATGTCATAGTAGCATACATTACCAGAGCTCACTTGTGATGTCACAGTAGCATACATTACCAGTGCCCACTTGTGATGTTACAGTAGCATACATTACCAGAGCCTACTTGTGATGTCACAGTAGCATACCTTATCAGAGACTATTCGTGATGTCACAGTAGCATACATTACTGGAACCCACTAGTGATATCACAGTAGCATACATTACCAGTGCCCACTTGTGATGTCACAGTAGTATACATTACTAGAAACCCACTGGTCACTTCATTACAGCATAACGGAAACCCACTTGTGACGTCACAGCATTGTACTACTTCAAGTGCCACAAGCCATATGTTCTGTTGTGTGTTCTGCTGTGCCATTTACAGGGAGAGAGCTGCAGCAGAAAGGACACGCCCCCTGAGCTGCCAGATTGAAGTTAGTCTAGCATAGCAATTGGAGACGTGAATGTGGAGATCTCTGGATCCATGTGAGGTACAGGGCTGGTTCTAGCTTTATAAGAAAGAGATTGCCATGTACTATATAGTGTCTGATTATCATTTTTATAACAATCATGGCAGAACCCTTTTAAGAATAAGCAAATGGTTTGGGCGATGACCACAATTCGAGGGCTGACACACAAGGTCGTCCCTGACTCCCTGCAGGCAATGAGACTTTTAAGGCACCGTGCAACAAAATAATGAATGTAAATCAGGAAAACAAGGAAAACTGGAAAATGTCATTTTGGAGAAAGGGACATATTTCCCAAGGGAAGGGCCGGGAGGTGAGATGCGGGTGTGAGGGAATCCTGGGTAATTCATACCGCCCGGTCCACTGCACACGTTCTACATATGAAGATGCAGCGTCTCTTATATACGGTTTTCAGACTTATTATTAGAACATTGCAGGTAAAATCAAACCAAAAAAATATGATGATTGTGTCGTCTCCCTGCGGACGGCAGGAAATAATGCGCCGCTGTCATCGCAGATGCCACGTGTGAGGTATATTATGTTGTGTACAATGTGGCCTTGTAGAGGGCTCATCGCAGGCTTATTCATTGTAAACCTTTCTAATGTACTTCGTGATTCAGCTACAAACCATTTTCAAGATCTCAGCTTGCTGTCCTTGAATGAAAACAATTTAGCAATCATCAAATGTTTCATCTAACCTGGGAATTTGTGATAAATGTCAGAACCCACTTCCCTTAGGGGACAACCATATGGTGCAGTTGTGTTGCGTTCACGACGTGGTCGCACTGTGGTCTAGTATCGTGCGGTTGTATGAGCTGCGATGGGCTGTAATTTAAATAAATAGGATCCCACTGTTCAGTCAGTCTACATTGTTAGGGCTTATGCACACGACTGTATGTATTTTGTGGCCCGCAAAAAACGGATCCGCAAACAATATGGATGATGTCCGTGTGCATTCTATATTTTGCGGAACAGAACAGCTGGCCCCTAATAGAACAGTCCTATCCTTGTCCGTAATGTGGATAATAATAGGACATGTTCTACTTTTCTGCGGAACAGACATACAGAAACGGAATGCACATGGATTAACTTCCGTTTTTTTTTTTTTTCGGACCCATTGAAATCAATAGTTCCGCATACAGTCCGCAAAAAAAAAACGAACCGACAAGGAACGAAAATACATTCGTGTGCATGAGCCCTTAGGCCTCATAGACATGACCGTTGTTTTGTTCTGCATCCATGATGCATTTTTTGCAGCTTGGATGTGAACCCATTCACTTCAATGGGGCCGCAAAAGACGCCAACAGCACTCCATGTGCATGCCGTGTCTGTTGCTCCATTCCGTGGCCCAACAAAAGATATAGAACATGTCCTATTCTTGTCCGTTTTGCAGACAAGAAAAGGCATTTCTAAAATAGGCGGACAATTCCGTTCTGCAAATTGCGGAATGCACACGGGCGGCATCCGTGTTTTGCGGATTCACAATTTGCAGACCACAAAACACGCATGGTCGTGTGTATGTAGTGTTAATGGCCATGCAGTACTGCAGTTGCCGTGTGTCCAATGTTAACCCCTTAAGGAAAGTGGCAATTTTCTTCTTTGCATTTTCCCACCTTATTAGAGTTAGAACTTTTTTAAAAAATTTCCGTTCACATAGACATATAAAGGCTTTTTTTATTTAATTTCCGTTCACATAGCCATATGAGGGCTTTTTTTATTTTTTGGGGGGGAACAAGTTGTATTTTATACTGCCACTTTTAATTTACCATAAAAAATTCTTTGTGAGGTGAAATTGATATATATGAATTTTTTTTAAAAAAAAACCCAGTTCCGCTAGCATATGCCCACATTGTCTTATAGGTACGCGTCCCACCGCTGGGACCCGCACCTATATCCAGAACGGAGCTCCGAAAGTGAAGGAGGGCGCACTGCGCATGTTCAGCCGGCCTCCATTCATTTTCTATGGGGCCAGCGCTCGGCTATTTCCGTCAGCCCCATAGAAAAGAATGGGAGCAGGGGCCGCGTTCTGGATATAGGTGCAGGGTCCCAGCGGTGGGACCTGCACCTATAAGACAATAGGGGCTCATCCTAGCAATATGCCCCCATTGTCCATGATGACATAAACCCTTTAATTCCTGTGGAATACCTAAAGGGTTAAAAACATTTTGAATACTTTGATGGGTGAAGTTTCTTTCTATTATGCAAGACCCTTAGGCTAGGGCTACACGGCGACACCTGACACGGCCAGGATCGCTGTGTAGCGAATGGGATCACCGCCGCAGTCGCAAGAAATTCAACAGGGCTGGACTTCTTGCGACTGCCTCAGACATCCCATTCATTTCTATGGGATCCCCGCTACTCAGCAATCCTGGCCGCGATAGGTGTTGCCATGTAGCCCTAGCCTTAGTCACTTTAGAACTGAATTAGTCCTTATAAAAGTCAGTTTGGGAATTTTTATTAAAAATTTGAAAAATTGCTTCTAAAATTCAAAGGGTACATGCACAGGTTCAGGATTTATGTGCGGACAATCCGCACTGAAATCCACAGGTGTTCTCAGGGAAATCCGTGCGGACAATCAATCAATTGGTGCAGATTTGCATGCGGATTTTACTCTCCCTATTGAAATGAACGGAGAAAATCCGGACAGGAAAAATAAAATAATTCGACATCCTGAGGATTTTAAAATCCGTACCGCAGGTCAAAATCCGCACTGAAAAAATCTGCATTGTGTGCATAAGAATTTTAAATTAGAATAGAATATAATGTAGACGACCTACAGTGCGGCTTTTCCGCACGCAATACTGATCGTGTGCATTTAGCCTAAGCCTTCTGACGTCCTAAAACTATAAAATTACATTTACTAAATTTTGCCAATATAAACTAGATATACAGGGAATGTTAATTAATAGCTATTTTATGAGGTATCACTATTTTAAAAGCAGAGAAATTAAAATTTAGAAAACTGCAAATTTTTCCAAATTTTCTGTTAATTTGGGATTTTTTAATACATAAAGGTAAAACAAATAGATTCAAATTTACCACTAACATGAAGTACAATGTGTCACAAGAAAACGGTCTCAGAATGGCTTGGATCAGTAAAATGGTTCCAAAGTGACACATGCCAGATTTGCAAAATTAGGCAGGGTCAGGACAGTGAGAACTGGCTGTGTCCTGAAGGGGTTAAAGGGATTGTGAAGACTGTTAGGACAGGGATCATTCAGCAACCTTCCACGCTCCAGCTGCTGTGAAACTACAACTCCCAGCATGCACACTTACCTGGTTGTTCTTGTAACTACCATAGAAGTGAAGGGAGGATTCTGGGAGTTGTAGTTTCTAAAACTGCTGGAGGTTGCTGATCCCTACCTTGGGACATCATGGAGGGGATTTTCCCATCCAGGTGCCAGGGCCTCTTCCAAAGAGCAGCTCCCACCCCTGCCACGTATTACATGGTCACCCCCTGACTGGACGTACGTTGTGTGCAACTGCGAATGTGACAATAAATTAGACCTTTCTTTCCTCTATATTGACCCATTACAGCAGACCAGAACCAATAAACGCATGTCTGAACAGCCAGCTATACTTCCAGCGCGCTCGCGTTTCTATCCTGTTTGTCCCATCCTCCGATCCGTCCCAGCTGATGCCTCCGCTCTCCACTAGTCGCCGCCACGTCACGCAGGGAGTCCACCAACAAGATGGCGTTCACCCTGTACTCGCTGCTGCAGGCCGCCCTGCTGTGTGTGAACGCCGTGGCCGTGCTGCATGAGGAGCGCTTCCTGAGCAAGAGTGAGAGCTCCGGGGACCGGGGGAGGACTGTGGGGTGGCGGGGAGCCCTCTGAGGGGGCGGCCATAGCCCACAGCCAGTCTGAAGAGTCTGCAACCACTTCTGGGGAACTACAGCTCCCAGTATGCCCTGGGAGACCACTGGGCTTACAGCAGTAGTCTGAGGCTCTCAGGGCATGCTGGGAGTTGTAGTTTCACCATAGCTGGGGAGCTGGTTCAGAGACACCCCAGCTGTTGTGAAACTACAACACCCAGCAAGATGTGGCAGCCAGGGAATGCTTGAAGTTGTAGTTTTACCACGCCTGGAGATTCGCAGGTTGCAAACCATTGGTTATAGTAATTTGATTGTAAGCTCCAGTGGTTCCACAATGTGGGGGTACGCCGTGCGTTGTCACTTCTGCTGATGACGCTGCTGTCTGTATAATGTGAACTGGTCACTGACTCTCGTCTTCTCTGTCTCTCCGCAGTTGGCTGGGGGGCTGATCAGGGCATTGGAGGATTTGGAGAAGAGCCTGGAATCAAGTCACAGCTGATGAACCTGGTGCGCTCCGTACGGACCGTCATGAGAGGTGAGCGCCCGGGACGTGACGCCACGGAGGCAGGATACTTATCGGGGAGCTGTAAAAGGGGGCACGTATGGCGGCACACAGACTCTCCCATGTGCTGAGCTATGGACCTGTAGGTGCTGCGTGTAGCACTGCATTCTCCTGGAAGCGCTGATACTGCCTTATACTATAGTGCAGTGATTTTCAACCAGTGTGCCTCCAGCTGTTGCAAAACTACAACTCCCACCATGCCCTTCTGTAGGCTGATAGCTGTAGGCTGCCTGGGCATGATGGGAGTTGTAGTTTTGCAACAGCTGGAGGCACACTGGTTGAAAATCACTGCTATAGTGTGTGGTAGAGCTAGGGTTGCCACCATACCAAGCCGGTAATCTAGTGCTCCTGCAGGTGGCGGTAATTTTTTTTTTCTACTGTCAATAATAATTGCCAGTATTCTCCTATACTGCCTGTTACTAATGAGCGCTTCTATTGTGGAGCGCTCAATAGTAAAGCCTTTTTGCTGGGAAAGGGGGCAACCCTAGGTGAAACCCACACTGCACATAGAGCTGCATGGATCAGTTTATGGCGGTATTACAGGTCCATACCACATGTAATAAAGCCTTGTATGTGAATCCTAAGAATAAGGTGGGACATTTTCTACACTGGTCTTGATATCCCCTGAGCTGACGGAGAATACGCCTAATTTCTGGCGAGGCGCAGGCCTCATCATATACTAGGCGCATTCTGCAGCAGCCTAAAATGTACACCTGCTCGGCGCTGCAGTAGATTTGGCGGAAATGAAGATAAATGTCCCCGCCACTCCCCCTTTTCAGAACGGGTGTTGAGACACAATTTTATCGTAATGGCATTTAAAAAGTCTGAGCCCTTAAAGGGAACCGATACCATTGAAAACAATGTCTGATCTGCAGGTGAAGTCCACATTTTCAGAACCATTGAGGTCTATCGGCCTGCCCACATGGCTCATGTCCAAAAAATAGTTCTATTTTTGGCCAGTTTCACACACCCACTGCCCCCATACAATTGAACACGGCCGTTTTTAACCCTAAATTTTTTTTTTTATTATTTTGATTTGAACTTTTATATTTTTTAATATATATTTTAAAAAAAATTAACTTTTTTTTAAGTCACCCCAAGCTATAACTAGATTGCCAGTTGTATTGTGTAATGGATATCTATCCATCACCGAATAGAGCATTCAGTTTATTCCAGTGCAGTGCTGCCACCTGCAGGCCTGTATTGGAATATACAAGTGATAGGTATTGGAGCCTCAAGCAGGCTGTGGGCTATCGCTAGAATATAACGGCTTCCCCGATCTCGTACTGGAGCAGGAGCGCACGGCTCCCGCGTTTTCTGCACTCGGATGCCATGGTCACATTTGACCACAGCATCCAAGGGGTTAAACGTCACAATAGCTCCGGGAAACAGCAGAAATACAAAGTATCCAAGCAATGTAAGGAAGGTCAGCACTCAATAAAATTCCAGGATCTTTATTATAGGGGTTGTGTCATCTCACACATCGATGGCATATCTCTACGGTATGCCATCAATGTCCAAAAGGTGCGACCTGCACCTATCTCTAGAACAAGGCCCCTGAAGTCAACAAGAGCACACCAGCTTGCACGGCGTGCTCTCCATTCACTTCTATAGGGGTTCCGAAAAGTGCCTTTTGCTTAAAGGGTTATCCAATTTCTCAAACAGCCCCCCCCTCCATGTGCTGGGCCCCGAACAGAGAATATACTTACCCCACTCCCTGCACCGCTGCTTCTCCCCATGCACAGATGAAAACATACGGTGTCCAAGGGGAGCAGCCAATGGCAGATGGGGACAATGTATGAGATGGGCCAAATCTGTATTCTGGGGAGGGTGCTGGGTATACTAAAACCTGTGCAGAGGTCATTGTGCAGGGAGGGGGTGAGTCTACAATATGTATATGTAGGAAGTGTCCACATGTACAGTACAGACCAAAAGTTTGGACACACCTTCTCATTCAAAGAGTTTTCTGTATTTTCACGACTATGAGAATTGTAAATTCACACTGAAGGCATCAAAACTATGAATTAACACATGTGGAATTATATACTTAACAAAAAAGTGTGAAACAATTGAAAATGTCTTATATTCTAGGTTCTTCAAAGTAGCCACCTTTTGCTTTGATTACTGCTTTGCACACTCTTGGCATTCTCTTGATGAGCTTCAAGAGGTAGTCACCTGAAATGGTATTCCAACAGTCTTATTCCAACAGCGTCACAGCCAAGGAGTTTTTTTCTCCCTGGCTGTGACGCTCTCCGATGTGATTGGATCACGGCACAGCCAGGGAGAAGGAGGCGCCCATTGAGAAACCCGGGCGTCTCCTCCTCCCTGTTCCGATGCTCAGTATTAGCATACTGAGCGGGAGAAATACAGTGGGGCGCAGGAGCGCTATTTTGAAAAACGGTCAAGGGTGGCAGCATCAGTGGGGGGTACCCTCCCAGTAAAGGTATTTAGCTACTGTAAAATAAAAGCATGAAAGGTCCTCTTTAAGAGGAGCCTTCATGGTAAAATAGCTGCTAGGAAACCACTGCTAAGGACAGGCAACAAGCAGAAGAGACTTGTTTGGGCTAAAGAACACAAGGAATGGACATTAGACCAGTGGAAATCTGTGCTTTGGTCTGATGAGTCCAAATTTGAGATCTTTGGTTCCAACCACCGTGTCTTTGTGCGACGCAGAAAAGGTGAACGGATGGACTCTACATGCCTGGTTCCCACCGTGAAGCATGGAGGAGGAGGTGTGATGGTGTGGGGGTGCTTTGCTGGTGACACTGTTGGGGATTTATTCAAAATTGAAGGCATACTGAACCAGCATGGCTACCACAGCATCTTGCAGCGGCATGCTATTCCATCGGGTTTGCGTTTAGTTGGACCATCATTTATTTATCAACAGGACAATGACCCCAAACACATCTCCAGGCTGTGTAAGGGCTATTTGACCAAGAAGGAGAGTGATGGGGTGCTACGCCAGATGACCTGGCCTCCACAGTCACCAGACCTGAACCCAATCGGGATGGTTTGGGGTGAGCTGGACCGCAGAGTGAAGGCAAAAGGGCCAACAAGTGCTAAGCATCTCTGGGAACTCCTTCAAGACTGTTGGAATACCATTTCAGGTGACTACCTCTTGAAGCTCATCAAGAGAATGCCAAGAGTGTGCAAAGCAGTAATCAAAGCAAAAGGTGGCTACTTTGAAGAACCTAGAATATAAGACATATTTTCAGTTGTTTCACACTTTTTTGTTAAGTATATAATTCCACATGTGTTAATTCATAGTTTTGATGCCTTCAGTGTGAATCTACAATTTTCATAGTCATGAAAACTCTTTGAATGAGAAGGTGTGTCCAAACTTTTGGTCTGTACTGTACATCAATTTAAACAATAGATCTTTTTATTTTTGCAGTTCCTCTGATAATCGTCAACTCGATAACAATCGTGCTACTACTTTTATTCGGATGAAGACTCTTTTGTCACCTCTTGGGAAGACCAACCAGACAGATGACTCCACCACCTCACGACTGGAGTGCTGAGCCCTCTGTGGAGTTTACAAAAAAAAAAAAAAAAACTGATGTGATGCATTTTTGTAAATTGTCTCATCAATAAGCGTACAATCTGAAGACTGAGCGTTACTGGGATCTACATGTGCTTGTGCGTCCACTGTGCCCACCTGCCACGCAGCAGATTGGCGTGTACCGCCAGACCCTCCCCCGTTTATACAACTGTCAGTTCTCCCATCATGACCTTACTAATGAGGTATTACCTTCAGTAAGTTAAAATTTGGCAGAGGTTTCCTAGAGAGGGTAGTCTATGGTATTATCAGCCGTCTCTTCCATAATTACAACCTATTTCATTGTATACTTGCGATAAGCCGATGTACATTCCAATTCGTGGAGGAGAATCGAAGCACCTGAGACCTGAAGGACCTGCTGTCTGTATGTCTTGTCCATGTTGGATAGCTCTGCCTGGTTTTAAAGAGAACCTCCAAATATAGATAGGCTTTGACATATCTGTGGGGGCCATGATCTGAGGCCCTGGCAGAAAAATAATCCCATGTCTGGTGGGTCTACCATGGGAATGACCTGTAAGTGCCTGACTGGTAGACTAAGACGGGTAGGATAGTTAAAGAAGAACTCCTGACAAAAATGTTATTCCATGTCCTGCTAGAAATGTACATGATATAATCTGTAGTGAATGTCATTTTCATACCAGTGTCTGAATTTTTGACTTATATCATCCTGAAGTTTCTTATCTGTGTCATGTGACCAGCAATTAGACCCACCAACTCACACATAGACTTATGTGTGGACAGGAAGTCTAATTCTCTATGTATTCCTATGAGACTGAAAGTGAGGATCCCATAGGAATGAATAGAGCAGTTACTGGCTTCCTGTCCTGGGTCAGTTGGAGGTCAGGGAGTTGGTCACATGACCCAGCTACAATAAGAAGAGAGGTTTTTACTCACAGAAACAGTCACTGATAAGAAAATGACAATAAAAATTTTTGCAGGAGTTCTTACTGCCAGCTGGACACAGGCTATACTCGGTGGCCCTGTTGTCAGGGTCCTCAGCCTATAAATTCCTACACAGGTTTACATTTGACCCCTCAGAGGAAAGTCCTCGACTCTGCCTGACAGGCGGCCACCATTGGTTCCCCTATAGAGACCACAGCATGAGGCCAGTGTATTGGAAAGGACGGGCACACAGCCTTCAGTACCCAGTCTTGCTTTATCCTGACTACTGCAGCAGACTGTCTTTTTTGTATTTTATCCTGTTTTATATATAGATCGGGGGAGAATAAAAATGTGTCACGAATACTTGTCTGAAATATGTTGGGTTCTTTAAAGAATGAGCGGCATCAAACATCCACAGACACTTAGAGCAGTTTCAGACGAGCGGATTAAAGGTATCTATGATGGACTGAGTTTGGGTCAGGTCAGGTGCATAAATGTGTCCCGAATGCACTCCTATGAAACTGGCACATCTTAAAGGGGTTGTCTTAGCTACAGATATTGATGGCCTATCTTCAGGATAGGTCATCAGTATCAGATTGGTGGGGGTTCAGCATCCGACACCTCCACCGATCAGCTGTATCGGGTGGCTGCGGCACTGGAAACTATACAATATACTGAGCTGGATGCAGATGGCTCCATACACCGTGTAGTGGCCATGCTGGGGTACTGCAGCTCAGCTACCATTCACGTGAATCTGTGTTGAGCTAGAACTGGGCGATATGGCCAAAAAAAAAAAATCTCGATTATTTTTATTTTTTTTTTTAATATAAATGTTGGCCGATTCACGATTTAAATCTCGATTTTCTTATGTTACTAAAAAAATAAAAGCCTACTGTGCCCCCATCAGACCTCAGATCAGCCCATTATTCCCCATCAGACCCCACATCAGCCCAGTGTGCCCTCATCAGACCCCACATCAGCCCATTGTGCCCCATCAGACCTCACATCAGCCCATTGTGCCCCATCAGACCCCACATCAGCCCAGTATGCCCCCATCAGACCTCAGATCAGCCCACTGTGCCCTCATCAGACCTCACATCAGCCCATTGTGCCCCATCAGACCCCACATCAGCCCATTGTGCCCCATCAGACCCCACATCAGCCCATTGTGCCCCATCAGACCTCACATCAGCCCATTGTGCCCCATCAGACCCCACATCAGCCCATTGTGCCCCATCAGACCCCACATCAGCCCAGTATGCCCCCATCAGACCTCAGATCAGCCCACTGTGCCCTCATCAGACCCCACATCAGCCCATTGTGCCCCATCAGACCCCACATCAGCCCACTGTGCCCCATCAGACCCCACATCAGCCCACAGTGCCCCATCAGACCCCACATCAGCCCACAGTGCCCCATCAGACCCCACATCAGCCCACAGTGCCCATCAGACCCCACATCAGCCCACAGTGCCCCCATCAGACCCCACATCAGCCCCACAGTGCCCCCATCAGATGTCAGATCAGCCCACAGTGCCCCCTTCAGACCTCAGATCAGCCCACATTAGTGCCCCCTTCAGACCTCTGATCAGCCCACAGTAGTGCCCCCTTGAGACCTCAGATTAGCCCACATTAGTGCCCCCTTGAGACCTCAGATTAGCCCACAGTAGTGCCCCCTTGAGACCTCAGATTAGCCCACAGTAGTGCCCCCTTGAGACCTCAGATTAGCCCACAGTAGTGCCCCCTTGAGACCTCAGAACAGCCCACAGTAGTGCCCCCTTGAAACCTCAGATTAGCCCACAGTAGTGCCCCCTTCAGCCCTCAGAACAGCCCACTAGGCCACCATAAGAATAAAATAAAAAAATCTCTCACCAGTCCTGCGCCGCGGCTCCGCTCCAGGTCTGGCGCTCCTCGGTCTTCTTCTCCCGGCGCCGCACTGTCACCTGACTGCATGCAGCGTCAGGTCAGAGTGCGCGCAGGAGCACCGGAGCGGAGCCGCGGCGCAGGACAGGTGAGAGATTTTTTTTATTTTATCTGGCGGGCGCCATTTTAGGAAAATCGTGAACTCGAAAAAATAAGTGTGAGGCTTTCAACTGGCGAATTAATCTAATTAATTCGATTAATCGCCCAGCCCTATGTTGAGCTGTAGTACGTTGGTGCTGGAAAATACGCAGCTTATACAGCCTCCTGTTCTGTATGTTGTATAGTCTACAGGTGCGCAAAACACCAGATTAGTGGGGGTCCTGAGGATAAGTCATCAATATCTGTAACCCAAACTTTGAAAAAAAATATTTTTCCTTTGCATCACCATTTTCTGCACCCCCCCCCCCATAACTTTTTTGTAGTTATATCTAGGGAGCAGTGTGCAGGCTAATTTTTTGTAGTTAATACCATTTAGGCTTGTGTATGACTTTGATAATTTTTTATTCAATTTTTTTTGTAGTTGAAGCGACCAAAAACAGAGAATTGGCCATTTTGATTTTTTTTCTGTTAAGCCATTCACCATATGAGATAAACACTTTTATATTTTAATAGTTTGGGCACTGTAGGGACTTATCAATACCAATAAGCTTTATTTTTTAAATGGGTAAAAGGTAGTGATTTGAAATTTTAGATCTTTTTAAACACATTTTCACTTTTAGCCCCCCTATGGAACTTTAATATGTGATTGTATGATTGCTTATCCCATAGGCTGCGATGGTTTACCATTCCAGTCTATGGTAGAATCAGTAAATTCCTGTCGAGCCCTTCCACATATAGCAACTTCACTATGGCATGCCTCGGAGCCTTCAGGCTGCCATAGCAACCGAATGGCTCCTGCGATCTCTGTCCTGGTAGAGTTGCCATTGGACTGGTAAGCTACTAACCTAGCCATCATATGTGACCTCCTGTGGCAGTTTTATTCATATTTGTATTAAAGGCGGAAGTGCTAAGCATTGAGCAACAGAGCCCAATTCTATTAATGGGAGGATTTTTTTCTGGCTGAAAACCTCAATAATATTCTTCCTATGTGTAACATATTCTCACACACAATGTACTGGTATCTACATCTATCTGTATATATCAGGACATTGTTTGGGTGTTCTTTAGAGGATCAATTATAAGTACTTTTTTTATTTATTAAAAAATGTAGTAATTACAAAAAATGTTATGGCACAGATTAAATTCCCAAAATCACAAAACCATCCATTATATGAGGAGAACTATTAAAATAATAGAATCAACATCTTTATCAAATGATGGAAATGAAAGCCTCCTGACAGACCTCACTGACTATATAATGAACACCTCCTGACGGACCTCACTGACTATATAATGAACACCTCCTGACAGACCTCACTGACCATATAATGAACACCTCCTGACAGACCTCACTGACTAATGAACGCCTCCTGACAGACCTCACTGACTAATGAACGCCTCCTGACAGACCTCACTGACTATATAATGAACACCTCCTGACAGACCTCACTGACTATATAATGAACACCTCCTGACAGACCTCACTGACTAATGAACGCCTCCTGACAGACCTCACTGACTATATAATGAACACCTCCTGACAGACCTCACTGACTATATAATAAACACCTCCTCACAGACCTCACTGACTATATAATGAACACCTCCTGACAGACCTCACTGACCATATAATGAACACCTCCTGATGGACCTCACTGACTATAAAATGAACGCCTCCTGACAGACCTCACTGACCATATAATGAACACCTCCTGCTGGACCTCACTGACTATATAATGAACACCTCCTGACAGACCTCACTGACTATAAAATGAACACCTCCTGACAGACCTCACTGACCATATAATGAACTACTCCTGACGGACCTCACTAACCATATCATGAACGCCTCCTGACAGACCTCACTGACTATAAAATGAACGCCTCCTGACAGACCTCACTGACTA
Organism: Rhinella marina; assembly: GCA_900303285.1. Taxonomy (NCBI): domain Eukaryota; kingdom Metazoa; phylum Chordata; class Amphibia; order Anura; family Bufonidae; genus Rhinella; species Rhinella marina. The sequence continues at coordinate 169,134 of ONZH01011947.1, forward strand.
TATAATGAACACCTCCTGACGGACCTCACTGACTATATAATGAACACCTCCTGACGGACCTCACTGACTATATAATGAACACCTCCTGACGGACCTCACTGACTATATAATGAACGCCTCCTGACAGACCTCACTGACCATATAATGAACGCCTCCTGACAGACCTCACTGACCATATAATGAACACCTCCTGACAGACCTCACTGACTATATAATGAACGCCTCCTGACAGACCTCACTGACCATATAATGAACGCCTCCTGACAGACCTCACTGACCATATAATGAACACCTCCTGACAGACCTCACTGACCATATAATGAACGCCTCCTGACAGACCTCACTGACCATATAATGAACACCTCCTGACAGACCTCACTGACTATAAAATGAACGCCTCCTGACAGACCTCACTGACTATAAAATGAACACCTCCTGACGGACCTCACTGACTATATAATGAACAACTCCGGACAGACCTCACTGACCATATAATGAACGCCTCCTGACAGACCTCACTGACTATATAATGAACGCCTCCTGACAGACCTCACTGACTATAAAATGAACACCTCCTGACGGACCTCACTGACTATAAAATGAACACCTCCTGACAGACCTCACTGACTATAAAATGAACACCTCCTGACAGACCTCACTGACTATAATGAACACCTTCTGACCATATAATGAACGCCTCCTGACAAACCTCACTGACCATATAATGAACGCCTCCTGACAGACCTCACTGACTATAAAATAAACACCTCCTGACTATATAATGAACACCTCCTGACAAACCTCACTGACCATATAATGAACGCCTCCTGACAGACCTGACTATATAATGAACGCCTCCTGACAGACCTGACTATATAATGAACACCTCCTGACAGACCTCACTGACTATAAAATAAACACCTCCTGACTATATAATGAACACCTCCTGACAAACCTCACTGACCATATAATGAACGCCTCCTGACAGACCTCACTGACCATATAATAAACACCTCCTGACAGACCTGACTATATAATGAACGCCTCCTGACAGACCTCACTGACCATATAATGAACTCCTCCTGACAGACCTCACTGACCATATAATGAACACCTCCTGACAGACCTCACTGACCATATAATGAACTACTCCTGACGGACCTCACTGACCATATAATGAACGCCTCCTGACAGACCTCACTGACCATATAATGAACACCTCCTGACAGACCTCACTGACCATATAATGAACTACTCCTGACAGACCTCACTGACCATATAATGAACGCCTCCTGACAGACCTCACTGACTATATAATGAACACCTCCTGACAGACCTCACTGACCATATAATGAACACCTCCTGACAGACCTCACTGACTATAAAATAAACACCTCCTGACTATATAATAAACGCCTCCTGACTGACCGCACTGACCATATAATGAACACCTCCTGACAGACCTCACTGACTATAAAATAAACACCTCCTGACAGACCTCACTGACCATATAATGAAAGCCTCCTGACAAACCTCACTGACCATATAATGAACACCTCCTGACAGACCTCACTGACCATATAATGAACACCTCCTGACAGACCTCACTGACCATATAATGAAGAAACAAAAAGAAATTGTGCACGCCACATGTGCAGTGTCAATAGGAAAATTAAGGATAAAGAATAATAAATTCTGCTTACCCTTTGTAGTTGTGAGAAGCCACAACTACTATAGACGACTCAGCTGGTTATTATCAAACCGACCAGCTAAACGGATAGTAAGTCCCTCACTGCTGCCATGATCCACAGATACACACTGGGAAGAATCCTCCGGTGTAAGTTAGGTATAAGGGATGATGAAGATCAGATCACTTGGAGTGGCGCTGTGTAAGGAGTTCTCGTCACCAGAATATTGATGGAGAAGTAGATGTTTATTGGAATAATGTCTACGCGTTTCGGAGGATCAGTGCCTCCTTCTTCAGGACAATAATAACACATAGTGCAAACAGTACATTTAAAAAGCCGTTTTTGGCGCCAAGAGTGAAAAGGGGGCGTGGCCATGGGCATGTTTTTTTTTTTTTTAAATAAACTTTCTTACAAAGTCAGAGTATATAAAATATATAAAATACAAAAAGAAACAGAGTGGCACGTCAAAAGTGCCTAATTAAAATGTATGAAGAAAAGGATAAAAACAAAGTAATGCGCTTACCCCTAGTGGATGTGCAGAGCCACAACCGCCACGACAAGCTTCGCCAGTATGGATGCACGTATATATAATTATAAAAATAATAAATATCGAAAAAATATATATATATACATATAGATCTATCACTTAAAACACATAGAGAGATGTAGGGCACATTCATTGTGTATATTATAGTCTCCTAGGTGGATCAGCTGAGGATGCATGTATATATGGATGCAAGTGTTAGTGGATATTTAATATAGTGGATATCCACTAACACTTGCATCCATATATACATGCATCCTCAGCTGATCCACCTAGGAGACTATAATATACACAATGAATGTGCCCTACATCTCTCTATGTGTTTTAAGTGATAGATCTATATGTATATATATATATTTTTTTCAATATTTATTATTTTTATAATTATATATACTTGCATCCATACTGGCGAAGCTTGTTGTGGCTCTGCACATCCACTAGGGGTAAGCGCATTACTTTGTTTTTATCCTTTTCTTCATACATTTTAATTAGGCACTTTTGACGTGCCACTCTGTTTCTTTTTGTATTTTATATATTTTATATACTCTGACTTTTTAAGAAAGTTTATTAAAAAAAAAAAAAATGCCCATGGCCACGCCCCCTTTTCACTCTTGGCGCCAAAAACGGCTTTTTAAATGTACTGTTGTTTGCACTATGTGTTATTATTGTCCTGAAGAAGGAGGCACTGATCCTCTGAAACGCGTAGACATTATTCCAATAAACATCTACTTCTCCATCAATATTCTGGTGACGAGAACTCCTTACACAGCGCCACTCCAAGTGATCAGATCTTCATCATCCTTCATGACCATATAATGAACTACTCCTGACGGACCTCACTGACCATATAATGAACACCTCCTGACAGACCTCACTGACCATATAATGAACACCTCCTGACAGACCTCACTGACCATATAATGAACACCTCCTGACAGACCTCACTGACCATATAATGAACTACTCCTGACGGACCTCACTGACCATATAATGAACTCCTCCTGACAGACCTCACTGACCATATAATGAACACCTCCTGACAGACCTCACTGACCATATAATGAACACCTCCTGACAGACCTCACTGACCATATAATGAACACCCTCCTGACAGACCTCACTGACCATATAATGAACTACTCCTGACGGACCTCACTGACCATATAATGAACACCTCCTGACAGACCTCACTGACCATATAATGAACACCTCCTGACAGACCTCACTGACCATATAATGAACACCTCCTGACAGACCTCACTGACCATATAATGAACTACTCCTGACGGACCTCACTGACCATATAATGAACACCTCCTGACAGACCTCACTGACCATATAATGAACACCTCCTGACAGACCTCACTGACCATATAATGAACACCTCCTGACAGACCTCACTGACCATATAATGAACACCTCCTGACAGACCTCACTGACCATATAATGAACACCTCCTGACAGACCTCACTGACCATATAATGAACTACTCCTGACGGACCTCACTGACTATATAATGAACACCTCCTGACAGACCTCACTGACCATATAATGAACACCTCCTGACAGACCTCACTGACCATATAATGAACACCTCCTGACAGACCTCACTGACCATATAATGAACACCTCCTGACAGACCTCACTGACTATATAATGAACACCTCCTGACAGACCTCACTGACCATATAATGAACACCTCCTGATGGACCACTATGACTATAAAATGGACTCCTCCTGATAGACCATCCTGACTATAATGGGACCTGATATGCAGTGTACATGTACGCCCGATGTAAGGAATGAGTTAATTAGAGCAGACTGCAGCTCCTATGACTTTGCCTTATGTATTATACCTGTGACTACCTCTGATCAGTGCTGTATGGTCTGCAGTGTGAATACCGGCAGCCTGTGTAAAACTGGTAAATAACCAATGTATAATCTATAGACTATACATAATTCCATTATAGAGCAGTGCATTATGTTTTATTAACCTCCTATAACCATCCATGATGGAAATGCTATGCCAGGTGTGATGACACAATATTCAGACTAGCTCTTTGCAGGACATGCTGGTAATAGTGGTTCTACACTCCCTGGAGAGACAAGTCTTGATACAAGTTTATGCGTTCCACGCTTCACTTCCGCATCAACCTTTACAGCAATAACAGCAGCATTGAGGCGTGGAACGCACTGGTAATACAAGGCCAGGGGGCCTCTTTAAAATGGGCTGCCTTAAGTATTGCCTGACTGTAGAAAATATGAAACTGCCGCTACAATAGGTCAGGCTTTATAGTGGACAACTATGTACTGTCAGTGAACGGACTGCCGTGCTGCTGGATAGGAGGTCAGTTTGCACTGCTACTTTATCGTATGCAGTTGCCTTCCTTTTCTTTTTTTTGCACTAGTCCAAATGTATTTGCTGTTTGCATTAAAATAGGAGAAATGTGAAGGGCTAGGTAAGAAAGGCAAGCGCTAGAATGCAGCAGTAACATAATTGTGGGTTGAAAGCATGCTGACACTTATAGTTCTATCACCTTCCGCATAAGCTTCCACATCACAGTGGAGTCTACAGCTGCTCTGCAGATCTGTGTGTCTCCATGGTTACAGACTACAAACAAACCCCATGTGGTCTGATCTTGTAATCCTGTGGTCTGCCAGATTTGTGTTTTTTATTTTACTGGAGGGAATAGGGCAGCATGCTACAGAATAAGGGCTCATGCAGATGGTCTTGTTCGGCCGTTCTGTTCATTGGGGGCCGCAGTTTGCGGTCCCCAATGCATAGGCACCATCTGTGCAGCTGCCACTACGTGTCCAGGCCCATTCTACTTGGGTCCGTGATCCGTCCGCACCGCAAAAAAATAGAACATAGAAAACAAAAATATAATGTAAGTGGTGGTGTTTTGTTTTTTTTCTGAACAACAGCATGTTGGAGCTCTAGGCTTTTTCACATCAACTTCTCTATAGGGGAAAAATAAATGTGATGAGACACATTGGAGTCATTTACAAAGACCGGCTTTTTATGCCATTCTTTGTTTCCCCCCTGCACTGGCGGAGGATTCGTCTTATATATGACTGGGTGTGCACCTCATGATAAATTAAGTGCACCTCCGGCAGTTTTGTGCCTGGAGTAAAATCTACTTCAGCCCCTGTCTGGAGTCATTTTTACTCCTATTTTATGACTGTTTTCAAGTGTAAATTATTTGAATTTGCTGAGACCAAAGCCCTGGCCTGGACCCCCAAGTGGCAAGGATGGTGTATAAACACCCAAAATTGGTCTTAAAATGTTTGGAAATTACTCCCACTGTGTGCAAAAAAACATCAGGAAAAAAATGTCATGAAAAGTACAGTAAAAAATGCAAGGAAAAAAGAATGCAAGTTCTCATTTTGGCACGTTTTAAAATTTTTTACAGGTAAATGACAAAGCCAAATTCAATTCACCCTAAGGCCTCCTTCATGATATTCATGCATTTTTTTATTTTTTACAAGCGTTTTTTTTTTTTTTTTTTTTGTTCCTATGGAGAAGTCTATGGAAAAACACAGCTGTGATTAAAAAAACAACCAAAAAAAAAAACCGCCATGGATCTATAAAAAACACCACGTGAATAAAACACCACTACCAGACTAACATCTGGAAGGGGTGCTTTTTTCCATTAAAAAAACAACGCTAAGAAAACTGCAAACAAATGACATGTGACCGCTGAGGCACAATATGACACAAGACCAGTGATTAGAAGACCAAAAAAACACATGTAGGAAAAGGAATCATCCCCCCCCCCCCATGCCAGAAATGGCCAGAGTGCTTAAATGGAGGGGCAAATGATACAATGAAAAGGGGGCGTGGTGGAGGCGGGGCCATTGGATAATTTTCACCATTTACACCAGAGAGCTAGGGGCTGGTGTAGATTGCAGTTTGCGCACACTCAATTTGTGGAATGGAAAGCACATCCCACGGAACAGAGCAACGGATGCGGACACCACACGGAGTGCTAGGCCTAAAACCTGCATTACACCAGGAGATTGATGGCCAGATCCTCGGTAACGAGCGTTCGTAGTAGCGCTTGTTAGCGATGGTATGGCAGTGTAATACTGCCGCTGTACATCAGGCAATCCCAATCATACAGCAGGTTTAAAAATCATTGCTTGCCAGTGGTATATCGCAATCAGCTGCCGTCAAAAAATTATTCAGTATGAGGACCAGCGATAGCCTTAGCGATCACTTCTACCAATACTGTGGAGGAGATCGCTGCATGTAATAGCAGTGGTCTCCTCCACCAGCAAGCAGGTGATTGTTGGGAAGGAACACTTCCCTTTCGACAGTCGTCTGGCTGATCGCCAAGTGTAATCCAGCCTTAACACACAGCCCAAGGACCCCTAGTAACAGCAAGAGTAAGAGGACCCCCAGCAAGACATGATGAGGATGAGGATTCAGTAGTCATCATCATCCTCTGTATACCAGATCTCATCATCATGGGATAGGCTGCACTTCCCACGACTGTAAAATTTATCGACACAGTGGCATGGCCGGAAGGCTGACACTAGGATTTCTGTCACAAACTTTGAGCACGTCAGCATGGAAAAAATCCACTGCCATACGGATGTCAATGTGAATTCCCATGAGATGCAGATTTGTCGCGGCCAGTCACGTGAAATTTATCATGTGTGAACAGGCAAGTGCACACGGCGGTGTAATCTATGCAGGTTTTTCACACAGATTTTCATGTTTTTGCTACATTTCGGCAACCAATCCACACCAAAATCTGCCCTGGATATCTGCCCAAACTATTGGTGTGTTGCGTATTTCAAAAATCCACTCCAGGTCAATTTCTACGCTGAAAATTTTACACTCCGTGAGAGCCTTCAATATCTCTTCTAATGAGCTGATATGTAATACAAACAGCGTGCATACAGCCTTAGGGCGTGTTCACACAGAGGATTCTTGGTGCGGATTCAGTCTCAAGAATGCATGCAGAACTTCCGCATTGATTTCAGTGGGGAATCCACATGTTAAACCATACAGCACTGTGTTTTCCGCTTGCAGTTTTAAAAACCGCAATGCAGGTCCTGGCCATTCTTGGCGCAAATTCCAGAATTTCCATTGCAAATGGACAGGAATTAAAAATCCTCACCGAAACCGCACTAAAAACTAGTCAGGAAAAAAAACGTGTGCAAAATGTGGATCCCGCATCAAGTTTTTGTCAGCTTAGAAAATACTTTGTCTAAACATATCTTCTGCGTGTATTCAAATGTCGCGGTGATGTCACAGTTTTTGCCACAGTTCATTAAAAGCTGAACGGCAGTGTTTGAATCAACGGCTCGGCCAGGACCCCATGGTGTACATTCAATATTGCCCAGGTTGTGATCTCTTGTAGGTTCACAGGGCAGACTCGAATGCAGTATGTGAGTTAGGGTTGGCGGTAGAGGTAATTACCACCAGTCCTCTAAGTCAGGGGGGCCCACAGGGCATCGTAGCGCTCCGGAAACAGGTCAGAAGAGGCCCGTACCACATCGCTGACAGCCACATGGAGGCAGGTATTTGAGTTTATTGTTTTTTTTATTTGGCAGAATGCTTTTGGGGCACAATATTGGAGCATTTTGTACTGGCACACATCAGGGTGCATGTTCTTGTACTGTCACACATTATGAGAGTGCGCTATGGGGACATTGGCTCAACTAGGGGGACTAAGGGAGCATTTTTGTACTGGCACACATAAGGGGGCATGTTCTTGTACTGTCATACATTATGAGAGGGCACTATGTGGACATTCGAAGTACTGATTGGGAGGTATTGTTTGTACTGGCACACATTTTAATGAGGGCATTATTTGTACCGGAGTACCTTATAAGGGGTGTTTTTTGCACTGGCACACATTATAAAGGGTTATTTTTTTTTCTGGCGCACATTGTAAGGAGGTATTTTTTGCACTGGCGCACTAGGAGGTATTTTTGTACTGGCATGGCACACATTATAAGGGGGTACTTTTTGTACTGGGGCACTAGGAGGTATTTTTGTACTGGCACACATTATAAGGGGGTACTTTTTGTACTGGCGCACTAGGAGGTATTTTTGTACTGGCACACATTATAAGGGGGTACTTTTTGTACTGGGGCACTAGGAGGTATTTTTGTACTGGCACACTTTAAGGCTTCATTCAAACGTCCGTATTTTTCTTTTCCAGATTTTCGGTCCGTTTTTTGCGGATCCGTGTTTCCGCAAAAACCTGCCGTTTTTACCAATTGTACATCCGCATCCGTTCCGTTTTTCCACAAAAAAAATCAGGGAGGAATATATGTTGGTAGGGTATTTCTTTCTATTTCCTGGAAACGGATCCGCAATTGCGGATGATATGCGGATGACATATTGATGCACTCCGCATATCATCCGAATTTTTTGCGGACCCATTGACTATAACGGGACCACGGACCGCATATGCGGACAAAAGTAGGACAAGCTCTTATCTTATTTGCGGACCCACATAACGGAATGGAACGGAACAACGGATGCGGACAGTATACTGAGTGCTGTCCGCATTTTTTCAGGACCCATTGAAATTAATGGATCCTCATCCTATCCGCATGATTTGCTGATCGGATCAGGAAAGAAAAACAGGACGTGTGAATGGACCCTTAGGGTCATATTTCTAATGGCATGCATTATAAGGATAATTATTACTACTGGGGAACATGATTACTAGTATGGGCACAATGGGGGCATTATTACTATTGGGGGCACTGTTAACACTGAATGTACTCTAGAAGATAATTATTACTATTGGTGAGACTTTGTGGAGCACTGTTACGGTGGGGGGCACAGTATCAGCTTAGCACAATTATTTTTGGGGGACATTATGTTTCCACTATTAGTGTCAGGGACACTATTTGCTGGGCACAGTTATTTTTTAGGGCACTGTGTGCCAATAATTATTGAAGGGGAACTATCTGTGTGGTAACAGTATTATCAGGGTAACTGTTTCTGCAGTATAGTATTGGGGGTGGCAGAATGGGGTGTTCAGAAGATGGGAGAATGATGGAAAAGTAAACTCTGCAGAGAGAAGAGATGGCTGAAAGAAATCATCATGGCGGTCTGGTCTGAATGGAGAAGATGAGGAAAGAGAACATCTACAGCAGAGGAGACGTCACTGGATGTAAGAGGTATGTGGACCTGTATTACCCTGTGTGTTTTGTAGCTGGAGGAAGGAGTTAGGTTGAGAATTTGGCATGGGAGGGGGGGGGGGGCGCTGTTTCAGTTTTCTCCTCAGGCAGCAGAAAGGCTAGGTGCACCCCTGCCCCTTGCCACAAAGCACTGAAGGATGGCCCAGACTGAACTATAGCATCAGGGCCCATGAGCTTTTAGCTACACCCCTGGTTGGCAGCACAGAGGTGGCTGTAATGTGATTTCTGCAATAATTGCAAAAAAAAAAAAAAAAGTGATCTCACATGCCAGCACTATATGCAATAATGAATGTACTTTTGCACACACATACGCGGTAATTTGACCCAAGAATGCAGCAGCCATCAAGCAGATCCTGGCAGGATGGGAGTGCGGGTGCAGTCAGCTTATCTTCAGCATCCAGTGTTCCCAAGGATAAGATTGCAGCCTTCACCTTGAGGCTGGGGCTGATGTCTTGGTGATAACAGCATTATGGGCACTTGTCATGACGGCTGATGCCGCCCATCAAGGTCGATCTGGAGTTATGTCAGATGACACAGACTGATAACCGGGGCCCCGTAATCAGCACTGATAAGATAGTGGCAGGAATCTCACCGCGCAAGCGACAAAGGAGTTTATAGAACCTGCAGCAACAGGAAACAATGTATCGGTCACACGGATACTTTATATCAGAACCTTGTCACAAAAAAACATGGCATGATGATGGGAAGGGAGTGAGACGAGCTGTTATAAGGACTCTGGGGCTTGCACTATTATAGGGACTGTATGGCTGGGAGGGTTATAAGGGACTATTTACACGGTGCGTTCAGTTTGCAGTTTCTTGCCATGGTTACCACCACACAATGATGCATTTGCCACAATTTTGAGGTAATTAAAACAATAACTAGCAATTAGATGACCTAGGTGAGTAGACCCTTTTGGGCCCTGGGGATGAAATTACTGTAGGGACCTTTTGACTGACATTAAGCTTACATAAACATAAGTTTCTTCACCTAAAACACTCATTAACACATGGCAGATCAGGCTTTGCACAGCCAATAGATTGTTGGTCAGAAGCCTGGAAGCTCCCCAATGAGATTTTCAGGCCTCTTTTATCCCCACAGTAATGAGCCCAGCATTTACGCCTGGGAATACTTCAATCTAGGAGAAAATATTGTACCGGAGTGGGGAGGGAATGGTATGTCCCTCTACTTACCCACCGTTCCATAAAATTCCCATCCTCAAAACAGTTAAAAAAAAAGTGCCATCATCAAACTACACTCTACTGAAACAACCCAGCATCCCTGGATTCTTTTTACCTCACCCATCTGAGCATTCTGTGGGAGATTTACACCCCCTCTACAGACACCATATTACAAGGGATTGAGGCTGACCCTGTTTTATGAGTAATATTATAGTTGGTTTTTATATTTGGACTCAGTTGCCAGCAATTTATGACACTAAGATCTGGGAACATGTATGGCGGGATCCAGTGGTGTACATAAAGATGTAAGGGCCCTATAGCAAGGATCTAACCGGGCCGCCCACACAGGAGGGTTTTCGCCTAAACCCCTTTTCAATGACCCTTGGACCATTTTTCCACTGCTTCATTTGCTAAAAGTTGTTCCTTTAGAAGGTAGAGTCCTGACCAAGTTTTCACCTCCAGTTGAAGAGGAGATGATCCCAACTTAGACTGGACCCCCTCTTGCCCTGGGCCTCTAGCAGTCGCATGGTCTGCCGCTATGGTAGTTACGCCACTGGCGGTATCATGTACTGTGACACAGTAGTCTGATATATTTTTGTGTTCTAGCGGCACCATTACATATACGCTATATGTGTGACTGTCGGTATCATACAGGGTATTATGATTTGATCTGATATTTGGCCACCGTATGGCGCCGGAGGCTTTATTGCCTAATCAGTATATAATGCAGTACTGTGCAGCGCGGTGTTACTATTATTTGGGCAATATATGGGAATATTATCATTTTAGGGAAAAATGGAAAAAGAAAATAAAAAAGTATAAAGATGCTCCTTGATCTTTGTAGAATGGCTGCTCGGCGTGCCCTTAAGGCTGTGCTGGTGGATCTAAGTGGCACCCTCCATATCGAGGACACCGCCATACCTGGCGCTCAGGAGGCTCTGAAGAGGTAAGGGCAGCATTTCGCTATGTAACTTTGCTCAAAATATGAAGTCACTTTGTAAATTCTTTGCTTTACTATTTTGTGGGTTTTTGTTTTTTGTTTTAACCCTTTACCCCATTTTAACGGAACAAAAGAAAAAAAAACCATCAGGTCGTCCACAGGTGCCGCTGTTTGACTCTTTGTGTTCCTCTGTAGATTACGCAACGCTCCTGTTACCATACGGTTTGTCACCAATACGACCAAGGAGTGTAAGCAGACGCTGCTGGAGAGACTGAGGAGGCTGCAGTTCGATATCACTGAGGATGAGATCTTCACATCCCTGACTGCGGCGAGAAACCTGCTGGAGCAGAAGAATGTCCGCCCCATGCTGCTGGTGGACGATGGCGCCCTGCCAGATTTTGAAGGTAATGGGTTATTCAGTGATTAGGGTGAGCGGCACAGGCTGGAGCAGTTTTTGGTATTTGGTAGTTACTGGGTTTGGGAGGGAAATGCAAATTACGGTGGTGACCCTGCATGTCCATTAGGGCTCATGCACACGAGCAGTCCACAATGCGTGGGCACCGTCCATGTGGACACCGTTTGTGGATGCGGACCCATTGACTTGAATGAGTCCGCGATCCGCAAGGACATGGTCTATTTCTTTACAGTGCGGAGGCATGGACCAAAATCTCACGGAAGCATTTTTTAGTGCTTCTGTGGGCTTCCGATCTGTGCTTCCACTCTGCACTACTCCGTATCTTGTGGATTGCGGACCCATTCAAGTCAATGGGTCCGCATCTGTGATACGGAGTGCACATGGCCGGTGCCCGTATATTGTGGACGCGCTGTTTGCGGGGCTCGCAAGGGGTTTTCCAAAAATCTGATATTGATGGCCTATCCTCAGATCTGGTGGGAGGGCCAAATCCCAGCGCACCTGCCGATCAGCTGTTTGAAGAGGCTGCACTGGTCTGGTAAGCTCTGCAGCCTCTTCTTTGGCCGGTGAGGTCACATGGCCTACAGTATGTGCAGCTCACTCCCGTTCAAGTGAATGGGGCTGATCTGCAGTACCAAACACCGCCACTATCCAGTGGATGGCGCTGTGCTTAGTAAGCTGCAGGGAGTCGCAGCGCCCACCAGAGCTGACGTTAGGTTATCAGAATCTCGGAAAAACCCTGAAAAGAATTTAATACTAGATTTTCAATCTGCCAAAAACAACAAATTCCTATTTACCAGTAAAGCTACATATACATTCACTCATTCCTATAGTGACTAGCCTATTATGGACCCCATGACCAACCAATTAATTTTTTCATCATTGCAAATCAAGACCCATAACTTCAGATTGAATTTGTTCACTTATATTAACTTTCTTTCCCGCTTTTTACCAAGTGGTAAATATATATTACTTGTATTCTATAGATCAGAATATGTATTTTTAAATTTTTAGGAATTTTGAACAATAGAATGGTTTTAAGGGAAAAAAAAGTTTTTTTTGTCTCACCACATTCTGAGAGTCATGATTTTTTATTTTTCCACCGACATAGCATGAGGTTGTGTCTTTTACTTGATAAAGTATGTTATTCTTCTATAAAATATGTGAACAAAGGATCAATCTTTGGGCAACTAAGACGGTTTTCCTTTACACCAGTTTTGATAAATACCCAAGCGTCCTCCTCAGGACCCGGTCTCACCCTCCATGACACCCAGGTGAAATTTCTGCTTTATGCAGATGACAGAGGGAGTACAAACTGGCCCCATATCTGGAGAAACTCCCCAACTCCAGAGACTGACAGATCCTGAACCAGTATAGACTGAGTGCCCGCCGCCTGCTCATCGAATCCAGGTGACACCAACAGAGGTACATGCCCAGGGAGAGCAGACTGTGCCAGCAGTGCGACCACAAGGCCCACTTCCTGCTGTGGTGCCCCAAATACTCAGCAGTGAGGGACACTCACTTCAGGAGACTGTCTGATCTCTGCCCAGACTGCACCTCTCTCCATACTGCTGGGGGTGGAGGAGAACACAGCGGCCATAGCAGCACAATATGTCAGTGCCTGCCATAGACTGAGAGGAGAGTGATATGCCATGGGCTACTATACCCCAAACCCTGGATGTGTCCATATCCCCATCTCTACACAATTATTTCTCACTTGTTTTGGCAATGCAAAAATGTGTTTAGTTCTACTGATAAAGCTAATTTGAGACAGAGAGAGATAGGCAGAGAGCTAGAGAGAGAGCTAGGTAGAGAGGTAGATATAGAGAGAGAGATGTGAAAGATAGAGATAGATAGAGAGGGAGATAGAGAAAGAGATATAGATATAGAGAGGTAGAGATAGATAGATGTGATAGAGAGGGAGATAGATGTGAGAGAGAGAGAGGTAGATGAGAGAGATAGAGAGGTAGATGAGAGAGATAGAGAGGTAGATGAGAGAGATAGAGAGGTAGATAAATGTGAGAGAGATAGAGAGGGAGATAGATGAGAGAGAGAGAGAGGTAGATGAGAGAGAGAGGTAGATGAGAGAGATAGAGAGGTAGATGAGAGAGATAGAGAGGTAGATAAATGTGAGAGAGATAGAGAGGTAGATAAATGTGAGAGAGATAGAGAGGGAGATGTGTGGGAGATGTGAGAAAAAAAAGGAAAAAGTCTGGTACTGTGTTAGCCAATTGAAAACTAGTTTAGTGCTCTCATTAAGAGAAACAAAATAAGAGTATTGCAGGTTTGATACCTTTTAATGGCTAACAAAAATAGAAGTAATGATGTTACATAGCGAGCTTTCGGGACATCACCAGTCCCTTCATCAGGCGTACTACAAGAATATATGAAGAAACAGCAATATACACACAGGAAGACTACAAGATCCCTGGGACATTCACATGTTCCACATCTAATGCTGTTTATTTGATTCTCTGCACCAAATGTCCTGGTGGGGGCCTCTATGTTGGAGAAACAGGACAGAAACTCAGTGCAAGGATGAGGTCCCACCGCCACACAATTAAAGAGAAGAAGCTACACTTTCCTGTGGCTAAACATTTCTGCAGCCCAGGACACAATGTAGAACACATGAAAGTTCTCATATTAAAAGGTAACTTCAAATCCCAAAGCGCCAGAAGAATTTGGGAATACAAATGTATAACACTGTTTGACACTTTGAATACTGGACTGAATTTGTCCCCAGGATTTATGACACATTACAAGATCTAAAGAGTCTTCTATAGACATCGTGGGTGCACCAGGTCTCTGAGATAACATCAATTTAGAGACCATAAAACTTTCACACCCCTTATCTGTAAGATAATTAAGGACTCATTCTCAAGATCTTTGAAATTCTGTTGTTTTTAAAATGTCCATTCACGCCCCCCCCCCCCATGTCTCTGTTCTTATTGTATATATATTGCTGTTTCTTCATATATTCTTCTAGTACGCCTGATGAAGGGACTGGTGATGTCCCAAAAGCTCGCTATGTAACATCATTACTTCTATTTTTGTTAGCTATTAAAAGGTATCAAACCTGCAATACTCTTATTTTGTTTCTCTTAATGAGAGCAATAAACCAGAGACGTGAGGGAGACGTGAGGGAGACGTGAGGGAGACGTGAGATAGATAGATTAATATTATATAGTTTTCTGGCATATGTTGCAAATTCTTGTGTGAACAGAATTTTGCGCAAAAATTTGTGTTTTTATTTTAAGGTTTTCCACTACTTATGTAATTTTTACTGAAAAGTGGGTGGGGTTCAGTGTAAAGGGGGCGTGGGCTCAATGGCCTCACATATTTAAAGGGGTTCTTAACCTTTTTCTTACCAATGATCTACCCTTTGGATAGGTCATCAGCATCTGATCGTCCGGGGTCCCACCAATCATCTGTTTGAGGAGGCAGCGGCGCATGTAGTAGCGACGTGGCCTTCTCACCGCTCCCTTAAAGTGAATAGGGCTGAGCGGTGCCCAGGCCACGTGACATGGTCGTGACATCACTGTCCTGCAGGAAGCTTTGAGAAGGCTGTGGCGCTACTACGAGCACCGTTGCTTTCTTAAACTGATTGGCAGGGGTCCAGAGTGTCAGATCCCCGAAGATCAGATGCTGATGACCTACCCAGGGAACAGATCGTCAGTAAGAAAAAGGCGGAGAACCCCTTTAAGATAACGTGCTAGCCTATAGCTGGAGGTATCAGGTGCACGGGCAGCACAGCATGCAGCATATTCATTACAGGACGGGCTCCAGAATAAAGCGGGGAAAGCAGTCCGATTCGGCGGAGCATCAGAAAGAGAAGGGTTACGGAAAGTTTGGCGCATATAGTGTAATGGCCGCCGTGTAGATAGAGGACAGGTATGTTAATTCCGGCGTGAGAATTAAAGGTTTTGCATTGATGAGAATTTTCTCCTTGGGCTTTGTATTGAAGCATGACTAAATTATAGACGCCATGTACAATTCAATTATGGCAGAGTCTTCCGGCTGTGACCTCTCTCTTCTCCGCTCGTAGGAATCGCCACCGACAGTCCCAACGCGGTGCTGATAGGATTAGCTCCAGAACACTTCAACTACCAAAGCATGAATCAGGCCTTCAGGTGAGTCCTGGCCTGATTGCGTTTTATGGCTCGTGTAATTGGCTGGTAACAGACGGATTAATCCTTCTTGCTCCGGAGGGACTCGCTAACGTGCGGAAAAGCGCCTCCATCCGCGTCACGACTTTAATAAGGAACACGCATAAAGACGTACGCGGCCGTGCCCCAATTATCTGTCAGCCAAATAGACGTTTTACTTCATTTTTGAAATTAAAAGCGGACAGACGTAGCAGAGCTGGGTTTGTCATCTAGCTATTTCTTTTGTGTTCTGGGATAAACGGATGAGGCTACATGGTGACTTTCAGTCGTGCAAAACCTACCGTAAAATCAGTTGGACATTGTGCATATGCATCACCATTGTTCAAGCCTTCAAGAAGAGTGTCCTTTACCCTCTGCCCAACGACCATAGTGTCGTATAAAAATATTTTAATTTAAAGGGGTATTCCCAACTTAGACAATAGTGGCATATCGCTAGGATATGCCCCCATTGTCTGATAGGTGCTGGTTCCACCGCTGGGACCCGCACCTATATCGGGAACGGAGCGGGGAGAGTTGTTCCTGGAGGACCCCGAGGTCCGGCCACCACCAGGCGCAGCTCCCTGCTGCTCCCATAGAAATGAATGGGAGCACACCGCGCATGAAAGGCCACCGCCCCCATTCATTTCTATGTAGCTGATGGAACTAGCCGAGCCAGTGCTCGGCTATTTTTGGCGGCCCCATAGAAATGAATGGAAGGCGGCTGCACATGCGCAGTGCGCCCTCCTTCACTTTTGGGGCTCTGTTCTCGATATAGGTGCGGGTCCCAGTGGTGGGACCCTCACCTATAAGACAATGGGGGCATATCCTAGCGATATGCCCCCATTGTCTAAGGCCTCTTTCACACTAGTGGCAGCACGAATCCGGCACCTAAAGGGTGCCAACGGATCCGTGCTGCCGCTGATACATGTGTGGAGCCGGAGCAGCGGTCCGGCCCCACACATGTTGACATAGACATTGGGACAAGACACAGAGAACATACACACACATACACACAAACACATACATACATACATACACTCACCGGCCACTTTATTAGGTACACCATGCTAGTAACGGGTTGGACCCCCTTTTGCCTTCAGAACTGCCTCAATTCTTCGTGGCATAGATTCAACAAGGTGCTGGAAGCATTCCTCAGAGATTTTGGTCCATATTGACATGATGGCATCACACAGTTGCCGCTGATTTGTCGGCTGCACATCCATGATGCGAATCTCCCGTTCCACCACATCCCAAAGATGCTCTATTGGATTGAGATCTGGTGACTGTGGAGGCCATTTGAGTACAGTGAACTCATTGTCATGTTCAAGAAACCAGTCTGAGATGATTCCAGCTTTATGACATGGCGCATTATCCTGCTGAAAGTAGCCATCAGATGTTGGGTACATTGTGGTCATAAAGGGATGGACATGGTCAGCAACAATACTCAGGTAGGCTGTGGCGTTGCAACGATGCTCAATTGGTACCAAGGGGCCCAAAGAGTGCCAAGAAAATATTCCCCACACCATGACACCACCACCACCAGCTTGAACCGTTGATACAAGGCAGGATGGATTCATGCTTTCATGTTGTTGACGCCAAATTCTGACCCTACCATCCGAATGTCGCAGCAGAAATCGAGACTCATCAGACCAGGCAACGTTTTTCCAATCTTCTACTGTCCAATTTCGATGAGCTTGTGCAAATTGTAGCCTCAGTTTCCTGTTCTTAGCTGAAAGGAGTGGCACCCAGTGTGGTCTTCTGCTGCTGTAGCCCATCTGCCTCAAAGTTCGACGTACTGTGCGTTCAGAGATGCTCTTCTGCCTACCTTGGTTGTAACGGGTGGCAATTTGAGTCACTGTTGCCTTTCTATCAGCTCGAACCAGTCTGCCCATTCTCCTCTGACCTCTGGCATCAACAAGGCATTTCCGCCCACAGAACTGCCGCTCACTGGATGTTTTTTCTTTTTCGGACCATTCTCTGTAAACCCTAGAGATGGTTGTGCGTGAAAATCCCAGTAGATCAGCAGTTTCTGAAATACTCAGACCAGCCCTTCTGGCACCAACAACCATGCCACGTTCAAAGGCACTCAAATCACCTTTCTTCCCCATACTGATGCTCGGTTTGAACTGCAGGAGATTGTCTTGACCATGTCTACATGCCTAAATGCACTGAGTTGCCGCCATGTGATTGGCTGATTAGAAATTAAGTGTTAACGAGCAGTTGGACAGGTGTACCTAATAAAGTGGCCGGTGAGTGTACATACACACATACATACTCACATACTCCAGCCAGGGACGCCGGCAGCATGTCTTCACACGCCTCCTGCGCGCAGTGATGACGATTCCCCACAGCGCCCTCTGCTGGGCGCAGTGGGGAAACGTCATAGCTGCGCGCAGGAGGCGCGTGAAGACATGCTGCCGGCGTCCCTGGCTGGAGTATGTGAGTGTGTATGTGTATGTCTGTCTGTCTGTCTGTCTGTATCTCTGTAGCCGGATCCGGAATGACCCCCCCATTGCAAGTCAATGGAGGACAGATCCGGATTACTGGTGTGTCACACCAAACGGATCCGTCCCCATTGACTTGCATTGGGGGTCATTCCGGATCCGTCTTGGTGCGGATGCCTGGACCGGAGAGAAAACCGCAGCATGCTGCGGTTTTCTCTCCGGTCTGAAGGTCTGAAGACGGAACGGAATGCTTTCAGGAGCATTCCGTTGTCTTCAGTTCAGTTTTGTCCCCATTGACAATGAATGGGGACAAAACTGAAGCGTTTTTTTCCGGTATTGAGCCCCTATGACGGAACTCAATACCGGAATTTAAAAACGCTAGTGTGAAAGTAGCCTTAGATGGAAATACCCCTTTAACGAAGGCCATATTATTCCGTCTATGGGTGACCAATGCCAGTGGTGGTCATGCTTGCACACTATAGGAAAAAGCGCCGTCCTATGTGCTCTCCCATGGTCCCGGCCACCCGAGAGGCTGACGCTTTTTCCTATATTGTGCAAGCACGACCACCACTGATGGATTGCAGGGTGGTCGTAACCATGGAAACGAGCAGTGTATAATGTGATGAAAAAATAAATCCAGCCAGCAAAGGAAACAACATGGACAATCACAATACATTAGTAAGTGCCTTGTATTAACTTTCTCTACATGATAAATGCCGCTTGCTGAAGTGAGAAAACCCCTTTAAGTTTATTTTTTAAATATTTTTGTTTATGCATTTTTTTAATTTAAATTCTTTTTTTACGTTTTAGTTATTCTTTTTTCAGATCTCTTTTTGTTCATGCGATATTTGTTCAGTTTATATTCATTCATATTTTTTTTAATTCCTATAATTTATTTTTTTGAATAATGCTTTTTTTTTCATACTTTATTGTCATTTTTATGTTCAGAATTCTCACAAAGTATTCTCTGTCGCCGTCTTGGTGTAGCAAAGGCTGAGGGAGGTCACCAGGTGCAGGGCAGGGACATCAGGACCAGTTTTATCTAATCTCCCTGCTGCTCTTATCACCCCCAGCATCTATAGGTGACATAAAGCCGCGTTCTCCGTCACATTACTGCACTCTATAACTTATATGCTGCATCATTCACATCTTCACCTTTCTCTATAATAGTACGACATAGACGTGTATTTCCCGGGTCACTGTCTTTCTGACTTTTGTCCCAGTAATAACCTGCACGCTTCAACCGCCGTTCTGTGTATATTAGATGTTCAGTGCAAGACTGAAGCTGCATTACCAGAAGAATACCACTCCAGTACGGCCCCTTGCTCATTTTACACCAATTTTGTGCATTGTCAGACCTTTCCAAGGGGACAAAAGGGATATAGGTACCAGAATGTGCCAGATAAGGCTACTTTCACACTTGCAGTAGCCTTTTCCGGTAGGTTGTTGCGGCGGGGGAGCGGCATGCCAGATCCGTGCTACCGCAAGTCCACAGTGCCGCCGGAAGTCTGCTCCGGCCCCATTCACTATAATGAGGGCAGTCCAGGCACAGCATGCTGCGTTTTTTGTCCGGCCTGCCCCCATTATAGTGAATAGGGCCGGAGTGGACCTCCGTCAGCACTGTGGACTTGCGGTAGCTCGGATCCTGCAGGCTGTTCCCCCGCTGGAACAGCCTTCTGGAAAAGGCTACCATATATCCTGGTGCTATAACCCCCAGGAATGAGTTCTAATCTGTTTGGCAACCTGACAGCAAGTGTTCAATTTCCCTGCAGCACCCCCACAGGATGGATGAGGCATTACACCATTCCTCTTCATGGAATGCAAATGTTTTGGCTCCTCCAGAGCAGGGGCGTAACTGCCATAGCGGCAGACCATGTGACTACTATGAGGCCCAGGGCAAGCCCAGTCTTAGTTGGGATCATCTCCTCTTTTACTGGAGGTGAAAACTTGGTCAGGACTCTACCCTCTAAAGGAACAACTTTTAGTAAATGAAGCAGTGGAAAAATGGCCCAAGGGTCATTGAAAAGGGTTTAGGCAGAAACCCTTCTGTCCTGTGTGGGGGCCTGGTTTGATCCTTGCTATGAAGCCCTTACTTCTCTGTGTAAGCCACTGCTCCAGAGCAAAGAATGAAAGAGTGAATGTCCATTTAACCTTCTCTGTAATCTATTTCCAGACTGGCGTTGGATGGCGCCCCCATCATAGCCATACACAAGGCCAGGTATTACAAAAAGAAAGACGGCTTAGCACTGGGTCCTGGCCCATTTGTAACAGCTCTGGAATATGCAACAGACACAAAAGCCACCGTGGTGGGAAAACCGGAGAAAACCTTCTTCCTCGAAGCCCTGAGGAACACAGGCTGCTGCCCGGAAGAAGCTGTGATGATAGGAGATGTAAGTGACATTGTTGCTGAGTAATGTACTTGGTGTGAGATCTATCTAAGCTATTTATCTCACATCTATCTATCTAATCTATCTATCTCAACATATGTAGCAGGAATGAGTTTGTCATTCTTGTCTGCACTGTGATAACGTTACTGTGTGAAGTGCAGTAGATTGGCCGGCAGTAAACCACTGGGAACACGTTTTGACATTGTGGTCATGTAACTTGGCATATGATGTATGCAACATGGTGGCTCAGTGGTTAACACTGGTGCCTCGCAGCGCTGGGGAACTAGGTTTGAATCCGACCAAGGACAACATCTGCATAGAGTTTGTATGTTCTCCTTGTGTTTGTGTAGGTTTCCTCTGGTTACCCCAGTTTCCTCCCACACTCTAAAGACATACCGATAGGGAACTTATGTGGCTGGCCCTTCCCCTTCCCCGCCCACTTATTTAGGCCTAGCGTGAGCAGGGAGAGATCGCAGATTGTGGCGCAACTAGCTGTTGCGCCACCGTCTACTCCGGAAATATGCCTAGTATAAGGATATTTCAGCTTCAGCTTATCCGAGACTATATAGCCCCCCTCCCCCCCCCATGTGCCGAGCCCCTCGCGGTGATTATACTTACCTGGCTCCCCGCGCCGCTGCTTCTCCCCTTGTGCAGTGACAGGGGGAGCAGCCAATGGCAGGCAGGGGTGGGGACAAGCCTCCATAGTGTCACCAGCAATACTAGGGAGGCTCGTCCCCACCTTCCATTGGTTTCTCCACCCCTTCCCCCCCCCCCAAGTCCCCGGATGTTTTCATCCCCACACGGGGAGAAGCAGCAGTGGCAGTACGGGGACAAGGAGCGGCGCAGGGAGCCAGGTAAGTATAATCACCGTGAGGGGCCTGGCACATGGGGGTGGGGAGGGGTTATATAGTCTTGGATAACCCGTTTAATAAACGTCTCCAGTGGAGCTCACAATCTAAGGCTGGGTTCACATCAGAAGAGCAGAAAAAAAAACGATCCTGTAAAAAAAACGGATCCTGGCCATCTGTTTTGCACATTTTACATTGGCTTTAGCCATTTCCGTCTGAGATCAACACAGAAGACAGAAAAAAAAAGTCCTACATGCAAATAACGGATGTCAGACAGAAATGGCTGAAACGGATGCAAAATGTGCATAATAGATGCTTAGGATCCGTTTTTTTCCTGCTCTTCTGATGGATCAGAAGAACAGAAAATGAAATGCTGATGTGAACCCAGCCTTAGATTGTGAGCTCCACTGGAGACAGCAAGCAGAGATAATGAGGGTTCTATATTAGGCATATTTCAGGTTTAGATTGTGGCACAACAGCCAGTTGCGTCACAATCTGCGGCTTCTCCTTGCCCACGCCAGGTCTAAATAAGTGGGCAGGGAAGGGGACAGGCCGGCAGGCCCATCTCACTCACCATTTTCTACGCTTGTTTCAGGCGTAGAAAAAGATCTAAATGTAAGACAGTTCGGAAGCAGTCTCATATTTAGAAGTGGCCAGCGCCTCTTCATAACTCCGGCGGGTCCACCGCCAGCTTAGGGCTTTATTAAGACCGGTGTCTAAAACGCCGGTCTTAATAAATGTGTCCCAGTGTCTGTAAAGCGCTGCGGAATATGTCAGCGCTATATCAGTGAGCAAACCAAATGTATTTTATTTTTAGATCATTTGAAACGCAGCACTGCCCTCTTGTGGACTCAACTGGTAATGAAATCATAGCCAACTCCTGTATACTGTACACCAGGAATAGGCAGATGTTTCTTGTATACAAGCCAGTTTTTTTTGTGGAGTGATTTCGGATGCAGCAGTTTTCTTTCCCGCTGGTGGAGCTGCAGGCTTACAGTGGAGTTTATGGTCCATTAAAGATTTGGCAGCCATGCATCAGGGCTACGCTAAAACATGACGATTCAACATAGTGACCTTACACCTGATTGCCTCAATCGGTTTGATTTTGACCCTCTAATTCTGTAAGGTAACGGTTGGAACCCGTTTCTAGTAATGGCGGATCTCCACTGGGATGAGATTTGCTCACTATGATCCTAGGTAAATAAAGCAGAGATGTAGAATACCTTTTTCTATATTCTTTCTCTTTTCTTACAGGACTGCAGGGATGATATTGGGGGCGCACAGGACACCGGCATGTTGGGGATATTAGTAAAAACTGGTATGTATCTATCCGCTGTGTGTGCTAGGTCTGCTCCAAAAGGACAGAGCCATTTCTGATGGGAGTTTGCAGTAGTCTCTGGCACTCCAGCTGTTCTGAAACTACAACTCCCAGAATCCTCCTTTCACTTCTAGGGGAGTTACAAGAATAGCTGAGCAAGCGTGGATGCTGGGAGTTGTAGTTTTACAGCAGCTGGAGTGCCGAAGGTTGCTGATCCCTGCATTAGAGGCTCAGTTTGATCCATTGGGCCTCATGCTTAACACTGTTGCTCTGCTGGTGAAGATTGTGTGCAAGCTAAAAGGGGTATATTCTGGCTGTTAAAACTTATCCTCTATCCACAGGACATAACTATCAGACTGGTGGGGGTCCTACCGTTGGGGCCCCGTACCCCCTGCAGCCCCTCTGAAATGAATGGAGTGGCTGTTTGCACATGTGTGCGGCCGCTCCATTAATTTCTATGGCATTTCTGGAGCTAGCAGTGTACAACGCTCAGGAATTCCGACTGGAAACTCCGTTCATTTCAGGGGGGCTGCAGGAGGTACTGATCTCATGATCAGTGGGGCTCCCAGTGGTAGGATACCCACCGATCTAATAGTTAGAACTTCTAACAACCAGAATACCCCTTTAACCACCTAACTGTTTTGCCCGAGTCCAGCTCGGGCAGTGTGAGAAGTAGCTAACCGGAGGGGGGAGGGCTGCTTTAGATACTGCTATCTCCTGAATGGTAGCAGATAGAAACATGCAACTGGTCTAGTTTGAAACCTGACAGTCCAGGCTTTCGTACAAGACCAAACTGATGACAGCTAAAGTCCAAGCAACAGAGGAGAAATCACTGTTAGAAATCAAGTTGGGAATAATCACGGGTAAAACCTGTTTTTACTTTAACTTTCAGCTGCATTCACAGCACCCGATTTCTATCAGTGATATCTTTTTCTGTCCTGAACATATTGCTGTCATTATGTCTGCTTTCAAACAAGACCAGTTGCATATGCTTCTAGCTGCTACCATTCAGGAGGTAGCAGCATCTAAAGCAGCCCTCCCCCTCCAGTTATCTACTTTTCCCACCGCTGGAGCTCCACTCTGGCAAAACAGTTAGGGAGTTAAGGGCCGGAGGAAATCAGATAGGGTTGCCAACCATCCAGAAATTTTTTTTTTCTAGTGTCCCTGAAAAAAATAGATGTGTCCTTAATTTAGATTTTTTTTTGTGGCTGGTGGCACTTGAGTAGATCATTGTGACTGTAATTATCATGATTTTATGGCTCACAGACTAATGCCTTCATATCAGTATACAAAGCCATAGACCTGTTTTTGGTGGAATCATGTTTCTCCTGCTGGGCAGTAGTAGAACAGCAGAGCAGTATGCCAATATCAGATCCTTGTTGTGTGTAATCACCATAATTAATTACAGTACTGCCTTACACCTTGTAATAAAGGGACATGCAGGCTGCTGTAAACTGAGACAGTGTCTACCAGAGGAGTCCTATGAATTGTATTTCTTTAAATGGTAATCCCACCCCGAGCAAGCTGTGGTAGCATTAAAACAAAGGTGCAGCACAGAGCTGAAAAAGATAAGGAAAATGATCATTACTTCTGATCGTGGTGACATCATCTGGTGTGTATTCAGACACATACAGACACTTTTCTATAGTTTTATAAGTTTACAAGACCCCCTTAATGGCACATGCCTTGGAGCTCCAGTCTTCTGTGACAATCCAGCAGCTGTAGGTTGGTAAAGCACATATTGGGGACAACTTCTGTAGAGCAATAAAAGCATTTTTATTATCTTCTATCCTAAACAGGGAAATACAGGGTTGGCGATGAAGCCAAAATCAACCCAGCACCTCATCTGACTTGTGACAGTTTTCCTCAGGCTGTGGATCACATACTGAAGAATCTGCTGTGAAGAGCACCTTCTCTTTTCATAGTCACAACTAATTCAGGACAGAGACATCGCTTCCTCACATTACACTTTTGTCTCCTCTTTCAGACTTGAGAGAGAGAGAGCCTGCTTGAATAAGTGCTGATGCTGCTGTAATCACAGGACTGTATTAACTAGCATGTTCTTATCGCAGCACAGAGGAATTAGTTCAAGGCTCTTCCTTTTCTACCATGGACTGACATAAATGGAGTGTGCAGCCTGTAAGTGAATGAAGCAAATAAACACCATAGAGCTCCCATTTTATATTTCTAGATTGGAAATCTGAATTTACACACTATGAAGTGCGTATCTCAAGAGGTTTGTAAGGGAATCACTGGAGCTCAACTTAAAGGTAAATTAAGCATGAAGGAATCTTGGTAAATTAAAACCACTGTGTGGAGGAAGAGGTTGCTACTGATTTGCCTCAAATTTAGATGCTACGGGCCCCTTTGTTATTAAAGGAACGCTTTGTACTCATACACTGTGTTATGCCTAGTGCAGGGCCTGTGGGGGCGGAGCATGACACAGGGATTGAAAAAAGCCAGAGAGAATTTCGGAGTCATGCAGTGCCTCCTCATGGCCTGGAGCTAGATGTATCACAGTATATAGATTTTACCCAGGGGATTTCTTCAAGGCACAAGGAAAATACAGTATATGTAAAGTCCCAGCCACGACTATTTTTCTCTTATTTGCTGCCACTTGCTTTTGTTTTACTTGTCAAAAAGGCAGTGCAGATTGAGACCCTGAAATGGGCACTTAAAGGGGATCATTTAGTGGGCACAAGTATTGCCTACTCCAGGGATGGCCAACCTGAGGCTCTCCAGCTGTTGTAAAACTACAACTTCCACCATGCCCAGACTTCCTACAGCAGGGCATGGTGGGAGTTGTAGTTTTACAACAGCTGGAGAGCCACAGGTTGGCCATGCCTGGCTTACTCAATCTTTCAGTTAAAGGGGTTGTGCCACAAAACACATTTTTCAAACCAGCAACTGGATCTGAATACTTTTGTAATTGCATGTAATTAAAAATGTAGTATAGCCCCTGAGCTATTCAATACAATGTATCTGTATAGTGCCACCTGCTGTTTATTACTTGTCCACCTCACTGAGAAGGTCGCACGTGCTCAATTTAAATCTTCAACTGCCACCAGCCATATCTTCTGTGATGCTGTGGCAGTTACAGAGAAAGAGCTACAGCAGAAAGGACATGCCCTATGAACTGCCATCCTGAAGAGCATTGAGCAGAACAATTGGAGCAATGACTCGGGAGATCTCTGGATCCATGTGAGGTACAGGGCTGGTTCTAGCTTTGTTAGAAAGAGATCGTCATGTACTATATGATGACAAACCTAATTCATGGCATAACCCCTTTAAAGGGTAATTCCCATTTTAAACAATGGATATAGGAGCTAGGATATTCCCCCATCGTCTGATAGGTGCGGGTCCCACCTCTGGGACCCGCACCTATATCGAGAGCAGGGAAATGAACGGATTGCGCACTGCGCAGCCGCCCTCCATTCTTTTTGATGGGGCCGCCGAAAATAGCCGAGCACTGAGTCGGCTATTTCCATCGGCTCCATAGAAATGAATGGGAGCGGTGGCCGCGCATGCACGGTGTGCTCTCATTCATTTCTATGGGAGCAGCGGGGGAGCTGCGCCTGGCGGTGGCCGGACCCCGGGATACCCGGAGTCCCCCAGGCACAGCGCTCCCCGCACCGTTCTCGATATAGGTGCGGGTCCCAGCGGTGGGACCTGCACCTATAAGACATTGTCTAAGATGGCAATACCCTTTAAGAACCTGAACATACCATCCATGCCGAATTTCTGCAGACACCCTTGTCAGCGCAATTCCTCCTCCTGAATTATTTCTCATGCATGTGTACAGCCACATTGCATACCATGCAATCATGGCGCCGTGACATTGTGGGAACAAAGCTGGTGACAACTTATTTCTTGCTCGCAATTCCAACCCAGGAAAATAATGTTTTATTTTATGGTATTTTTTCCTTTTTTTTTTTTTTTAAATAGTTCATACAGTGCAAAATTCGCCATAATAAACGGAGTAAGACACCTGGCGTCCATGCCACAGAGCATGTCAGGCTCCAGGTCTGAGGGCAGTTTGGTCCCTGTGTAGTGCAGCAGCAGTCGTGTTCGCCAGCGTCTCTTTCTCACACCGACTCAAACTCTTTCTGCCAGGCGCTATATTTTTCTGCCAGACTTTTGGCTGATGGCTTTGTGTGTGCTAAGACGTCCAGAAAATCGGATGTGGTCACTGTGTCCAGACGAATGAAGGGCAAGTCCTGGCTCCCTGGAAAAAGAAACCATCTGACTTAGGGCTCATGCACAAAAAAGATGTATTTGCTGTTTGTGTCCGTTCCGGGTTTTTTTGCGGCCCGTATGCAGAACCATTAATTTCAACGGGGCCGCAAATGCGGAATGCACATGGAGTCATTTCCGTTTTTTGTTTTTTTTTTTTGCGTCCCCATTGAAATGAATGGTTCTGCATACGCAAAAAAATGGAAATGACTCCATGTGCATTCCGTATCCGTACGTCTGCATGTCCGTTCCACAAAAAAAAAATAGAACATGTCCTATTCTTGTTCATTTTGCGGACAAAGACAGCCATTGTTACAATGGATCCGCAAAAAACAGATGTCACGTAGATGTAATCCGTTTTTTTTGTGTATCTGTGTTTTGAAGACCGTAAAATACGTGCATGAGCCCTTAAACCATACATTCTATTTGGGCAGCTCATGTGTATCTATGGGGGATCGTCGGGGGCACCGCCCACCTTTACCTTGTTGATGATTTTCTAGGGCGTGGAACACTTTCCTCACGGGTCTCATGGCGGCTTCTTTACACACCAACTTAATATCTGATCCTGAGTAACCGTCAGTCTCCTACACACAGGACAGAAGAGTAAAGAGAAATGTCACGCAGTGTACTGTACACATCACTTCAGCAAAAGCCGGGGCCAATCATGGTGGACATCATAAACATTATCTTACAAATTGGTGATGGGGGTTGTCTCACTTTGGCAAGTGGCATTTATCATGTAGAGAAAGTTAAAGGGTTACTGTCACCAGTTTTTTCGGTATGAATCAGGCTGACATTAGAGATGTGCTAATGTCACCTGATTCCAAATATATATCTGTTTTATTTACTGGTGCCCCCATTTTTATATAAAATAAACTTTTATTTTATGCTAATAAGGCCTCTAGGTGCAAGGGGCGTTACCTCTGCTCCTAGAGGCTCTGTTGATTGACAGGACCAGGCAGAGAAGAAACACTCCATTCACCATAGCTTTTTTTAAGGTGGGATTCTCCTTTATGATTATACTCCCTCTAGCTCAGTAGCAGTCAGAGATATTGGGGGATATTTATCAAACTGGTGTAACGGAAAAGTGGCTTAGTTACCCTTAGAAACCAATCAGATTCCACCTTTTATTTTTTGATGGAGGTCAGAAAAATGAAAGGTGGAATCTGATTGGTTGCAATCGCCAATGAAGCCATTGTGTGTTTACCTCTCCCAGCACGCTGTAGTCAAGCTCGGTTCTCAGCTCTACTCCTCCGCTATTGCTCACTGGTGGCAGCCAGTCCTGGATCATGGCCTTTCGCGCTTCTTTACTCGGTAAATCCACAAGAATCCTCTTCTCCAGCCGCCTTAACATGGCATAATCCAGCTCCCTGTCATAAAGATGATGTTATTGCTGAGGTGCTTGTGACAATGCAATAAGTATAATTTTAAGGAGCATCAATGCCAGTCGTCTGCAGAGTGCTTATGTATGACGAGCAATAGAGAAATCACAGGCGCATAGTCCTCCACCGATCTGTATGGCAGTATTATGTGGGCACTGGATGGTGGTCTTATTAGGTAGTATATGGCACCATTAGGCTAGGGCTGTGAGGCTACTTTGGCTGCAATGTAGCGCTGCACCACTAATGAAAGGGAATGGAAACCCACTGCTGGTTCTGGTTACTTGTGATGGTCATGGTAACTTATGGGTCGCAGCACAACGGCATTCACTTTCATTAGTTGTCAGACAGGCAGCAATCTTTGGCCGTACGTGTGTAGCAGCTAAAGTCGTTGTGTAGCCCTGGCCTTATTTTAACGCTCTACAGATAAATGAGGTATTAGGTATTGCATGGCGGTATTATTTCACACATGCAGATGTTTGCCACATTGGAAGCCAATACGCCATCTGTAATGATGGGATAAACCTTGGTTCTCCAGGTCTGGTACCTGTAAGCCCAGGGGGTACATGAACACGATCATAATAACTTGGGGTTGTGTGAGGTCATTTATGAGAGTTGTGGAAACATTAAAGGGGTTCTCTGCTTGAATAATCGTTTTTAGGAGAAGGGTCCATTGACCTTCAACTGCAAAGTGTCCCCCAGCTATTAGCTCTAGTCTAGAAAACATTGACAGCAAGGGTTAAAGGGGTTGTCCGCTTTTGCTAGGTCATCAATATCAAATCAGCTGGGTAGCGACTCCCCCCGCAGATCAGCTGAGACCATAGTGCTCATAGGAGCGTCGTGTTCTCTTCACTGTTTACCTGCTCACCATCGTAATTACAACTGCTCCTTCCCCTTTCCCTTCAATGCTACGGCTCCCTTCTATTCACTTGAACAGGAAGGACTCATCATTGAAGTGAATTGGACAGTGGAGTTTTGTAATACAAAACTCAGCAGTAATTACACTGCTGGCCGCTGCAGTCGCGATGGTGAGCAGGTAAACAGTGAAGAGAACACAGTGCTCTTATGAACGCTACGGTCTCTTCAAACAGCTGATTGTGGGGGTGGCGGGATTTGGCTGAGGATAATCCATCAATATCAAAAAAGCAGACAACCCCTTTAAATTGCCCTGCAGCGCCACCACAGGGTAAACTAAGCATTACACATCGATGGGCAGTCTACGTAATGCAGGACAATACAGGTCTTCTGGAGAAGCTCTGTAACCACTGTCCACTCTGACCACAATACATGATCCTTAAAGGGGTTCTCCGGGAATTAAGAAAACAAAAATACTTAAATATTACTTTATTATGAATATATTCCCAAATACCTTTCATTAGTTCTGATGGATTGTTCTGTCTGGGAAGCGATCATTAGGGAAAATAAAATGGCCTCCATCCTATTAGTACACACAGAACCTGTCCTAATCACACAGGAGGACAAGTTACTTGACAACGCTGAGGTAAAGAGCTGCCTCATCCTCCTCTCTGCTCTACTTGTCGGGGATTATGATCCTGAATACAGATGATAAGATCTTCAGCTGAATCTCTGTAGGAATGGAGCTCATGAGGAGACATGAAGTACAGAGAGGACGGACAGGACAGACTGTGGTAATGGAGACTGTATACAAAAGCTGCTGCTCATTAGCCACATCCCCACCTCCTCTGTACTTCATGTCTCCTCATGGACTCCATTCCTACAGAGATTCAGCTAAAGTTCATAATAGCTTTATTCAGGATCATAATCCCTGACAAGTAGGAGAGGCAGATGAGGATGAGGCAGCTCTTTACCTCAGTGTTGTGAAGTAACTTGTCCTCCTGTGTGATTAGGACAGGTTCTGTGTGTGCTAATAGGACAGCGGCCATTTTATTTCTCTTAATGATGGCTCCCTAGACAAAATGAGCCATTATAACTAATGAAAGGTATTTGGGAATATATTCATAATGAAGTAATATTTATGTATTTTCATTTTCTTAATTCCTGGAGAAACTCTAACTCAGAATACTCATAGCAATGGTTCTCCTAGTCATAGCTGGTATAACCAAAAGATAAGCATATAGGGAGGGGAACAATGGATTCTTTTTAGACATGACATCTCTCCGCTGCTTATAGAAAGCATATTTGCCACATAAGATTATAGAGAGATGATCAGGGTCATAGTGCGGCTGAGACCCCCCTCCCCCGCTACGTACAGATGTACAGAGCTATAAATCAGATTACAGCCGCCCTCACATTTAGCTTCTACTTCTGCAGCTTTAAGTACTTTACACTTGGAAGTTAAAACCCTTCTCAGCTAAAACCCTAGTAAATAACTTGGCTGGAAAGTTGGAGGAGGCTCGGTAAATACTGGCATATGGCCGCCGCGAGGTTATTAAAGATTATATTTTATTCTGAGGAATAAACATTAGAGGGAAGAGCTCACAATTAATCTTTAAATGTTTTAAGCAAAACTAAGGCCCTTTCTGCTGATCCGAGAGGCTCTGCGCTCACTCGGCTCCACCGTGCCGACCTCTTACCAGGGGAGATTGGAGGCGGCGAGGACAAACACCAGGTCGTCTGATCGGGACAAGCCGTCCATCTGAACCAGCAATTCTGTTTTCATCCTGCGACTTCCCTCGTGCTCGCCTCTGCCGCAAATAAATATGACGCCGTGAGAAACGGGAGAAATAAATGCACAATACAGACAAATATAGTAACGGGAACTATGTAATGAAGTAAGCCGCTACATCCTGCAGATTTTAGTTTACTCCTGTAACATATCAGTGGTGATAAGTCAGAGCAACTGGACGTATTTGTTTCCTTGAAGGCATTTTGCTAGTCATCAAAGGGTTATTCCCATCTTAGACAATGGGGGAATATTGCTAGGATATGCCCCCATTGTCTGATACCGAGAACGGAGCGGGGAAATGAACGGAGGGTGCACTGGGCATGCGCAGTCGCCCTCCATTGATTTCTACGGGGCCGCCAAAAATAGGTGAGCACTGCCTCGGCTATTTCCGTCGGCTCCATAGAAATGAATGGGAACGATGGCCGCGCATGTGCGGTGCGCCCTCCGTTCATTTCCCCGCTCCGTTCTCAATATAGGTGCGGGTTCCAGAGGTGGGACCCGCACCTATCAGACAATGTGGGCATATGCTAGCGATATTCCCCCATTGTCACCCCTTTAAAGGGATTATCCTGGAAATAATAATAATGACCTATCCTCAGGATAGGTCATCATTAACAGATCAGTGGGGGTCCGAGTCCTGGCACCCCCGCTGATCAGCTGTTTCAGGAAGCCGTTGCTCCCCTGAGCTCTGGTGAGCGCAGCCAGCTCCCGACAGCTCTCCAAACACAGCGCCGTACGTCGTATAGTGGCAGTGCTTGGTATTGCAACCCAGCCCAATTCACTTCTATTGGGCTGAGGTGCAATGAGGCCACGTGACCGATGTAAGGTGATGTCACATGGCTTAGCAAGAGGCTGCGGCACTCATGGAGCTCCTGACCTTTTCTAACAGCTGATCTGATATTGATGACCTATGCTGAGGATCATCAATATCCTGTTTGGGAGGCTCGTCCCCGTCCCTGCCTGCCATTGGCTGCACCCCCCCCGACACGGATATTTTCATCCGTGTACAGGGAGAAGCAGCAGCGGCGGTGCAGGGACCAGGAGCGGCGTAAGTATATTACCTGTGAGGGGCCCGGCCCATGGGGCGGCTGTTTGAAAAATTAGATAACCCCTTTAAGGCTGTATTACTCAGCCCGATGTGGCAGACAATTGTCAGGGGCGAAGCTTTCTCTCCAGGCAATCGCCTGCTCACTAGCGGAGGAGAGCATGCAGAGATCTCCTCTACAGTAAGGGGAGAAATGATCACTATGCCATCGCTCTCCCCATTATTAGAAAACACGATCTGCCGCCTGTAAACAAATATTTTTTAACTTGTCAAAAGATTTGGATTGCCAGATGATTGAGCGGTTGCTCCTGCATCAGGCAATCGGTGGCAGTATTACACTGCCAGATGCTAGATAGCTAACGAGTGTTCATATGAATGCTCATTAGCGATCATCTGCCAAAAAATCAGCAGGTGTAATACAGGCTTTATTCCTACCCTGGTCCTGCTCCTCTCTGACTCATCACAGATTCAAGTTCATCCAGGAAAATGGTGGACGGAGCATGATAGCGGGCAAGTTCAAATAAAACCTGAAAAAAAAAAAAAAAACTTCATTAGGAATTTTAGAAAATAATATGAGAACTAATAAAAAGTTTGTTTTTGTAAATGAAGACGATATCCGGAACAACAAATTGCATTATGTAGTTTATATGTTCCAGGCTCTCCGGAGTTCTTGTATACGCATAGGTTAATTGTCCCCAGTGTATACCTGTGTGGTATACCGTATAGGGAGGCTAGATTGTGAGCTCCTGGGGACAGGGAACTAATCTGTGCAGAGTGCTGTGGACATACTGCTGCTACAGTGTCTATGTATGTATCAGCAAATATTAAAGGGCTACCCCGTGCACTCACTGAGGGCAGCATAACATTGACAGACCGGCTGATTTCACCATCTGTCACTGCTGTGATAGCAGTCAGTACTTTTAGGCCCCTCTAAGACGAGCGAAGTCCACACTCCGGACTGCAGGGTGAGTATACAGCAGCTCCCGTCCTGACCACCCAGCACTGACCGGGTCACATAGCATTATATTGATTTATAATGCTATGTAACCCTTAGAGTTCTGGAATGTATTGGATAATACTGACATAATGCTGTTTGGCCTGTTCTTCGGCGGTACAGTTACACCGCCAGATAATCGCTAACGAGCATTCCTATAAATGCTCATTAGAGATTATCTTTTGGATTCTTGGCCCATGTAAAGGGCCCTTTAAAGGGGTTGTCTCACTTCAGCAAATGGAATTTAACATGTAGAGAAAGATAATACAAGGCACTTACTAATGTATTGTGATTGTCCATATTGCTTCCTTTGCTAGCTGGATTCATTTTTCCATCACATTATACACTGCTTGTTTCCATGGTTATGACCACCCTGCAATCCATCAGTGCTGGTCGTGCTTGCACACTATAGGAAAAAGCACTGTCCTATGCCACTCCTGCTGTCCCGGCCAACACTTTGTCCTATATTGTGCAAGCACGACCACCACTGATGGATTGCAGGATGGTCTGTAACCATGGAAAAAAGCAGTGTATAATGTGATGGAAAAATGAATCCGGCCAGCAAAGGAAGCAATATGGAGAATCACAATACATTAGTAAGTGCCTTGTATTAACTTTCTCTACATGATAAATGTCATCTGCTGAAGTGAGACAACCCCTTTAAGAGTACTGACTGCCATCACAGCTGAAATCAGCAGGTCTATCACTATACTTTGCTGCCCTCGGTGAGTGCAGCTGACAGGTTCACTTTAAAGGGGTTCTCCAGGCTTCAGATATTGATGACCTGTCCTAAGGATCTGATAGGTGGGGGTCTGACACCCCTGGCACCCCCAGCTGTTTTGGGCAGCCATGGAGCAGGACCTGTACAGTGAATGGAGCAGAAGCAAAAGGTGCCATACACTTTGTAGTTTCCAGCGCTGGTGTACTGCAGCTCAATGGGAGCTGAGCTGCAGTACCCGTCATGGCCACTACACAGCTTGGAAGAGGTGCGGTGTCAGATTCCCACCGATCTGATATTAATCACCTTTCCTGAGGATAGATCATCAATATCTAAATCCTGCAAAACCCTTTTTAAGGGCTCATGCACATGAAGTATTTTGTTTCCGTCCCGTTTTTTTTTTTTTGCGGACCGTATGCGGAACCATTCATTTCAATGGGTCTGCAAAAAAACGAAAGTTACTCCATGTGCAATCCGTTTCTGTATGACTGTATTTCCGTTCCGCAAAAAAACAGAACATGTCCTATTATTGCCTGCATTACAGACAAGGATAGGACTGTTCTATTAGGGACCAGCTGCTCCGTTCCGCAAAATACGGAATGCACACGGACGTCATCCGTATTTTTTGTGGATCCGTTTTTTGGGACCGCAAAATACATACGGTCGGGTGCATGAGTCCTAAGGCTGGGTTTCCATATACCCGGCCATCCATTGATTTTTCCCACTGGCATGGTACAGGAACAAGGAGGTAAACTGATGCCAGAACTGGTTTTCTATGGGATCCTTTCTGGAACACCGGAAATCTCCCTTTCGCCATATTGAAAAATGCTGCATGCGGCATTTTTCTGTCCAGCTATAACCAGAAACAGATGCTGGACCGGAGCACAACATGTGCAAAACCGTCATCATCCGTGGCGGGCTCAGCCATAAAATATCTGGACAGTCACAAGTAACAGCCTGCAGGGTGCTTCAGTGATAACAGGGTCACCTTCCTACCCGAACAAGTTTTTCCGAATCCCCTCTCCACTTGCTGACAATCGTAGAAGCGGAAATGTTGAAAAACGTGGTGTTACATTCAGTGGCCACAGCTTTAGCCAGCAAGGTCTTTCCAGTGCCTAAAACACAACATATAAAATATACCTATAAAAGTTAAATTATAAACATTCCCAGATTTACAGAGAACATGTCACCTCTCCTGACGGGTCTAGTTTACTAAGTACTTGTATTCCCTATGAAATAAAAATGATGGAGCGTCTTTTCTCTCTGTCTTGTGTCATCCCTCTATTATTCCTTATGGAAATGTCCGAATAAACAGACAACTGGGTGTTACCAGCTCCTCTTTAAGAATGACCTACAAAATTTAATCGCCTCAAAATGAGGGTAAATTCCAGCATAGGCCAATCTGTTGGGTTACGGTTATGTAATGAGGGCACGGGGTTTGGGGAGTACAGCTTGTGGTTTTCCCGAAAGAGCAGGAATTTACACATGGGTCATATACCTTAGACCAGGGATGACCAACCTGTGGCTCTCAAGCTGTTGCAAAAAACTACAACTCCATGCATTCCCGAACAGCCTACAGCAGGGCATGGTGGGAGTTGTAGTTTTACAACAGCTGGAGAGCCTCAGGTTGAGCATCCCTGCCTTAGATTGTCCACATCCCAAGAAAGTTGGCTAGATGTGCCAGCAAATAACTCAGGTCTATTCTGTCCAGACTGTGGTTGACCTCGCCCATTTACACTTATGGCCAGTTTTAAGACCGACACAAATTTAGTTTTTTACAATGTTTGCTGCTGGATATCAGCTTCTGTGCAAAATCCTGACCGATGGCAACCTATTCTTGTCTAATCAGTGCTTGGAGTTCATCATAATTTCTCTGTGTTTTTTGTCCACACACTTTTTGAAGATTGCAGGTTCTCTATGGCAGGGGTCCCCAACCACCAGTCAGCGGACCAGTATCGGGTCGTGGAAAATGTCCAGGGTACGGACGCTGATCGCAGCAAGAGCTGGCTGTATTGCACAGCCGGGATCCCATTGCAATGGCCGAGATCGGCACTAATGCCAAACATGGCCGTTAACCCCTTAAATGCTAAGATAGGTCCCGATCGCGGCATCTAAGGGATTGACAGATGGAGGGGGCTCCATCGGCATCCTCGCGATACGATCACGGGGTGCCGATGGTTGCCATAGCAGCCACAAACCTTGGCCTCTGATCTGCCTGCACGGCTGTCTATTGAGCTCTGCTATGGCAGAGCCATATAGACTGCCTCTAGTGGTAGCACAATACATTGCAATACAGTAATGTTTTGCAATGTATTGAATATGCAATCAACGTAAAAAAGTATTTAAAAAGCATTAAAGTAAAAATATGAAAAAAGTTATTAAAAATTAACCCCATCTCCCTCCAAAAAACTGTCCATTAAAAATCTAAAAGTGTAAAAAAACAAAAATGAAAAATAAAAACATGCACATAATTTGTATTGCCTCGTCTGTAACAACCTGAAGTATAAAATGATCATACTATCTAACCCACATGGTGAAAGACGTAAAAAATATAACCTATGGTTTAAAAGAAAAAAAATAAATGATGCCGCTGGAATCTGAACTACAACATCTAATGAATATCCTGTTATTTATCCCGCACTGTGAACGTCGTACATGAAAAATAATGTGCAATGCCAAATTTGTTGTTCTGTTCTTCAATTCCCCACAAAAAAGCTGGGGACACCCCTGCGGCTACACCTCACTTTTCCCAGTGGGACGTCGTTTAATGTAGCTCCGGTGAGGCCCAGCAGCTGACATTCAAACCGAAGTCCCCATCCATAACCCCGCCCACAACTACACCCCTTCCCGCCCCCACCGGGCAGTGGAAAAATGGTCTTGATGAAACTGGTCCCAGGTGGAAAAAAGGTTGGGGACCTCTGCTCTATAGGATTGAGATCCGGGGAGTTTTCTGGCAGAGGACCCGAAATTTTAATTTTTTTGTTCATTGGGCCACTTAGTTCTCACTTCTGCCTTCTGTCATGGTGTCCATCATGCTGGAAAATCATTGTCCATCACCAGATTGCTCCTGGATGGTTGGGAGAAGTTGCTCTTAGAGGAAGTTGACTGAATCTATTCCCAGAATAATATATATCACTGCTCCGCTCCTCCTGCTGCCCGCAGACTGCGCTGCATTTTGTTGTGACAGGCATTTGACACTTTTTCCTGAGGTAATGAGAAGATCACTGAAATTATGTTAGCAGGACATTTTGCTGCAGGGGCCGAAATGTAGTAGTAATGAGTTTTTTGTGATTCAGTCTCTTTTCACAACAATCTAGAGTTAATGCAAATGGGCAGTAGAAAATCAGAAGCGCCATACTTTGTGAAAACCAACGTTTCTGTCAGTCTCAAAACTTTTGACCACAACTGTAGACAGGACCGGCTAACAATCTAATGTGTATGAAATGTTCGTCTGATGTATGTTTGCCAAATGTCGGGGGGGGGGGAAGGATCAGGCATGTTGACTTTCTTTTTTCTCCAGGAGACATGTCACCACTAGGGATGAGCGGACTGTGTTTTCGAGTACGGCATACAAAGTTCGGGTTATCTAAGAATTCCATTATGGATTCCACTACCAAGGACCATGATTTATGGAATTCTTAGATAACCCAAACCCTAATCTTGTAGGCCGAACCTGAAAACACAAATTTGCGCATCCATAGTCACCACGGGTGGTGTCTGGTAGCAGCTTATTCCCGTTTCACCATTGAAAATAAATGCACTCTAGGCCGAGCAGAGCGTTATGAGAAAGAGGCGGAAGGAATAGCTATCGGCCAAATCTGCGTTTGGCCAACAGCTATTGAAAGTGCTTTAGTCTGGCTCCGTGTAGCTATATCATTCATCCACATGACTGCTATTCTCAGTTTCGCCTGTAGGGGAGCTGCAAGGTGTGATGCACAATGATATTGCGCCAATGAACAACGTATACATTACCCGGTGGGCCGTACAACAGGAGCCCCTTCCATGGAGACAGAATTCCAGTGAAGAGCTGTGGGTACTACGGACAATAACAAAATAAATTAAGCACTGTGTGGGCATCTTAAATTAATGATTTTTAATACAATGGATTGTGCCAGTCTCACCCTAATAGGGTACACTACTGCCTCCTTTACTAATCGCTTTGCTGCATCAAGCCCAATGATGTCGTCCCACTTTACATTGGGGTTCTGAAGATAAATGTCCTGAAAAAAAAAAAAAAAGATTTCCCATAAAGCTCCTATAAGAAGCAGGGCTGTGGAGTCAGAGTTGGAGTTGGTGTCCATTTTGGTGGAGTTGGAGTTTTTTTAAAATGGACTGACTCCAAAAATATATAATAAATTGGTACAGTCAATGCAGTAAGTGCTGAATATATTTTCATAAGAATTTGGGAAAATGATGAAATGTCCTATTCCTGAACTAAGGATCTAGGCTTTCAGTTGAGATGAATGTGTGAAGCCCTTCATGTAGATGCTCAGAAGTGAAACTCCTCCACTACTGATCAGAGGAAAAAGGCACTGGGAAGGAATGGCTGCACTCATTTCAGATCTGCTGGAGAAAACAGGATTACAGGAGTTCTCTCACTAGTTACAAAGATTAGCTTTCAACATAAAGGGACAGTTAAAAGAAGACATTTTCTAAATACAGTGGTCAGTAGATTTTACTTTAGTCATGAACTATAGACAGTTCAGCAGGTCTCTCACTGTACACAGGTTTCTGTGGTAACCTGCAGACCAGAAAGAATGGCTGAGAGCAGTGAAGAATGATGGGACTGAGCTCTGAGTGATTACCTGCAGTAAGCAAAAGGTACAAGTGTTGTGAGGACTGAGAAGCTTTACCTGTAATTGTGTTAGAGATCACAATCTCCTGCTCTGTCAGAGTAAGTTAACATATGCTAATAACTGCTGGAGACCCCCCACACACACACACACACACACAGCCTGAGGAGACACAGTGAGTGCTTTATGTTTTAGTTTGCTTTTCCTCTGATGTAAAACACCTAGGGCCTTATGTATGAAAACTGTCTAGGTGTAGAAGTTTCTTTGTTGCCCATAGAAACCAATCAGCGCTCCCCTTTCATTTCATATAGTGCTGTGTAGAAATGAAAGGGGAGCTCTGATTGGTTGCTATGGGCAACAAAGAAAGTCTTAGACCAAGACAGTTTCCATACATCAGGCCCTTAGTGAGCTGTATCCAGAGAAAAGCCTGATACTGGAAGTTCAGAGTAAAGATATCTAGTAAAACATATATTACAAACTTTTTTTTGTCATGACATATCTGTACTATTGATTTATGCAAAAATTGTTTAAAGTTATCACTTAAACATATATGAGGGAGTCGGATTTTGGCTTACCGACTCCACAGCCCTGATAAGCAGCACAGAATATTGAACAAATTAAAATACATTCAAAACATACACGCCTAAAGGGGTATTCTAACCTGAAGAATTTATCACTCACCCGCTGGATAGGTGATAAATGCTAGTTTGGTGCCCCCCCCCCCTATTGCCAGAAAAGGAAATGTCATGTCGCCTTCTGATGTGTGTGAGTGTACAGCGTATATATATCTAATCTAACTCATATCTATCTATCTAGTTGAGTCACATTATTATGACCAGCAGCTAATATCCAGAGTAACCGCCATGTGCAGCACGGACAGCAGCTAGATGGCCTGAGGGGTGACTCAGTAAGGTCCTGGTAGGTGGTCACAGGGATCTGGAGTCATACTGACTGCAGTGCATCCCATAGCGGCAGAAGGGTGTACGGGGGAGGATCCATAGAGAGAACATGATCGAGATGGTCCCACAGATGCCGATTCGGCTTCCGGTCTGGGGAATCAAGGGGCCAGGGTAGTATTTGGAAGTCTTGGTCATGCTCCTCCAACCATTGTTGGACATTTCTAGCCGTGTGACATGTCACATTTCTTGCTGGAAGACATTCAGAATGTATGGGTGTACGTGATCTGCAAGGATGGATACATATCAAATATTGGTGGAAAGTTCCTTCCACATGGATGAGTGGCCCAGCAAAAACCTTCCCCAGACCATAACGCTGCCCCCACCAGCTTGTGTTCTTTCAGCAATGGCTGCAGGGGGTTTGTTCTGTGATGTTTCTCTCCTGACACTCCAACGTCCATCCGTTACATAAGACAAAAGACGTCACTCATCGGAGAAGACAACCCTTTACCAATCAGTGAAGGTCCAATTCTGATACTGCAATGAAAACTGAAGCCTTTTCTGACAATGGAACTTCATTAGAGGGCGTGCAGGGACCGTCTATCTGCTTTGGAGCCCTATACTTCACTAAATTTTCTGTAGCCCCCTGGTTCATTTTGGAGGTGAGCTGCTCCACTGCAGCGTGTCAGTCCACCCTCACTAACCTTCACCTCTCACATCAATGGCACGTGGTGCTCTGCAGTTTCCACATCTCTTATTCACAATGGTGCCATTTGGCCACTCACCATACACTTTCAGCATAGAAAAAGTGAACAGTTCACAAACTGCGCAGTTTCAGAAATACCGCCACCTTTGGCCCAAAAGCCAATAAGCATCCTTTTTTGCAACTCTGATAAATCACCGCTTTTACCTATGACAGCAACAAGGCATATGTGTGCAGACTATCACACACCTTGTATACCCACTGAGCCAGCTCACCACACGTGACCTCCTTCATGAGCTATAAGCTGCAGACATTGAAAGTAGGAAGTGGTCATAATAATGTGACTCAACTGTATCGCTTTCTCATATGTTTCTATCCATCCATTTACACACACATATACACCGCAGACATTATAATACCCTAGTATTTAATTCTTAAAAAACAGGAATAAAGAATAAACTCACCCGGCTTATCACTGCAGCCAGTTCTCTCATCTCGCTATTGGCACCGAGAAAAGCGCTGACCGGCTTCAGCAGTCTTTCCTGGGAAATAAAGGGTTAACTTCCTATCCATAATTCAGAGGAATAAAAGTAAGAAATATAGAGCCATTATGGTTTCATAAAATAAAAGTTATTTGTTGTATGATGAAACTATTACAAGTTTCCAATATACTTTCTATACCAGTGCCTCATGTTTTCAATACCTCTACTTGCTGTCATTGAATAGGAACCTTCACCGTTTACTTCCTTTGTATAAAACTGGTTCATGCGATGGACACAAAAACTGATTAGAAATCTGGCTTCAAAAAGTGGCAAAAATGGGCTTTGCAACTATTTTGGGCTTATTCGTGCGAAAGAAATACTGCAACATTATTCAGTTTTATACCACTCACTGTAGTTTAGAGAAGGTGGGAAAGTGGTCGCGGTTAGCCTGTCAGGCTGATATAAGATAGATTTAGCAAGTACAATTTTTTAAAAATGCCGCCAGCTTAGCGTAGAAAGTGGGGTCAAATCTCAAGACTAGCACTAAAATGTGCAGCCATCCTGTTCTGGCAGTTCATCACATCCGGCATAGCCCAGGACTGCCAGAGCACCGCCAGGCCTCATTGACTGTAATGGGATCTAACGGCATTCGGCTGGACAAAAAAACGCTGCTTGAAGTTATCAGATTAACCACTTGTTTGTCTAATATATACCATCATCTTATCTAAAATTCAGCTTGGGACAGTGCAACTTACGGAAGGGTCAGGGTTGTAGTTCAGGGTATTCATAGCGATTTCATTGGATGCTCCCTTTATTGCGTCTTGGATCATTCCACGGAAGTCAATGATCTGTCCCTGTGCAA
This sequence comes from Rhinella marina, assembly GCA_900303285.1. NCBI lineage: Eukaryota > Metazoa > Chordata > Amphibia > Anura > Bufonidae > Rhinella > Rhinella marina. The sequence goes on from ONZH01011947.1 coordinate 210,966, forward strand.
TGAAAGAAAACGGTAAAAAATGTGTAATTGTATCATCCCAATCTATATAGAAGGAGGTAACAATATTAGCCCTTGGAATACCGGAGGTTTTTTTTTTTTTTTTTTTGCGCTTTCATTTTTTTCCCCTATATTCCTTGAGCCATAACTTTTTTATATCTCCGTTCACATAGCTGTATGAGGGCTTATTTTTTGTGGGACAAGTTGTACTTTCTAATGCTACTATTAATTATGGCATACAATGTAATGGGAAGCGGTAAAAAATTCCAAATGGGGCAGAATTGGAAAAAAAAAAAAACGCAACTCCTCTACCGTTTTATGGGTTTTGTTCCCACAGCGTTTCGTTTGCAGCAAAACTGATCCATGCCCTTCATTCTCTGGGTCGGTATGATAGGATCTGAATAGATTGGAGGCTTGGGCAGAGAAGTGGCAGATGAGGTTTAACACTGACAAATGTAAGGTTATGCATATGGGAAGGAATAATGCAAGTCACCAGTACATACTAAATGGTAAAATATTGGGTAACTCTGAAATGGAAAAGGACCTAGGAATTTTAGTGAACAGCAAACTAAGGCTACTTTCACACTTGCGTTTGCAGGATCCATTTGTGAGATCCGTCACAGGCTCTCACAAACGGTCCTGAACTGATCAGTTTTGTCCTAATGTATTCTGAATGGAAAAGGATCCGTTCAGGATGCATCAGTTTAGCTTCAGTTCAGTCTCCATTCCGTTTTGGAGGTGGACACTAAAACTCTGCCTGCAGCGTTTTGGTGTCCGCTTGACGGAAACTGATCCAAACGGATCCGTCATGATTCACAATGTAAGTCAATGGGGATGGATCCGTTTTGTCTGACACAACAGAAAATGGATCCGTCCTCCATTGACTTTCAGTGGTGTTCATGACGGATCCGTCTTGGCTATGTAAAAGATAATACAAACGGATGCAGATGGTTGTATTATGGATCCGTTTGTGAGAGCCTGGACGGATTTCACAAACGGATCCTGCAAACGCAAGTGTAAAAGTAGCCTAAGCTGTAGAAACCAGTGTCAGACAGCTGCTGCCAAGGCCAATAAGATAATGGGTTGCATCAAAAGAGGCATAGATGCCGGTGATGAGAACATAGTCCTGCCACTTTACACATCACTAGTCAGACCACATATGGAGGACTGTGTACAGTTCTGGGCTCCTGTGAACAAGGCAGACATAGCAGAGCTGGAGAGGGTTCAGAGGAGGGCAACTAAAGTCATAACTGGAATGGGTGGACTACAGGACCCAGAAAGATTATCAAAATTAGGCTTATTCACTTTAGAAAAAAGACGACTGAGGGGAGATCTAATAACTATGTATAAATATATCAGGGGTCAGTACAGAGATCTCTCCCATCATCTATTTATCCCCAGGACTGTGACTGTGACGAGGGGACATCCTCTGCGTCTGGAGGAAAGAAGGTTTGTACACAAACATAGAAGAGGATTCTTTACTGTAAGAGCAGTGAGACTATGGAACTCTCTGCCTGAGGAGGTGGTGATGGTAAGTTCACTATAAGAGATCAGGAGGGGCCTGGATGTATTTCTGGAGGGTAATAATATTACAGGTTATAGTTACTAGAGAGGGGTTGTTGATCCAGGGAGTTATTCTGATGCCTGATTGGAGTCGGGAAGGAATTTTTTCCCCTAAAGTGAGGAAAATTGGCTTCTACCTCACAGGGGTTTTTTTTGCCTTCCTCTGGATCAACTTGCAGGATAACAGGAAGAACTGGATGGACAAATGTATTTTTTCTGCCTTATAATCTATGTTACTATGTTACAACGATACCACATATGCATAGGTTTTTTATGTCTAAATAGTGTAAAATATATTTATACTTTGAAAAAAAAAAAAACATTTTTTTTACTCTTATTCTGACCCCCGTAACTTTTTTATAGTTATATCTACTGAGCTGTGTGGGGGCTCATTTTTGCAGGAAAATCTGTAGTTTTTATTGATACCATTTTGGAGTGTGTGTCACTTTTTGATCACATTTTATTACATTCTTTATGTTTACTCTGTTTTTAATGAGTATTTATAAAACCATACAGGTGAAGTAAATAAACAAGCATTCCAAGAGGTGACGCAGGACCTACATCTAGTTATTACATACCACTGTATAACAATGGCATAGCTACATATATGAGTCAAAAGCAGCCTATAGATAATGAACATTTCTATCCGCGATAATAAAAAAAAATAAAAAAAGGGGGGGGTGAAAGGTAAGGGAAGCAATGGGAGGGGAAGGGTCAGGATTAGAGATGAGCGAACATGCTCGTAACGAGCACTGTAGCGCTCGGCTTCCCTGCGCTCGCATGGGCGCAGGCATCCGGATCCGTCCTCCTCACCCGACGGATCCGGATGCCTGCGCCCATGCGAACGCAGGGGAGCCGAGCGCTACAGTGCTCGTTACGAGCATGTTCGCTCATCTCTAGTCAGGATCAACACCTATGCAGCTTCAGAATGGACACAATACTTAAAGCATGTCTCGACATTCAGGGAATTCCAGAAAACATTTTATTACATTTTTTTGGGTAAGAGAAGCAATGAAAAAAAATTGCAAATTGGCCATTTTGACCCTTTTTTCCGTTACGCCATTCACCGCATTGGAAAAATATTTTCATATTTTAATAGTACAGGCGTTTTCAGTCGTGGTGATACCCATGATGTTTATATTTTTTGTTATTTATATATTTATTTTTTTATTATAATGAAAGGGGGGGTGATTTAAAAACTTATATTTTTTTAATTTTTTTATATATATTTTTTGTTTCTTTTTAACTTTTTTTTGTAATGATTTTGAAGCTTGTATTTGAGCCTACAAAACCATTTTTTTTATTTTTTAATCCTGAACAATCATGGATTTTAAAATCCATTTATTACTGACTATTGCTCATTTCTTATGCTGGCCTGCCACTTGGTGACCAAAATAAAAAATTGCAGCTTCAATGCCCTCAGCCTCTTCAGCGAGGCTGAGTGTATTGAAATCAATTACCGGCATACTCACTGGCCACAGAGGATGCAGGTAAGAAGCCCTCTAGATGCCGTGATCTTACTTGATCATGGCATCCAAAGGCTTTAATTAGCCACGGGTCTCTGCTGTTTGAAACAGGCCATGACGCTCGCTGCATGTTTGCCTATCGCTCCATCGCCGTACATGTACAGTGCTGGTAGCGAAAGTGTTAACCTTTGTAGATCGTAAGCTCCTCTCTCCATCTGTACCATTCTGTTTCTAAGTTCATGCACATTGTACTTGTGTTGTTTTATGTAATGTATGTATACTAGAGATGAGCGAGCATGCTCGGCCGAGCATACTCGAGTGCCATTTTTACGTATTTGCGTACGCATTTTAAAATTCGTACGCTATTCATATGCATATTTTAATCTATACGCAAATGCGTACGAATAGCGTACAAATTCAATTTGTACGCTATTCGTACGCTATTTGTATGCATTTGCGTATAGATTAAAATATGCGTATGAATAGTGTACGAATTTTAAAATGCGTACGCAAATACGCAAAAATGGCACTCGAGCATGCTCGGCCGAGCATGCTCGCTCATCTCTAATGTATACCCCCTCTAAGATGTACAGTGTCATGGAATTAATGTAATGGCGCTTTCAAATAATAATAATAATAAGTGAATATAAACAATATATACATACATCCAGAGGCTCTAAACCTGTCCCAATAGTTTGCTACAGTGCATCAGACATGCGCCATTGCCGGGAATATCGGCCCCCTTTTCACATCATCAGCAGAGGTCTCAGAGGTCGGACCATATCAGACACCTCTGTCCTGCCCACGGCTGTTCATCAGAAAACCTCTTTAAAGGGGTATTCCAGTGTTAGGATATCAATATCTGATTGTTGGGTGGTCCAACACACCCCTACTGATCAGCTGTTCTCGGCAGCCAAACAGTAAGGCCACTACTTTTGGCTCTGTGCACTGTATTGTTTTTGGCACCTGCCAAAAATAGATGAATGGTGGGGGTGACAGGAGTCAGACCTCCACCAATCTGATACTGATGATCTGGATGGTCATCAATACCTAAAAGCTGGAATACCACTTTAAGGGGTACATGATACTTTCTTTTAAAGGCTATGTACACCTTAAAGGGTTATTCTCATTTTAGACAATGGGGGCATATCGCTAGGATATGCCCCCATTGTCTTATAGGTGCGGGTCCCACCGCTGGGACCCGCACCTATTTCCAGAACGGAGCCCCCGAACTGAATGAGGGTGCACTGCGCATGCGCAGCCGCCCTCCATTCATTTCTATGGGGCCGCCGAAAATAGCCGAGCACTGGCTCGGCTACTTCCGTCGGCTCCATAGAAATGAATGGGAGCGCACCGCGCATGCACGGCCCGGCTCCCATTCATTTCTACGAGCAGCGCGGGGAGCTGCGCCTGGTGGTGGCCGGACCTCCGGAAACCTGGGGTCCTCCAGGCGCAGCGCTCCCCGCTCCGTTCTGGATATAGGTGCGGGTCCCAGCGGTGGGACCCGCACCTATAAGACAATGGGGGCATATCCTAGCGATATGCCCCCATTGTCTAAGATGAGAATACCCCTTTAAAAGGCAATTTTTTTTAATACTGCATTGTACTTATTTTGAGCTAAACATAATTTTTTCAATTGGCGTTTATTTAAAAAATGGACTAATTTTTTGTGGATTTTCTGTCTTTTCCGTCATTTAGGGAGCTGAAGGGCTCCTTACCTCTGCTCTCTGACATTATAAACACTCATTCACACGTCCTGTTTTTCTTTCCTGATTCGATCCTGATCCTGGTCTGGATCCATTCATTTCAATGGGTCCTGAAAATATCAGGATCGAAACAGGAAAGAAAAACAGGACGTGTGAATGGAGCCTAAAGCTCAGTTCTTATCTTACTTATGACCTCTTAGTAGTTTAGAGATAAGGTTTATTAGATGACCGGCACAAAGCGAAAGTGAAAGTACCAGTCACACAGCTAAAAAACACTTAACCCTTTGTGACAGAATGGCTCAATACTTTTAACCCTTAGACTCCCAGCGCCGTACATGTACGGCGCTGTGGCGATGCGGGCACATGACGCCCGCTCGCAACTTACCCGATCGGCGGCGTCTTGCTGGGCATTTAGATGCCGTGATCACACATGATCACGGCATCTAGTTGCGTCTTTACCAACTAGATGTGTGGCCAATCGGGGTGTCTGTACACGATCTGAAAGCTGTAAACCTCGCTGGTGAGGATTACAGCTTTCAAAGTGCAATTCTTATTCTGGCCACTAGATTGCAGGCCAGGATAAGAAATGAGCAATTCTTGGATTTATCTCTATCTAGTAAATCCCTGATTGCTCATAAAGAAAAAAAAAAAACACAATATATCAGCTCATATTTGAGCTTTAAAATAATCACAAAAAAATTAAAAAAAATGTTAAAAAATATATAAAAAATAAAAAATATATAAAAGTTCAAATCACCCCCCTTTCCGTATAATTAAAAAATAAATACCTAAATAACAATAAATATAGACATCATGGGTATCACCGTGACCGAAAACGCCCGTACTTTTAAAATATAAAAAAAAATGGCGATTCGCCATTTTTTGTCGCTTTTTTTTCTAAAAAAATTAAATAAAAAGTGATCAAAAAGTCATACACACCCCAGAATGGTATCAATAAAAACTTCAGATTGCCCCGCAAAAAATGAGCCCCCATACAGCTCCGTACACATAAATACCAAAAAGCTGTAAATAAGACGCTGTAAATAAGAAACCCGTAGAACTGTGGCGGAATAGCGTTTTTTTTGCAATTTCACCCGATTTTGAATTTTTTTCCCGCTTCCCACTACACCATATGCAATATTAAATGGTGGCGTTGGAAAGTACAACTTGTCCCGCAAAAAACAAGCCCTCATACAGCTATGTGAACAGAAAAATAAAACAGTTATGGCTGTTTGAAGGCAGGGAGCGCAAAACGAAAATGCATAACCGGAAAAACCTCCGGTACTGAAAGGGTTAATAAAGTCCAGTTGAAAACATGATCTTGAGTAAAATACAATCATAAACAAAAATTGCCTCCAAAGGTGTACATAGCCTTTAAGTTACCTTAAAAATATCAGAAACTTTTTTATCTGACTGTAGACTGGAGGTCGGCCACGCCATTTTGTTGTATCCACTTTCACAGTTTAGACCACCACCGTAATGGCATCTCCAGCAATATACTGTAGTTACACTGCTTGAAAACCATGCAAGTATATATATATATATATATATATACACTCACCGGCCACTTTATTAGGTACACCTGTCCAACTGCTCGTTAACACTTAATTTCTAATCAGCCAATCACATGGCGGCAACTCAGTGCATTTAGGCATGTAGACATGGTCAAGACAATCTCCTGCAGTTCAAACCGAGCATCAGTATGGGGAAGAAAGGTGATTTGAGTGCCTTTGAACGTGGCATGGTTGTTGGTGCCAGAAGGGCTGGTCTGAGTATTTCAGAAACTGCTGATCTACTGGGATTTTCACGCACAACCATCTCTAGGGTTTACAGAGAATGGTCCGAAAAAGAAAAAACATCCAGTGAGCGGCAGTTCTGTGGGCGGAAATGCCTTGTTGATGCCAGAGGTCAGAGGAGAATGGGCAGACTAGTTCGAGCTGATAGAAAGGCAACAGTGACTCAAATTGCCACCCGTTACAACCAAGGTAGGCAGAAGAGCATCTCTGAACGCACAGTACGTCGAACTTTGAGGCAGATGGGCTACAGCAGCAGAAGACCACACCGGGTGCCACTCCTTTCAGCTAAGAACAGGAAACTGAGGCTACAATTTGCACAAGCTCATCGAAATTGGACAGTAGAAGATTGGAAAAACGTTGCCTGGTCTGATGAGTCTCAATTTCTGCTGCGACATTCGGATGGTAGGGTCAGAATTTGGCGTCAACAACATGAAAGCATGGATCCATCCTGCCTTGTATCAACGGTTCAAGCTGGTGGTGGTGGTGTCATGGTGTGGGGAATATTTTCTTGGCACTCTTTGGGCCCCTTGGTACCAATTGAGCATCGTTGCAACGCCACAGCCTACCTGAGTATTGTTGCTGACCACGTCCATCCCTTTATGACCACAATGTACCCAACATCTGATGGCTACTTTCAGCAGGATAATGCGCCATGTCATAAAGCTGGAATCATCTCAGACTGGTTTCTTGAACATGACAATGAGTTCACTGTACTCAAATGGCCTCCACAGTCACCAGATCTCAATCCAATAGAGCATCTTTGGGATGTGGTGGAACGGGAGATTCGCATCATGGATGTGCAGCCGACAAATCTGCGGCAACTGTGTGACGCCATCATGTCAATATGGACCAAAATCTCTGAGGAATGCTTCCAGCACCTTGTTGAATCTATGCCACGAAGAATTGAGGCAGTTCTGAAGGCAAAAGGGGGTCCAACCCGTTACTAGCATGGTGTACCTAATAAAGTGGCCGGTGAGTGTATATATATGAATATAAGTTACAGTTATAGTCATTAGTCATTCCACGTTCTGACTGACCCTCTTTTGTGAAACGCCTTCTCCTCCTCCATTTTTATTTATAGCAGAAACATTCAACCCAAATTCAGTGACCTCCGGAGGACTGTTACTTCCATTCTCCTGCAATATGGGATAAGAATTAAAATATCAGTCTGAAAATTTCACAAAAAAACCTCTAACATATTCAGACCCCCAACCACTGACCAATCTAGTGCCCATGCCATAAAGATGAACAGTGAACCATCAACACATCCCAACAATGCAAGGTCTACAGAGCGCCCCCTCATGGTTGCACTTTTCCGCACCTGTCTGGAGACCTCTCTGTTTGACACTCTCTCTGCCGCCCTTGGGTACGTTCTGGACACTGGGCGCTGGATGATATTATGGTTGGTGATTCTTGGAAGCCCCTGGGAAGAGTTACTGGCTGTTCTGAGGAGACAGGAGACAGATGTAATATAGCCAACACAGTCACGTATATAAACATAGTTCTATCTATTTACAGATTATTTTAGATGACTTTTGTAGGAGGTTTGTATCATTACTGTGGTTTTAGGGATCGGCACGCTCCTCTGCTGAAATACTCTGCACTGTTCAGGAGAATCGTCCCCTTTCACATGAAATCCTGTCCTCAATAACACAAGTAGATTGGTCACTGCCTCCAACAGAGCCAGCATACTCCTCAGCTAAAGTACTATAAAGGCCTATACAGTATGCTACATAACGTATTTACCATACTATAAGATTTTTTTTTTCCTCCCAAAAGTGGGGAGAAAGCAGTGCGTCTTATAATGGGAATAATAATGAGCGATTCCTTTGTGAAAGCACTCATTAGTACAGTAGGACCAGGGAGCAATGAATATAGATGGTGCTGGCTTTACTCACCACTCGCTGGTTCCCAGGGGCCGCTCAGTGTCCTGACAGAGTAAGGATGTAGTGGGCATAAGCGTGCACTATGACCTGACGCTGTGTAATGTCAGGTCACAGTGCTGCAGAGCAGCGTGCTGGATGTCCCAAGTGGCGGTGCCGTCCAGAGCAGGAGAGAGAATTTTTTTTTATTGGGGGTCTTATCTGGATGTCTGATAAAGGTAAGGGGTCTGATCTGAGGTCTGATGAAGATTAGAGGTCTGATCTGAGGTCTGATGAAGACTGGGGGTCTGATCTGAGGTCTGATGAAGATTAGGGGTCTGATCTGAGGGCTGATGAAGATTGGAGGTCTGATCTGAGGTCTGATGAAGATTGTGGGTCTGATCTAAGGTCTGATGAAGATTGGGGGTCTGATCTAAGGTCTGATGAAGATTGGAGGTCTGATCTGAGGTCTGATGAAGATTAGGGGTCTGATCTGAGGTCTGATGAATATTAGGGGTCTGATCTGAGGTCTGATGAATATTAGGGGTCTGATCTGAGGTCTAATGAAGATTAGGGGTCTGATCTGAGGTCTGATAAAGATTAGGGATCTGATCTGAGGTCGGATGAAGATAAGGGATCTGATCTGAGGTCGGATGAAGATTAGGGATCTGATCTGAGGTCGGATGAAGATTAGGGGTCTGATCTGAGGTCTGATAAAGATTTGGGGTCTGATCTGGGGTCTGATGAAGATTAGGGGTCTGATCTGAGGTCGGATGAAGATTAGGGGTCTGATCTGAGGTCTGATGAAGATTTGGGGTCTGATCTGAGGTCTGATGAAGATTAGGGGTCTGATCTGAGGTCTGATGAAGATTAGGGGTCTGATCTGAGGTTGGATGAAGATTAGGGGTCTGATCTGAGGTCTGATGAAGATTGGGGTCTGATCTGAGGTCTGATGAAGATTAGGGGTCTGATCTGAGGTCTGATGAAGATTGGGGGTCTGATCTGAGGTCTGATGAAGATTGGTGGAGGTCTGAATTGGGGGTCTGATCTGAGCTCTAATGAAAAAATGTTCTTCCTATTTTCCTCCTTTAAAACTTAGGTGTGTCTAATGTTCTGTTGTGTCTTATGGTGTGGGAAATACGGCATATTGTACAGTCCATGAATAATCAAAAGTGAGAAGAGAAAATGGTCTCTGTTGTACAGAGCTAGATAACAAGCAGAGTTACCTTCTCAGTCGTCCTCCACTTCGAGGCTTTGCATACACTTTACTATCTGTAAGAAAAATATAATGAATGTAAAGATCATCTTGAAACAAGTAGGAAGGAATCATAGGAAAGGAGATGTGCAGCCGATAAAAAAAACTTTTAAAACAGAGGCAGAAAGTAAGTATGTAACCCCTCACCTCTGCTGAATAGTTGGGGGAGTATGTGACCAGATACTCTATATCCTTCATACAGCACATGACCAACAGGACATGGACCCTGATACAGATTTTGAACTGGGGCCAACAGAGCTACAGGGCTAGTTCACACAGAGATTTTTTTATGCTGTTTACGACTCAGCATGGAAAAATGGCTGAAGGTTTATGTGCCGGAGCCAGTGCTGAGACCACGGCGGGTGGACATACACTGATCAGCCCTATTCAATGGGGCTAATCAGTATGCAGACCCAAGGGAGAAACCAGAGGCAAGGGAGAAACCAGAGGCAAGGGAGAAACCAGAGGCTCTGCCTTGGGTTCCACAGGCAGAGAAATCATTGGATTTTTCAGAAGACTATTTTGCACGTGTGAACGTCCCCTAAAAGCGACTCTCCATATTTTAACACCATGACGTTTTAGGAGCTTTGAATTCCTCTGTACAGCCATAAAGAGCTAAATTATAAAAGTTTGCCACCACTAGAGGGAGCTCTGTAGGAGCTTACTGCATACTGTGTTAGCACTGGAGCCCAATGTGTGCAATGAGCGCCATCTAATGGTGGCAGAATGTTATAATTTAACTCTGTAGTTAGGCAGAGGATTTGAAGCTCTGCATCAACAAAGCTCCGGCAGAAGTGAATCAGAAGAAAATTTCTAACACACGAGGGTTTGAAAGAAGGGACATTCACTTTAAGCCATGACATAATGAGCAGGAGTCACTCCTCCACAGAACCCACCGTTATCTCCAACTTTTTTGGTGATCTTCGGGTATTTCTGGAATTTGATGTAATAGTAACTTTCATATTCCAGGAGAATGGTTTCCAGGTCAATGTTATCACAGACTTCAAATCTTCTCAGGTTTAATTTGCTCTCCTGTTCTAGAGCATTTGCCGAGTCCACGTAACTGGAACAGAGTGAAGTCAATGGACAGTTATATAGGGAGGGTTGTAGGACCGGGACCAGAAATATACTGAAGGCTTATGATATGTGAGGTGTGATGCAGCTGGCTCTCGCAGGAAGGGAACGGACTATGTCTGGATCAAGAACCCCTGCATCTAAAACAACAAGTTCTACAGGCCCCGAGAGAGAAGGTCACAGAGAAGGGTTTGGGGGTCTGTGGAGGTGAATGCAGCGAAGTGGTCTGAGAGGCAAGACCAACCTATCATATTACTGTGTGCAGGGCATGACTCTGTTCAGGCACGCCCTTCATCTCTGGAGTCCTATTGGTGTTGCACAAAAACTACATACCAAAAACCGCACGTGGTCTTACCGCAGATTACGGTGAAGTACAGGCAGGGGTGTAGCTAAAGGCTCATGAGCCCTGGTGCAAGAGTTCAGCTTGGGCCCCCCCTCCCTCCGTGCTTTGTGGGCAGGGGCGGGGGTGCACATAGCCTTCGTGCTGCCTGAGGCAAAAATTGAAACAGCACCCCCCATACCAAATTCTTGACCTAACCCCTTCCCTCCAGTCAGAGGTGTAACTTGACCTGCATGTACTTTTTATAATACAGGTGTCTTCTTATGCGGCACTAGGGTCTTTGGGCCCCTCAGGCTCCTGGGCCCGGTAGCGACTGCTACCTCTGCACCCGCTCTAGCTACGCCCCTGAGTACAGGTGAAACCAATTCAGGGTAAACCACTATGAGACCCAGCACCTTCTATTTGCACCCCTGGGTCCAGCACTACAGCGTTAGAAATCGTGCCCCCCTTTATGAATACTGGGGGTGATGCCACGGGATCAGGGCAGAGATTTGTAGCACAAGGTGGGAGATGACTGTGCTCCAGTGAAAAACGTGCCACTACGCGTTTCAGGTCCTCATTATTTGTAAGTTCTCTGCTTGCTGTCAACAAGTGGGAACAATCTTTTGTACATCACAAGGCTAAAATCCCTGTACAGACCTAAAACTTCTCACAGCTGGAGGTCTGCTACTGTTGTATCCAGTTTAGACGATCATCTGTGAGCTGAACAGGGTGATGCGTTTTACCTGCGCTGATACACTGTAACAAACTTATCATTGAGCTTGAGAAAATGGAAGGGAAAACAGCGAATAACGGCATAGTGAGACGGGAATACAGCTGGGTGCAATATATCTACGTGAAAAACTGCACTGTGGGAACCTACAGCACGTATATGTGACTTCAGTGTTATACTCACCCCTCCTGCAGCATGTAGTGCATGACGAGTATGAGCAGGTTCTTCCTCCGAGCCTCCGTCCGCTGCTCATCCTAGAAGAACATCAGATACATCGTTAGTACGGTCACAAATCTTTCCAATTTTCTACTCCATCACAGAAACAAAAAAAATTTAAAAATGATGGCGAGCCGGATCACATGACAGACCCCGCTGATTTATGATGGGGTGGATCTGGTTCCTTCATGGTGTCCAAAATTTTACAGAACAAAAAAAAAAAAACAATCGATCTGAAGGCTGCACATATTTTTTTTTTCACAAATAACAGAAGCGTATTATTATTTATATTAAAGGCGCTGTATTAAAGGGGTTTTCCGGGATTTAACTACTGATCATCTATCCTCAGGATAGGTCATCAGTATCTGATCGGTGGGGGTCTGACACCCGGGACCCCTGCTGATCAGCTGTGAGCGCCGCTACCTTCTCTCAGCTCACCAAACACAGCGCCGTACACTGTATAGTGGCTGTGCTTGGTATCGCACTCAGCCCCATTCACTTGAATGGGGCTGAGCCGCTCCTAGGCCACATGACGTCACTGGCCTACAAAAAGCTATGAGAAGGTCGCGACGCTCACGGGAGCGCCGTTGCCTTCTCAACCAGCTGATCGGCGGAGGTCCCGGGTGTCAGACCCCCAACGATCAGATACTAATGACCTATCCTGAGGATAGATGATCAGTAGTTAAATCCCGGAAAACCCCTTTAAGGCGCAGTACATCCAGCCGGGGTTACAGAAATATAAAAATACAAGAAACAAGAAACTACTAACAGACTGGTACAGAGGGGGCCCTGCCCGCAAGAGCTTACAATCTATAAGACTCCTGAATAAAAATTGTTCCTAGTTAAAGGGGTTTTCCAGGCTTTTAATATCAGATTGGCGGGAGTTCTGACACCCGGCACCCCTGCCGATCAGCTTTAAGAAAAGAAGGCGCGCACCTGTCTCTTGTCTCTCTTCCAGCTTGACTTGAAGACAGACAGGAGTCGGCACATACGGACGGTGCGTGCCTTCTCTTCATAGAGCTGATGGCCGGACCCCCGCCGATCTGATAAGCAGTGATATGGGACAGCAGGATTTATTGCAGCATTAGGACGCCTTCACATGTGGCAGATTTTGTTGCAGAAAATTTCTGCGACTAAAAATTTGTACATGGATTCTGCCTATTCAGATGAATGATTTTTAGTCGCCCAAATTTTCTGCCACAAAATCTGCCGCGTGTGAAGGCGCCCTAACTTATGTAGATTTTGTCTTTCAGGAAAATAAAAAAAACTGGGTGACAGCCCCAACATAAGATATAATGGCGGCTCTGTAGGCTGCTCCCCAGGTTTCCTGGAGATTTAAAGGGGTTCTCCAAGAAATTTGGCAGGGGGTTGTATAGAGTTAAAAAAGCAACCAAACCTTACTCTCCTTTAAAACTCTTACTCTCCCTCACCACCGCTGAGGTCCCCGCCGCTCTAATCCCTGCTGAGTCTGCAGCAGACATGTGCCGCTTATTATTCCCATGTCTGCAGCAGCCAATCACTGGTCTCAGTGGTGAAGGGAAATTGCACACATGACAGCCGAAGCCAGTGATTGGCTTTAGCAGTCTGGGGACCGGCGATAGTAACGTCATCACTACAGATCCAGCAGGGATCAAAGTGCTGGGGACCACAGCAACGGCACAGCACTGGAGGGACATTTTTTTTCTTTTACAAACTTTTTTATTAAAGGGGTTGTCCCACGAAAAATATTCTACGGTTTTCAAACCAGCTCCTGGATCTGAATAGTTTTGTAATTGCATGTAATTAAATATTTAGCATAGCCACTGAGTTATTCAATAACATGTATCTGAATAGCGCCACTTAATTTCTTATTTTTTTGACCTGCTCACTGAGAAGGCCGCATATGCTCAGTTTCATCCTTTAACTGTCTCCTGAGCTGTGATAGGGAGAGCATGGACACACCTCCTGAGCTGTGATAGGGAGAGCATGGACACACACCCTGAGCTGTGATAGGGAGAGCATGGACACACCCCCTGAGCTGTGATAGGGAGAGCATGGACACGCCCCCTGAGCTGTGATAGGGAGAGCATGGACACGCCCCCTGAGCTGTGATAGGAAGAGCATGGACACTCCCCTTGAGCTGCCAGCTTGATAAAACTCTAGCAGAGGAATGAATGGGGAGATCTCTGGACCCATGTGAGGTACAGGGCTGGTTCTAGCTTTGTTAGAAAGAGATTGTCATGTACTATGTGATGTCTGATTTTCATTTTTTACATTATTCATGGGATAACCCCTTTAAATGACGAATCGAGGGGGCAGGAGGGCAATCTCTGGCAGGGCGGCAGACACAGCAAGTAGTATACAGTTGGTTTAGGTTACTGTGTACTGTAACTTGGCTTTCAACCAAGTAAAGCATCGGAGCTTGTAGTAAGACCATGAATAAACTACAGGGTGCAAAATCAATATTGAGTTTGGCTTGTAGAGGAGCATTCAGTTAAGCCCAGACTGGTGATGTATGGGTTCTTGGAGGTGAGTCTTATACAGTGAGAGCACGGTTCTTTTGGGACGAGATGTTAGAGAATAGTCCAACCAAGGGGTCCAGACCTCTAAGAATCGGTCATGACGCTCTGCAATAATAGAAGTAAATTTTCATTGATCGTATAAAAGTGCTGAAAAGTCTAAGGCTACTTTCACACTGGCAGAGGATCTCAATACCGGAATTAAACGGATCTGTCGCTAAATACATTTAAAGTCAATGGGTGATGGATCAGTTTTTTAGGCACCATTGACTTACATTGTTTTCAGTGCCGGATCCATTTTTTTCCCGTTTTTATGACCAGACACAAAACGGCAGCTTGCAGCGGTTTTGTGTCCAGTCACAAAGCGAATGTTGCCGGAACGGAAGACGTCCTGATGCACCCTGAACGGATCTCTTTCCATTCAGAATGCATGAGGACAAAGCGGAAACTTTTTTTTTCCGATCCTGAAATCCTCAATACCGGAAAACAACAACGCAATTGTGAAAGTAGCCTAAAGCCTGCATTCAGACAACAGTTAAAAAAAAATGTCATGAAAAACAGACGGACACACTGTCAGTTTTTCGTGGCCATTTTTCTACCAATTTTGCATCCGTTTGTAATGGCCATAAAAAGCGACCATTAAAAATGGATGATTTTCATTGGCTTTTCTTTTACTTCCCAAATCTCAACCCCTGCAGTACACATAATGTCCCCCAGAGTGGCCGCCAGCAGTAATAATGTCCCCCAGAGTGGCCGCCAGCGGTAATAATGTCCCCCAGAGTGGCCGCCAGCAGTAATAATGTCCCCCAGAGTGGCCGCCAGCAGTAATAATGTCCCCCAGAGTGGCCGCCAGCAGTAATATAGTCCCCCAGAGTGGCCGCCAGCAGTAATAATGTCCCCCAGAGTGGCCGCCAACAGTAATAATGTCCCCCAGAGTGGCCGCCAGCAGTAATATAGTCCCCCAGAGTGGCCGCCAGCAATAATAATGTCCCCCAGAGTGGCCGCCAGCAGTAATAATGTCCCCCAGAGTGGCCGCCAGCAGTAATAATGTCCCCAGAGTGGCCGCCAGTGGTAATAATGTCCCCCAGAGTGGCCGCCAGCAGTAATAATGTCCCCCAGAGTGGCCGCCAGCAGTAATAATGTCCCCCAGAGTGGCCGCCAGCAGTAATATAGTCCCCCAGAGTGGCCGCCAGCAGTAATAATGTCCCCCAGAGTGGCCGCCAGCAGTAATATAGTCCCCCAGAGTGGCTGCCAGCAGTAATATAGTCCCCCAGAGTGGCCGCCAGCAGTGATATAGTCCCCCAGAGTGGCCGCCAGCAGTAATATAGTCCCCCAGAGTGGCCGCCAGCAATAATAATGTCCCCCAGAGTGGCCGCCAACAGTAATAATGTCCCCCAGAGTGGCCGCCAGCAGTAATAATGTCCCCCAGAGTGGCCGCCAGCAGTAATATAGTCCCCCAGAGTGGCCGCCAGCAATAATAATGTCCCCCAGAGTGGCCGCCAGCAGTAATAATGTCCCCCAGAGTGGGCCGCCAGCAGTAATAATGTCCCCCAGAGTGGCCGCCAGCAGTAATAATGTCCCCAGAGTGGCCGCCAGCAGTAATAATGTCCCCCAGAGTGGCCACCAGCAGTAATATAGTCCCCCAGAGTGGCTGCCAGCAGTAATATAGTCCCCCAGAGTGGCCGCCAGCAGTGATATAGTCCCCCAGAGTGGCCGCCAGCAGTAATAATGTCCCCCAGAGTGGCCGCCAGCAGTAATAATGTCCCCCAGAGTGGCCGCCAGCAGTGATAATGTCCCCCAGAGTGGCCGCCAGCAGTAATATAGTCCCCCAGAGTGGCCGCCAGCAGTAATATAGTCCCCCAGAGTGGCCGCCAGCAGTAATAATGTCCCCCAGAGGTAATAATGTCCCCCAGAGTGGCCGCCAGCAGTAATATAGTCCCCCAGAGTGGCCGCCAGCAGTAATAATGTCCCCCAGAGTGGCCCCCAGCAGTAATAATGTCCCCCAGAGTGGCCTCCAGCGGCATTAATGTCCCCCAGAGTGGCCCCCAGCGGTAATAATGTCCCCAGAGTGGCCCCCAGCGGTAATAATGTCCTCCATAGTGGCCGCCAGCGATAATAATGTCCCCCAGAGTGGCCCCCAGTGGTAATAATGTCCCCCAGAGTGGCCGCCAGCGGTAATAATGTCCCCCAGAGTGGCCCCCAGAGGTAATAATGTCCCCCAGAGTGGCCCCCAGCGGTAATAATGTCCCCCAGAGTGGCCCCCAGCGGTAACAATATCCCCCAGAGTGGCCCCCAGCGGTAATAATGTCCCCCAGAGTGGCCCCCAGCGGTAATGTCCCCCAGAGTGGCCCCCAGCGGTAATAATGTCCCCCAGAGTGGCCCCCAGCGGTAATAATGTACCCTCGAGTGGCTCCCAGCAGTAATAATGTCCCCCAGAGTGGCCCCCAGCGGTAATAATGTACCCCGAGTGGCTCCCAGCAGTAATAATGTCCCCCAGAGTGGCCCCCAGTGGTAATAATGTCCCCCAGCGGTAATAATGTTCCCCACAGTGGCCCCCAGCGGTAATAATGTCCCCCAGAAGTAATAATGTTCATCACAGTGGCCCCCAGCTGTAATAATGTCCCCCAGAGTGGCCCCCAGCTCTAATAATGTCCCCCATAGTGGCAGCCAGCAGTTATAATGTCCCCAGAGTGGACCCCAGTGGTAATAATGTCCCCCATAGTGGCCCCCAGCAATAATAATGTCCCCTAGAGTGGGCCCCAGCCATAATAATGTCCCCTAGAGTGGCCGAAGAACCTGCGCTCCCAGCCTGTTGTGGTAGTGCATGGTGACGTCATCATGCTGGGAGCGCAGGTCCTTTAGCATCAAGAGAGAAATGACTGCCTCTGTGCGTGCAAGTGGATGAGGTGAGTAATCTTTTTTTTTATTTTACCCCCTAAAAGGCCATTTTCTACTGCCGATAGACGGGTGCGCTCCTTTCTACACAGCCATTAAAAACGGCCCCTTTGATTTCAATGGGCTCCGTCTGGCTGTGAAAATGGACAAAAATAGGACATGTATTATCTTTTGACAGCCGCTATTCACTGTCCTATAAAAAAGGGCCGTGTGAATAGCCTCATTTACTTCAATGCGTTCTAACCATGGCCGGCTGTCACGGGACCGTTTTTCGCCGTCGTGTGAATGTAACCTAAGGAGGGTTTCTTCTAAGCCACTGCAATACTCTCTTTGGTGGCGAGGATGAAGAAGCTTATCAATCGTCGTGGGTTTGGAGGAAATCTCGGGATTCGTTTATTGAGCAGAGCTTCTCAGGGGCCTTTCTTGATGTTATAACCAGATTGTAGACTCTACTCCAAAGCCTCTTCACCTGAGGGCACACCCACCAGATGTATAGCTTGTCACCTAGGGATTAGCACTGGAAGGACATTTTTTTTTTTTTTTTACCAAGCCCCCCAATTTTGGAGCACCCCTGTAAAGCTGGCCATACACATCAATAGTATATTGTTCATTTCAGCGGGATCGGCAGACTATCTAATGCAGCGGTCCCCAACCACCGGACCATGGACCAAGACCGGGCCCTGGATGTATGTTTGCTGGGCCACAGCAATCAGGGCCCTGGTCAACAGTGGAGGGCGGTCAGGGGACAGGTAGAGGAGCGCTTCCATTGTGGAAGTGCTAATCTCCATATCATCTGTATCGCCGTCCTCAGGACAGCTATACAGATGGATGCTGCGGCGGAGAAGGGGAGGGAGAGGCATCTCCCTTCCCCGTTCCTCTGATAGGCTACAGGCACTAGACCTGCAGCCTATCAGAGGCCGCCTGAGCCGTACACTGCAGGACACAGGCCAGAAGAGGCCTGCATCACATCACTGTCAGCCTGATGGAGGTAAGTATAAGTGTACACTACAGGACTACACTACAGGAGAGGAGCGCTGTGGGGTCACTTCTTACTTGTACATTATTGGGGGGCACTTCTTATTGGTACATTATTGGGTGGCACTGTGGGAGCATCTATGGGGGCACTTCTTACTAGTACATTATTGGGGGCACTTATTGGTACATTATTGGGGGCACTGTGGGGGCACTTCTTACTTGTACATTATTGGGGGCACTGTGGGGTCATCTATGGGGGCACTTCTTACTGGCACATTATTGGGGGCACTTCTTATTGGTACATTATTGGGGGGGCACTATGGTGGCACTTCTTATTGGTACATTATTGGGGGCACTTCTTATTGGTACATTATTGGGGACACTGTGGGGGCATCTATGAGGCACTGCTTACTGGCACATTATTGAGGGCACTATGGGGGCACTTCTTACTGGCACAATATTGGGTGGCACTATGGGGGCATCTACCGAGGCCACAAAGTAGGGGTGTTTTGGTATTTTATATGGGGGGCTCTGTATAGGGGCACCTTGCGTGAATCAGTCAGCGCTGACCAGCAGCCAACACCCCCTCCCCGCAGTCCTTTGGGAGATTGTCTTGCGAGAAACCGGTCCTTGGAGCAAAAAAGTTTGGGGACCACTGATCTAATGTATATGGGGGGTCTCTCATCTCTTATCCAGAAGGATTGGGATATCGGCAGCGGCTTTCCGATGACCACCATCTCATATGTATGGCCGACCTAAGAAACAGCTGAATAAAATATCTAATAGTAAGGAGAAGATAACAGGGAGGGGGTTCTGTTTTTCGGGGGGGTTACTTTAGATGCAGTTGGAGGCAGGAAATCTCTGTTTTGCCTTAACTGTAAGGAACCAATTTGAGTTACTGTATAATCAGCGTGTGTAACGAGCGCGACTAGAGCTGTAATGATTACGCTGAAAATAGATGCTTAAACGCGTGAGCGTTAACTAAGATACTATGTGTAAGAACTAATGAAGCCACTAAACAGAACTGCTACCAATAATTAGCGCACAAAAACTAGGCAGAAAGGAACAAAAAAAATAGAATCCGAAAAAGCAATTAAAGCCGCTTGGTGCGGCAGTCGTCGAGCCGTGTACATTCACTGGAGAGGCTGCAAGTGCTTCTCACGTAAAAGAAAGCAACTCTGCGGTCCTCATCAGAAATCTCCCTCCGTTTCGTGTATACAGCCCCCATGCAGAACTAAAACATCTTGGCCCACATTTACCACAGTGATTACACCTAGACCTTGTCGTAAAATGTGTCACAATGTGGTGCAATCTGGCGCATTTTAAACCGCCTAAGCCACTTATTAAAAGTGATGCAAGGCCTGCGCGCAGGGGCAACATCATGCTGGAACAGCAGTAACATAAGGGGCCAAATCCTGATAGCCAGCCCCATACATTAACCCAACCCCCCTTCAAATTCTGGTCAGTAGCCTTCCCCGGGTCTCCACCAAACCCAGACTCATCCATCAGACTGCCAGACAATTAAAATGATTCATTGCTCCACAGAACATGTTTCCACTGCTCCGGTCACAACATGCTTTACACCAGACACTTGGCATTGTGCATAGTGATCTTAGGCACCTTCTTGACCATGGATGAAGCTCCTGACCCCCAGTTCTTGTGCTGGCGTTACTTCCAAGGGCAGTTTAAATCTCTGTAGTGAGTGATAGAGCAGAGGATAAAGAATTTTTAAGTACAACGCATTTTAGGACTGGTTCCAAGGTCTGTTGCTACACTGAGGTGCCTCCACTTCCAATGATATTGAAAATTTCAAAGTGAGGTGGCATCCTATAATAGTGCCATGCTTATACTCACAGCTCCTCAGTATGACCCATACTACCGCCAGTGTTTGACTATGGAAGACTGCATGACTGTGCGCTGGATTTTATGCAACTGTTTGCAATGGGTGAGGCTGAAACACTGGATATGGGTGTCACCTCCATAACACATGCACCCTTGGCTCGGCCGAGTGTGCATGTGGTCTCAATAGCTTCAGAAAGGTAGAACCCACTGCCAGATAACCCTGAAAAATAAAAGGATCAGGCATATTGCAATCCAGCAGCCAGGTCCTTCTCCCCCCCGACAGTTGGCACATTGAAATCAATGGGTTCAGCTGACATTGGCGCGTATGACTGGTTGAGGTCACATACATCTTTTATCCTTTGTTCTCCATGTTACAATGGTGCAGAGTCTGAGTCATCTCCGTCTACGAGTCTCTTGTGGTAGAATCAATAAAACACCAGACTTGCAAACGTCCAGGATTACTCGAGGCCCAAGGCGACTGTCACAACACAATGGAGGCCGCGTTCTTGTAGCCAAGCTACACTCCAACAGAAATACAAATAACCTGACCCCATAGGAAGAGGCGACAGAACCTAGGACACCGTGGTGAGCAGGAGTCCACCTTGTGGTCAGTGGCTGCACTGCATACTTAGCGATATTTGACACTGAGGCATGTGTACGGGGCATCCGGAAAAGTCTTCAGACCCTTTCACTTTTCCCACATTTTGTTATGTTGGTCATTGTAAGAAAATTTTAAAAAGTTCATATTTTCCCCCCATCGTTCTGCACTCAATACCCCATAATGAGAAAGTGAGAACAGAATGTTAGAAATCTTTGCTAATTTATTAAAAAGGAAAAAAACTACAAACTACTGAATTTATATAAGTGAATTTACTCAGGACTAAGGCCCCATTCACACGACCGTATGTATTCTGTGATCCGTATAAAAACGGAACGGAAGACATCCAGAAAGTCTTCCGTAGTGTTCCGTATTTTTGCGGACCCATTGACTTTAATGGGGCTACGGACGTGAATTTGTGGCCAAGTATAGGACATGTTTCATTTTTTTTGCAGGAGAACTTCCGTAATATACGGATGCAGAATGCACGCGGTGTGCATTCCGCATTTTTTTTTTCTCCTATGGAAAAATGAATGGGTCCGTATGGTTCCGCATCTTATCCGCAAAAATGTTCAGGTCTCTCCAGAGATGTTCCACTGGGTTCAGGGTTCTGGTTGGGCCACTCAAGAACGTTCATAGATTTGTCCCTAAACCACCCCTGTGTTGTCCTGGCTGTGTGCTTAGGGTCAGTGTCTTGTTGGAAGGTGATCCTTCAGCTCAGTCTGAGGTACACAGAACTCTGGATCAGGTTTTCATTAAGAATATCTCTGTACTTTGCTCCAGCTTTCCCTTAACCCTGACCAGTCTCCCTGTCCCAGCTGCTGACCCCCCCCTCCCCCCCAGGTATGATGCTGCCACCACCATGCTTCATTGTAGGGATGGTATTGGGCAGGTTTCATCAGACCAGAGAACTTTGTTTCTCACAGTCTGAGAGTCCTTTAGATGCTTTTCTTTGCAAACGTTCATGTGTCTGAGTAGAGGCTTCTCTCTGTCCACTCTGCCATAAAGCCCAGATTGGTGGAGGCTGCACTGATGGTTGACATTCTGAAAGTTTCTCCCGTCTGTACACAGGATGTTTGGAGCTCAGCCAGAATGACCAATGGGTTTTTAGTCACCTCTTACCAAGGCCCTTCTCCCCCGATAGCTTAGTTTGGTGGGGTGGCCAGCTCCATTTAAGAATTATGGAGGCCACTGAACTCTTGGGAACTTTCAGTGCAGCAGATATTTTTTTGCCCCCTTCTCCAGATCTGTGCCTCCACACAATCCTGTCTCTGAGCTCTACAGGCAGTTCTTTCCTCCTCATGGCTTGGTTTTTGCTCTGATATACATTGTCAGCTGAGAGACCTTGTACAGACAGGTGTGTCTTTCCAATCAACTGAATTTACCATAGGTGAGTCCAATGAAGGTGTAGAAACATCTCAAAGATGATCAAGAGAAACTGTGGGCCCCCAGAGCTAAATGTCAAGTGTCATAGCAAAGCTCTGAATGTCAGGACTGGCGGTCATGGCGCCCGTACCGCTGGTCCTGCCTCTGACACTGCGAGTGCCAGGGACGCGGCGGGTACGCAAGCCCACTCGCGTTCTCGGTCACTAGGATCACGCCAGAGAATCTAGCTGGTTCATCCGTCAGCTCTGCTATGCAGACCGGGTCACCTAGGGGTTAATTCTGTGCTCAGGAGTCTCTCCTCCCTTTCACCTGTGGGAGTGGGATTCCTGGCTGCATTTAAACCCTGCAGTAACTATCATGTCTGCCAGTGTTTGAATTTCTCTGCACCAGCTACCCTTGTGATTTTTGTGCTCTGCTATTTTGACTCCTGTTGTTCTCTGACCCTTGGCGTGTTTTTTGACTACTCTTTTGCTTGCTGATTTTGTTCCTGACGTACTCTCCTGGTTTGACTCGGCTTTCTGACTACCCTATTGGTGTTTGTCTGTCTTGTGTGTCTTCCTTCCCCTGCACCTTATTTCAGTGTATCTCGCAGTCATCGTGGTTGTCGCCCCACGGTTTAGCGTGGGTGGGGCAATAGGCAGGGACAGAGGTTGGGGCGAGCTCAGGGCTCACGTTCCTCCGTTGTCTGTGTACCCCAACCCTAACACTGAATACTTAAAGGGGGTATTCCGGTTACCATAAATATAACTTATGTTTTAGACTAATTCATCATCAATCATTACCTCATATAATGTCAATTTCACTTACTTACCATTCAGTAGTAATAAAAGATGTTTTCTTCCTCTGCTACCCACTGTTTTTCCTCATAAGTTACCATGGCATCGACCTATAGTTCTGAGCCTTTGTTAGGTCGAGCATGCTCAGTGTGTTGCTATCAATTCTCTAGCTCAATGTTAGTGTGCTGCTGATTACTGAGTAGAGGGGGCGTGACCAGACTGGAATATCAGGCAGCCAATCAGTAATCATCAACACTCACAGCAGGAAAGCTAGGGATTGTGGGGATTGTATTTTTGTGAGGGAAGATCAGGAGCCATGATGCTCATGATTAAGTTACTTTACTAGAATACCCCTTTAAGTCCATGCGAGATTTTAGTTTTCCCTTTTTAATAAATTTGCAAACATTTCTAAAATTCTGTTTTCTTATTGTCATTATGGGATACTGACAAAGTGCAGAATGAAAGGGGGAACAATTGAATTTTTTTTCTTTTAGCACAAGGAGCAACAGAGCAAAATGTGAAAAAAGTGAAAGGGTCTGAAGGGATCAGCAACCTGAGGCAGTCCAGCTGTGGTGAGACTACGACTCCCAGCAAGCACCCTTGCTTAGAACTCCCATAGAAGTGAATGGAGCACACTGGGAGTTGTAGTCTCACCACAGCTGGAGTGCCAGAGATTGCTGATCCCTGCATATACTTGTAATAGGCAGCAAGACTCCCCCATGTCACAGTTGGGGAGCTGTGGACGGTAATGCGCCGGTCCCCTGTCACATATGACACAAAACTTAAAGGGGTTGTCTAGAAATGTATGTCCACATTTAGGTACCTAAATATGTTATTTAAAAGATATATTGTTTATTCACAGACGTAACCTGCACAATATTCTGAGAAAAATGCCAAAAAAGTGGATTTTATCCAAATCTCCAAGGCAGAAAAACAAGTGGAGACAGGCGTCCATATTTAACCACTTCCCAGCTCAGCCGCACGTTATTGACGGCTCCTGAATGGTCACGTGAACAGAGCGCGCATGCGCCAGCCACAGCCGGAAGCATGGCAAACATCTGGTCTGTTACCATGACAACCAAAGAAAACTTCAGCGATTAAAAACAAACAGAAACTAAATGTGAGGCCGGTAGAAAAACCTCTAGCGCCGCAGTACTTGTGGGACTACAAGCCCCAGCCTGCACCCGGGTGTACATTATCTGCCGCCGACAGGCTGAGCGCCCGGCAGTCCATACAGATAAAATGCCGCCGTGGGCGCCGGTGTCTTACCGCCTCTCTGGTCTGGGACGCCGTCTTTATCGCCTGATAGGAGAGCTCCATGTTCTGTTTTGTGTGATCTGTCCCCTCACAGCCCGTCCAGAGGGGGCGGGGCGCAGCGAAGAGTGACCAGACAGCGGACCAATAGGAAGGGAGGACGCGAGAGAAGGGAGAGACCAGCCAGCCAATCAGAGAGCGGATAGTGAAGCTGCCCCAGCACTTAGGGCAAACTTAACCTTTTCACTGCTGATCTAGTGACAGTTTCTGTAATATGTAGTTATAATGTGTAGAATATTTCTAGTAAGCCAAGTTAACCCCTTCCTGACATAAACATATATATTTTTTTTTTTCATTTTCTGCATTCACATGGGTTTGTTTTACATGGGATGTTGTACTTCCTAATGGCACCATTTAATATTCCATACATACTGTACATTGGAAAGTTTGAAAAAACGCTATCAATGTCGTGGCACTGGAAATAAGCGATTGCGCCATTGTTTTATAGATTTCGTTTTTACGGCGTTCCCTATGTAGTAAAATGAGATTTTCTTTTTCCAGTGCCTGCAGCCTGAAGATTCATACTTCCCGGCTGCCCTCCGGTCCTCCGCTACATCTGGTCTCCGCAGTATTGATATCTGGCGCAGCATGGGCACAGTCACATGCTCCGCTGCAGCCAATGATTGGCTTCAGTGGTGACTACTGTGCTAGATGTCGACGCTGCAGGGACCGGAAAATGGAAACAGCGCAGAGGACCAAAGCGGCAGGGAGCCATATGGTCAGAGAGGCTGGCTGCTGGCACTCTCATTATTCCCAGAAAACCCCTTTAAACTAAACATGAGGATATCACCAGCAAATAAATCTCCTGTGCAGCAAAAAAATAAACAAAAAAAAAACAGAATGGAAATGAAACCAATCAGATTCCACCTTTCATTTTTCAAAGGAGCTGTGAAAAATGAAAGGTGGAATCTGATTGGTTGCTATGGGCAACTATGCCAGTTCTACTTTACAATAGTTTGATAAACGAGTCCAAAAATGCACACAAAAAGCCTCACCAAAACTGCAATAAAATAGTAGCGGTTTATTATGTGGTGCAATGGCGCACTCAATGTCTGACAGGTGCGGGTCCCACCTCTCGACTATTTCTGTCAGCCTATAGAAGTGAATGGAACGGTGACCGCGCTTGCGCAGTGCTCTTCCTACTTATTTCTATGGAATTTCGGAAAATAGCCAAGTGCGGCGCTCAGCTATTTTCTGTGCTCCCATAGGAATGAATGGAGGGCGGCTGCGGATGCACGGTGCTCCCTCTGGGTTTTTGCAGGCTCCGTTCTAAGTATATAGCTTTGATTGCTTTTTCTCAGTATAGGTCATCAGTATCTGATCAGTGAGGGTCTGGCCCCTGACACCTCGGCCGATCACCTGTTTGAAGAGAACGCAGCATTCACTGTTTACCTGCTAACTGTCAACCTGCAGCGACGAGCAGTGACAATTACAGGTCCTCCGTCCCATTCACTTGGGTGAGAAGAAGCAGTTACACTCATTCCCATTGAAGTCAATGGAGACGGAGGACCAGTAATTACACTGTTCAATGCTGAAAGGTTGACAGCTAGCAGGTAAACAATAAAGAGAATATAGCGCTCGCTGTTTTTCGGTACGAAACTCTGTAAGGAAAACACACTGGGGGAGATTTATCAGACTGGTGTAAAGTAGAACTGGCTTAGTTGCCCACAGCAACCTATCAGATTCCTCCTTTCATTTTCCAAAGCAGCTGTGAAAAATGAAAGGAGGAATCTGATTGGTTGCTATGGGCAACTAAGACAGTTCTACTTTACACCAGTTTGTAAATCTCCCCCACAATCCGCATTATGTGCAGTTACCCTAAGCCCTACACACGGGTACGGGTGAACGCACATAAGAGCTGCACAAATTTTTGTGCTGATTTATGTGCATTTCTGCACCATATTCACCATTTCACACCAAAATCCGCGAAGTCTAACAGCGGTTTTTGGGGCGGATTTGATATTGTTTTGCCGCAGATCTTACCCTTCCATTGAAAAGGGTAAAATCCGCAGCTAAAATCACAAACATAATTGACATGCTATTAAATTTGAAAACCGCACGACAGGTCAATTTCCGCACAGAAAAAATCCGCAAAGTCTACATGAGATTTGTGTAACCTCATACACTTTACTGGTACTGTACTACGCTGCGGTTTTTCAGCACGAGAATCTGCGTAGAAAAAACATGTGTATTCCGCAAAGTGTGCAGTTGGCCTAATGGTACGTCCACATGGGACGGATGTGAAGCGGATTTGCTACTGTGTACGTCAGATCTGCAACAGTACCAGCAATGAAAACAAAAAAAATCAAAAAATTGTGGCGTACAGTAACATGTAGGGTGCATTTTACATCAGCAACCTGCGGATTCTGACTGCAGATTCCACCCTGCATAAGATGAAATCCGTGACAAGTCTGCAGCAAAATCTGTGAGAAATCCACAGCGGCCGCGTTGGCATAGCCTAGGTATGTTCACAGGGGGCGATTAAAGCCTCATTCACGTGTCAGAGTTTCACGGACGTGTGCTGTACATGTTCTCCACGGACACCACACATCCCCATTCATGTTAATGTGTGTATTCAGACATCAGCGTTTTACCACAGCCCGTGGATCAGTGTTTTTAGCACGGACGCATTCTCTATTTTCGTGTTTACGTATCCCTCACGCCCATTATAGTCTATGGGTCCACGAAAATCACGGATGCAACATGGATGCCATCCGTGTTTCACGGTTTATTAGGAAGACGTGTTCTATTTTTTTGCGGAACGTACATACGGACAAACGGAATGCATAGGGAGTAACTTTTTTTTTTTTTTTTTGCATGGTTCCTCATACGGTTGATTTTCACCATGAAGAAACTTTGGCACAAACTACTCTGCCATGCGAGTGAATGGAATTGTCAAATCCTCATCCATACATTGTGGGGAAAATAAGGTGGCCATTTGCCATGAGTTTTACCTTTGTCATTACGAAGGGTACAATCCATGGTCAAATCTGCAAATTTCGGGGGCGGAGCCTAGCCGCAGAAGCAGATGGCTGTGTGAAGCTGTTGCTCCTCCGTTCCCGAGCATCAAAAGCCCTTTTAAATTGGCACAACTCGACCCAAAATGGTGAAATACGGGAAAGATAGAGGATCAGAAGAATCTGGTCCGCTTAAACCCCCTAAACCACAGCAGGGGATGCAGAAATTCTTTAAAAAGAAAGACTTACTCCAGCATGGTGCGACTTCCAAGATGGCGGCGGACCTCGAGGCGGAGGACGTGATGCAGGAGGATTCAGAGCCCGAGAGTGTAACAGACGGAGGGCACCAGGAACGCGGTAATTGCATATCAAAAACCTTTTTTATGAAAGCCCTCACTCAAGCGGTCAAGCCAGTAATGGCAGAACTAGCTACCATAAAAACAGAACTTATGCAGATGGGCCATAGAGTGGAGACATTGGAAGAGAAAGTGGTGGGAATATCTACTCACTCACAGGCAATGGAGACTACCCTCGCGTCTCACACAGAAGAGCTCAACAGAGCCTTTATTATGCTGGAGGACCAAGAAAACAGAAGTCGGAGGAAGAACATCCGCATCAAGGGGCTCCCCGAGTCCTGGGCCGCAGAAGCCTTACCTCAAGTTGCCCGGGAAATCTTCTCGGATCTGGTGGGGGAGGATAGAGCGCAGGACATCATCATTGAACGTATACATAGAGCCCTGCGCCCAGTTCCCAAGCCCACGGAAAGACCAAGAGATGTTATCTGTGGCCTTCTTTCTTTTGTGGATACGGCGAGGATCCTCTCGGCGGCAAAAGAGCGGGAGACAATCCACTATGCTGATGTGGAAATTGCCTTCTTTCAGGACATTGCTCCCTCAACGCTCGCTAAAAGAAGGATCTTAAAACCGCTGCTGGAGGCTCTCAGGGCGGCGAAGTTACCATACACCTGGCTCTACCCTTTTGGACTATCCATCAACAAACAAGGAAGACGGATCACTATCCATACGCCGGAGGATCTGGAAAAAGCGTGGCCTATACTCGGCCTCGAACCTATGGCTATACAGTCGTGGATGCCGGTGACCGTACCTGAGCGATTCCCAGAGCTGCCGCGTCAGGAGCCGTGGAGCAGAGTCGTGAGAGCCAAAGCGGCGAAGCCTTCCAGGGCGCAGGAGAAGATGGCGCCGAAGCCAGACTGAGAACAGGGCAGTGATAATTTTGCTAGCCTTAGTGTTCTGGGCCACAGTATAAGAGGGCTAATAGTTGTGGGAAGGTAAACGGGCCTGTTGTTTGTTTGTTTTTAGCTTGATTGCCCTCACTTGCGAGACTCTCTGTGGCTAAGAAGGGGGATATGGACATGCGGGCCTTTTCTCCCGCCGACGGCGAGTACTCTAGCAGTAGTTATGCTGCCTGACCGGAGCCATATTCTCTTGGAGACCTCGAGGAGTCGGGGTCCCTCTTTAGTCAGATGAAACCACACTCCTTTCCGTTAATACCATAAATGTATGATGATAGTCTATAGATTTTATTTGATTTTCATCCTGTCTTTACGTTCACTCCCTCTTTCCTGTCCTCCTCTGATTTCTTTCTTTGTTAGAGTCCTCGCTAAGGAGGCAGCTGTGGCAGCTAATGTGCTAACTCTGGTAATGTAGTATACTTAGGAATGTCTACTTGATATTTTCGCTTTCTTTCCTTTATATGTCCATCTTTCCTGTCCTTCTACTTCTCCTAATCTGCTTTTTACGTGCGTCCCTTGACAGGGACCCTTTTTGAGTTAACTATGTAGTATCTGATCATCCCCAATTGAGGACTTGCATACGTTGTTACCATGAGGAGTTAGGCTTGAAAGGATGATGCTAGGAGGTTTATACCCATGGTAGCTTTGCTCACCTCTTATCTCTATCTTTTATTTATTTTTTGCTCATGCTTTCCTGTCCTCCTCTGATTCTCACCTATAGTCAGGTTAAAGATTCCTACTCATTATGTTTATTCAGTCCACTGGATTCATACTCCCTTAACTTTAGAAGGCCTTAGATGAAGGCTATCTAAGACAGTGGATTTAGTGTTGTGCCATGTTTATATTGCACTTTATATTCTTGATTTACAGGGCTGTGATGCTGGGAGCGGGGCTGGGATGCTGTTGTTACAGTTTTATAGTTTACCCGAGTTCAGTGTTCCTCCCCCTCCACATCATCACTTCACCTCTAGAGGTGTTGTTGTTATTTGTTATTTGATTTTGCAACTCACTCGGGATAAGACGGCCGATGGCTGTTGCAGTGCTCTGATAGCGCCGGGCGGTCTATAGCTGCCTGACTCTGTACAGTGTCACGCCTATCTCTTACTCTTACTCTTACTGTACTTGCTTATCTGTTGTTTTACTTGCAAGTACACGTGTTCAGTGTTACCCCACCCTCCCTCTGTGTCATAACCCTACATTTTCTTCCCCTCTTCTCCCTGCATAGTCCTTAAAAGAGTAGCGCTTAATACAACGCGCTTCGCGGCTTCATGGCGGACATTATTGTCACTACTTTTAATGTGAAGGGGTTAAACTCCCCTAATAAGAGAGGCAGACTGGCCTTAACTCTCCGCAAACTCAAATCCCAGGTTATCTTCCTTCAGGAAACCCATTTCAAACGCAATAAAATTCCAAAGCTCCCCAAGCACCCATACAGTCAGTGGTTTCATAGCTGCCATCCCTCCTCGGCCTCCAAAGGAGTCTCGATTGGGATTCACCATGCTTTTCCTTTTGTGTTGCAGCAGCAACTATCAGACTCAGAAGGGAGGATGATTTTCTTAAAAGGTGAGATAGCCTCACAGAAATTCACCCTGGTGAATCTATATGCACCGAATTCATCAACAATACCGTGGCTACTGAAGACTCTGGATACCCTTAAGGCATTTGCTGAAGGGACTATTATCCTTGGAGCCGATTTGAATATGGTTCTGGATCCGGCGGTCGACCCCTCAACGGGTAAGTCTCATATATCCCAATCTCATATTAGCAAAATACATAAGAAAATGCAGGAGCTGAAACTTGTAGATGTCTGGAGGTCCCTCAACCCCTCAGTTAGGGACTACTCCTTCTTTTCCACGCCACACAACTCTTTCCAGAGATTGGACTACATCATGGCATCTTCCTCTTTTCTACAAGCTTTCCAGAAGGCGTGGCTGGGCTCATTCACCCTCTCAGATCACGCACCCTGTAGTGTGTCACTTGGATTACCCTCTCTTCCTCCTAGGGAATGGAACTGGAGACTAAATGAGTCCTTATTGTATTCCCTGGAGCACTGTGAGCAGATCCGGAAGGCCCTTTCCTCTTATTTTTCTTTGAATACTCCTACAGATTCCAGATATCCGGTAATATGGGAGGCCCATAAGGCTTATATTAGGGGTATCCTTATAGCTTTGGGTACTAAAGTTAAGAAACAACAACAGGCGGAGGTAGATGGACTATTAACCAAAATAGCGACCCTGGAGAGACTGCACAAAAGGTCGGCATGTTTACAGGTTAAACAGGAATTAACATCACTCAGAAACTCTCTGTCAGATATCCTCTCTAAAAAAGTGACAAAAAATCTCCTTTATTTCAGACATAAACTATATGCGCATGGCAACAAAGGCAGCAAAATGATGTCTTCCCTGTTAAAAAAGGCTAGGGGCTCAATGTTCATAGCTAAAATCAGAGATGGACAAGGCATGGTCACCTCAGAAACCTCGGCAATAGCTCAGGTCTTCCAAAAGTATTATTCGGGCCTCTATAATCTGGCAAGTGGAGAGGTAGCAGGAGATGGGCTGGAACGAGGTGGGAAGGTCCAAGAGTTTCTGAATACTCTGGACCTGCCATCTCTCTCACCTGCATTAGGTGATCATTTAACTAGAGTGGTCACACGGGAGGAGGTGAGGTCGGTGCTCCTCAGCTTTGCACCAGGTAAGAGCCCTGGACCTGACGGCCTTCCCCTGTTCTATTATAAAAAATTCCAGGAGATTCTCCTTCCTCACTTTACTGAGGTCTGTAATTCATTGATGAAGGGGGAGACATTCCCTAGACAGACATTGGAGTCTTGTGTAGTCCTCATCCCAAAGGAGGGGAAGGACCCCCAGAGCTGTGGTAGCTACCGACCCATCTCCCTCCTTAACATTGATCTTAAAATATGGGCCAAAATATTGGCCTTGAGGCTAGCTGAACTATTGCCGACACTCATCGGTTCTGAGCAGTCGGGATTTGTGAAGGGAAGGGAGGGCAGAGACAATGCCCACAGGGTGCTGCACGCTATACACGAGGCCAAACATAGGAAGATTCCCCTAATGCTTTTAGGGATTGACGCAGAAAAAGCGTTCGACCGGGTCAACTGGTCCTTTATGAGAGCTACATTGAACAAATTCCAAATCCCGGAGATGTTCATAGCCGCTATTTTCACCCTGTATACTCAGCCTTATGCCAGATTAAGAATTAATGGCATCATGTCCCCACCCTTCGACATATCGAACGGAACCAGGCAGGGGTGCCCCCTCTCCCCATCCCTCTTTATACTGGTGATAGAAACGCTCATACAGGCGGTGAGGCAAGATCCTTCAATTGAAGGTGTCAAATATGGAGATAGAAATCTAAAATGTACGGCATTCGCTGATGATCTCCTCTTTATGGTCACAAATCCGAAGACGGGTTTACAGGCTCTTTATCGGAGACTTCAGGAATTTGGCTTACTCTCAGACTTTAAAGTGAATGAAACAAAGTCAGAACTCCTTAATGTCACCCTCTCGGGAGAGATGATGAGCCAAATAGAGAAATTGGTCCCCTTTCCTCTGGCCAAGCACCCCATCGAGTACCTAGGCATCAAGATACCGGGAAAACTGGAGGATCTGTATTCAGTGAATTTTATCCCCCTGTTAGATCACATTAAAACCCTGCTTCGTAAATATGACTTACCCCAATTATCCTGGATGGGACACAAAAATGTAATAAAGGCATATGTCTTCCCTAAACTCCTATATCTGCTCCAGATGATTCCCATACCTCTCCCAAAACAATTCTTTTCCGATATCCGCAGACTTTTTATCAAATACCTGTGGCAGGGGAGGAGACCTAGACTGCCCTACTCTTTGATCACTAGAGGCAAAACAGACGGAGGACTGGGATTTCCCGATCCCTTTAGATATTATCAGGCAATCCAGCTGAACAGAACTTTGGAATTTCTGGTCCCCAGGAGACAGCCGGATGTCAATAGGTTAGCAGAACAGGTATCTACCCCTAACTCTAGGAATATAATGTGGCACCCAGCTAATCGTCTAAGTAAAACAGACCAAAAAGACCCCCTGATGAGAGGTCTATGGGAGACGTGGAAGCAACTAAGGGAACAACTTATACCTGGGATCTCTCCACTGACCCCAGCAACGGAGTTACCAACCCTAACGGGGACACCACCACATACTTTCCCAGAATTATGGGAACACTTTCATGACTACACTATAGGGGATCTATTGAGAGACAACAGAATTCCTTCTTTGGATTCTTTTCCCTCTTCGGCGACCTTATCCTCCCATGCCTTTCTCTATCAAATGCATTTTCAGGGAGTCTGCTCCAGTGCTCTGGGGAAACAGGATTTCGCCAGGCCTTTGTCTCCATTTGAGCATTGTATACAGTCACCCCTTTTGAAAGATAAGAAAATCTCAAATATGTACAAGCTCCTAGGATCCTTTTCAGATACCTTGAAGCCTCAGTACCTATCGGAATGGGAGAAGGAACTGGGTATTGCACTGACTCCTGAGGAGACAAAGAGGATACTAGCTAATGCCCATGGTTTCTCCACTTGTGTAAGACTACAGGAGGGGCACTATAAACTCCTGACCAGATGGTACAAGACACCAGAGCTCCTTTATGAGAGAGGGATTATTCAATCCCCTAATTGCTGGAGATGTGGAAAGGGGACTGGTTCCCATTCTCACATTTGGTGGAGTTGTGGGAAAATTAGACCCTACTGGGAAGACATAGAAACACTGATTAGAAAACTGAGTCAGGGAGATTTCGCTATTACTGCAGACATGGTTCTATTAGCCAGACCATCTTCTTCCTACAGCCCCCACAAGAAAAATCTAGAAACACACCTCCTGGCCATTGCCAGATCACTGATTCCTTTACATTGGATGAGCGAAGAGATACCTTCCATACGTGAGTGGGCCCAGAAGGTAGACCAAATTTACCGCTTTGAGGAGTTGACCAGCCGTCTAAACAGAACGCATTCGACATTTACCAAACTTTGGAGTCCCTGGAGGGATTTGGGAGACTCTCTTCTGAAACATGCACACTGACTTAGACTTTGTCTTTTCTTCATGTTCTTTATTCTTTTTTGGGTTCTGCCATGGTAGCCGTTATTGCCCCTCCCCCCCCCTTTCTTCCTTTCCCCATCCTCCCCTCATCCCATACACCCCCTCACCTCCTCTATATCCGATGTGTCCATTGTTTGTCCTAGAGTCCATGTTGAGTCTTGTTCCCCGTGTTTAAGTCTTTTTGGAATACTCAGAGGTTTCACTCAATTGCAATGTTATTATTACACCACTATATGCCCACATCATTGCCTGTAACAAGCTGTCTATAAATGAAGGAAAAGTGGTATTGCTGATCTGTATCAATGTGATCCTGAAGATCTTATGTGTGTGTTTAAAAATTATAAATAAAGAATTTTCAAAAAAAAAAAAAAATCTGCAAATTTCATTCCAAATTTGGGAAATTATTCCACCGTAAATTCACTCGGTGTGAATAGAGCCTAAATCATCCTCTTTCCACATCTCTCTCCCGTCCCTGATAGTTTGTCACAATGTGCAAGTGCGGGTAAAATATGTCAGACTGGAGTCCGTTCCTCTGCTGGCCTGTGAATAGAAACAAGAACGCTTCCATTCCTTGACAGCATGCAGAGATCTTGAAGTGGAGGACACACTATACATGGTCAGGAATAAAGGCTAATGAGGAGGTTCAGCTTTCTTCCTATTCTGTTACCGCATGCATCCACATTTGATTACCAGCAGTTCTGTACAGTTTTAGGCACAACTCCATAGACTTCAATGGTCAGCGCCACCAACTCTCAGCGCTTCTACCATCTGAAGGGGATCTCATCCTCCATGCTGATTATAGAGAGATGATCAGGGTCATAGTGCGGCTGAGACCCCCCTCCCCCGCTACGTACAGATGTACAGAGCTATAAATCAGATTACAGCCGCCCTCACATTTAGCTTCTACTTCTGCAGCTTTAAGTACTTTACACTTGGAAGTTAAAACCCTTCTCAGCTAAAACCCTAGTAAATAACTTGGCTGGAAAGTTGGAGGAGGCTCGGTAAATACTGGCATATGGCCGCCGCGAGGTTATTAAAGATTATATTTTATTCTGAGGAATAAACATTAGAGGGAAGAGCTCACAATTAATCTTTAAATGTTTTAAGCAAAACTAAGGCCCTTTCTGCTGATCCGAGAGGCTCTGCGCTCACTCGGCTCCACCGTGCCGACCTCTTACCAGGGGAGACTGGAGGCGGCGAGGTCTTGTGCCTGGAGCATTCTGTATGGACGGATTTCTGATCAGAACATTCATCTATAGAGCTCTTAAAGGGGTCATTTAAAGGGGTTGTCCGTGCGCTGCTCCTTCCGACGCTGCATTGTCCCCTATATTAGGATAATACAGTCAGGTCCATGGAATCCAATCTATGGTCCTACAGTGTTATTCGGGAAGAAGGCAAAAACACTATGAGATAAAATGACGGTGACATACTTACCATGGAGGCAGACTCTGGTTACAAACATGAAACCACATCATTTTCATGCAGACACCACTTAGGGAGAGCTCAGTGGAAAGTAATTTTAACAGCTTCCATTGAGTTCAATGGTAACTGCCTACATTTCTATGCTCTTAGCCCCCTCTAGTGGTGGTTACAAGCATCCAGATTTGTAATATGTTAGAGGATGCAGGGGATTTAATGCTGTATGGTGGAGAATGATCATTGCTATTTATACCAGCGATCTTATATACTGTAAATACATTAAAAATTAAATATAAGGGGGTTTTCGGGTCCTTTTATATTGATGGCATATGCTGAGGTCATCAGTATCTGATCGGCAGGGGTTCAACACTCCACATCCCTGCCGATTAGCTGTTACGCAGCAGTTCTGGCGCCAGAACTACAGGTCCATCTATTGTGTGTAGTGGTCGGAGCTGGTTCCTGCAGTATTCACTTAAAGACTACGTACACCTTTGGTCACAATTTTCTTTTTAATAAAAAAAAAAAAAAAAACTTTGTTTATTGATTTTCAAATTAAACATTATACAGTTACAATGTAATATTGCCGTAGAATTAGGCAATTAAAACATTTTAAAATGTACTTAATACAAACAGCAATATGTTTAAGAAAATAAATCGTTCTCATCCCCACTCACCCTCTTCAACCCCTTCTCCATCCCTCCCTTATCCCTCCCCCCATTCCTGTGTGACCACCCTAAGCTGAACAAGGCCCCAGGGAATCCTCATGTTCCCAACGAGACCTGTAAAGGTGTGCGTCCATGTAATATTTCATACAAATACCACGTGGTTTGATCAAAATGTGATATCAGTTTAGATTTAACAGAATCAGTAAGGGTATTCATGAATAAAGACCACTTTTCAAAGAAACGTCTTGTCTGTTTTTCTTTGTCAGTTAAGGTATAAATCCAGTCCATATTAAACAAATAGGTTATTTTGGATTGAACAAAAGAAATAGAAGGTATCTCAGGGTCTAGCCATTTGTGTAGTATGTAGAGATGAGCGAACGTGCTCGTAACGAGCACTGTAGCGCTCGGCTCCCCTGCGCTCGCATGGGCGCAGGCAGCCGCTTCCGTCCTCCTCACCCGACGGATCCGGATGCTTGCGCCCATGCGAGCGCAGGGGAGCCGAGCGCTACAGTGCTCGTTACGAGCACGTTCGCTCATCTCTAGTAGTATGCTCTTTCTCGTAGCTGCTGCCCAGATGTGTATGATAGCTTTATCACGTCTAGGGATGTTCTGCTGTTCTTCTGATAGTATATTGAAAATAGCCCACTGAGGGGTAACAAAAAAGAAACATTGTAGGTAGCTATTATATGTGATCTCACCTGATCCCACAAATTCTGAATAGGTGAACAACTCCAGAGGTGATTATATAAATCAGTGTTTGCAGTATTACATTTAGAGCATAAAAAAGTCTCATCAGGAGACATTTTATTTTTAACGTGTGGTGTAATATAAGCTCTATGAAACACCATCAAGGCCATGTCTGTATAACTACTGACCGGAGAGTGTTTTTGTATTTTTAATGTAGCTTCCAGTAACGTTTTAACTTCAAAATCTGGGAAATCTTTGATCCATTTTTTGGGCCTGTAGTAACCTCATCCCAGTTTATTAATGGTTTAAGGCAGTGGTCCCCAACCTTTTTTGCACTGAGGCCCGGTTTCTCGGTAGACCATTTCCCCAAGGCCCGGGGGGGGAGGGGGCACTAACCCCTTTACAGAGCCCCCCATATAAAATACCTCTTCTTTGAGGCCACAGTAGGTGCCCCCAACAATGTGCCAGTGAAAAGTGCCCCCATAGATGCCCCCAATAATATACCAATAAGTGCCCCCATAGATGCCCCCACAGTGTCCCCCAATAATGTACCAGTTAGAAGTGCCCCCATAGATGCCCCCAATAATATATCAATAAGAAGGACCCCCATAGATGCCCCCAATAATATACCAATAAGAAGGGCCCCCATAGATGCCCCAATAATATATCAATAAGAAGGACCCCCATAGATGCCCCCAATAATATTCCAATAAGAAGGGCCCCCATAGATGCCCCCAATAATATTCCAATAAGAAGGGCCCCATAGATGCCCCCAATAATATGCCAATAAGAAGGGCCCCCATAGATGCCCCCAATAATATTCCAATAAGAAGGGCCCCCAATAATATTCCAATAAGAAGGGCCCCCATAGATGCCCCCAATAATATTCCAATACGAAGGACCCCATAGATGCCCCCAATAATATGCCAATAAGAAGGACCCCCATAGATGCCCCCAATAATATGCCAATAAGAAGGACCCCCATAGATGCCCCCAATAATATGCCAATAAGAAGGACCCCCATAGATGCCCCCAATAATATTCCAATAAGAAGGGCCCCCATAGATGCCCCCAATAATATGCCAATAAGAAGGACCCCCATAGATGCCCCCAATAATATTCCAATAAGAAGGACCCCCATAGATGCCCCCAATAATATTCCAATAAGAAGGACCCCCATAGATGCCCCCAATAATATTCCAATAAGAAGGGCCCCCAATAATATATCAATAAGAAGGACCCCCATAGATGCCCCCAATAATATGCCAATAAGAAGGGCCCCCATAGATGCCCCCAATAATATTCCAATAAGAAGGGCCCCCATATATGCCATCCAAAAATATGGTAATAAAATGTGTCCCTCATAAATACCCCCTCAATAATATAAGAAGTGCCCCCACAGTGCCAGTAAGAAGTTCAGTGTTGTCCAATTAAAAAAAAAAAAACAACACTTATACTTACCTCCATAGTGCTGGTAGCGATGCAGGCCTCCTCCGGCCTGTGTCCTGCTCTGTACGGCTCAGGTGGCGTGATGACGTCATCGCGCCGCCTGAGCTGGACTCTGATAGGCTGCAGGCCTAGTGCCTGTAGCCTATCAGAGGAACGAGCAGGGGAGACGCCTCTCCCTCCCCTGCCCCGCCGCAGCACAGGCATCCGTATCGCCGTCCTGAGGACGGCGATACAGATGACTATGGAGATGAGCGCTTCTACAATGGAAGCGCTCATCTCCTTGTCCCCTGCCACCGCTGGTGGTTGGGGACCCCTGCTTTAAGGAATCTATAGATGGTACTAGTAGAGGAAATATTAGTTCTCACTCTTTTGAGAAAGATATTTAGGCAGGCATCTCTGGATTCTTCTGGAATGTTAGATAAACAGTACTGAACGAAACTGCGAGCTTGTAAATATATAAATTGGTTATGAGTAAACGCTGGAAATCGTTGAGTGGCTTCCGCGAAGGGAAGTATGGAATAATTCGAGTCTAACATATCCACAATTAAAGAGCAGCCTTGTAATGCTAAAGCAGTATATACCCTAGGTGGTCTGCCCTCCAAAAACTTTGGATGACCTAAAAATGGTTGAAAGAATGTGTTTATGGCATCAAGCTTACTCAATCTCTGCACTTTATGCCATGCCTGGATAACAGTCCATAAAATAGGAAAATCCTTTATATTATGTGGGAGAGAGGCAGTAGGTAAATGCAAAAGTGCCATAAGGGCATCTTTATAAGTGCCATAAGGGCATCCCATATTTGTGGGAAGAATTGTCTTTCTACATCCACATTAGCAAAATGTGATTTCCCCCTCAACCAATCTATAGCATATCGCAAATTAGCTGCAAGATTATAAAGTGAAATATCTGGGAAATGAAGTCTCCCTAATATATGAGGCTGCTGTAGTTTATAGAGGCTGATACAACTTCTCCATTGAGAATTCCAAATAAAAAGCCTAAAAGTCCTTTGAAGGAGCTTAATGTCCGAAAAGCGAAGCAAAAGGGGAAGTGTTTGGATTAGATAAAGCAGTTTGGGGAATGCCGCCATTTTGAGGAGGTGACACCTACCAGAGTAAAGGCCCTTTTAGACGAGCCGATGTGTCTCCCTGCCCGAGCGCCGATCAGCGATATCGGCGCTCGGGCAGGGAGCCTTTACACGGCCCGATGAATCGAGCGCCGGGCTGCACGAGTGATCGCTGTATCGCTCGTGCGGCCGGGAAGCTCCATACTGTCAGGCGCACATCGCCTGTTTACACAGGGTGATGTGCGCCCGACAGATTGGATCTTTTGTAGAAACCAAAAGATCCAATCAGCCGACGAACGAGCATTTTGCTTGTTCGTCGGCTGATTAGGGCCACTTTTACACGGGCCGATTATCGGCACTAGCGTTCCTAGGAACGATTTTTCGGCCGATAATCGGCCCGTGTAAAAGGACCTTAAAATAATGTAAAATGTTGCCAAGATTGCATTAGAGTTATAAGAGAGGCTTTAAGAGGGTGGTAATTTAGTTTATATAATTGGGCCGGATTAGCTGTCAATTTGACTCCCAAATATGTAATGTGTTCCGGACTCCATTGAAATGGAAATGAGGTACCCAAATGTTTTCTGGCAGTACAAAAAATCGGAAGTGCCTCCGATTTGTTAAAATTGACTTTAAATCTGGATATATTGCCAAATGTGGTAATGGTAGCCATTATCTCAGGAATAGCCTGACATGGGTTCGAAATGAATAACAGTATATCATCCGCGAAGGCTAATAATTTAGCTTCAACTGATCCCATACATATACCACTAAAGGAGGGGAGCATTTGAAGGGTTCTAAGTAAAGCATACAAGGCTAAATTAAATAATAGTGGGGATAATGGGCGTCCCTGTCGTGTGCCTCTGTTTATCTTGAAAGAAGAGGAACAGATTGAATTAACCCATATCGAAGATCTGGGATTGTGATACATCATCTGTACAGCGGTACAAAACAAAGAACCAAAATGTCGTGGTGGCAATTTTCTTAAATTATTGCATCGTACTCATTTTGAGCTAAAAATAATTTTTTCAATTGGTCATTATTAAAAATGTTGAGCCATTTTCCCTGCACAGCTTTCAGTTTATCTACTAGCAGGATCTGTATTTTCTCTCTGGTTCGTCAGACAGGGAGCTAACAGGCTCCTTATCTCCGATCTGTAACCTTATAAACACTCATTGATAATAATGTGGCTTAAATAAGTGTTTATGACATCGTAGTAATTTAGAGATAAAAGTTATTAGATGAACGGCACAAAGTGAAAGTACCAGTCACACAGCTAGAAAAACAGTTAACCATTTGTGACAGAACGGCTCAATATTTTTAATTAAGACCAACTGAAAAAAAATATTTTTAGCCCAAAATGCATTCATAAAAAATGTCCCTGAAGGTGTACATAGCCTTTAAGTGGTCATAAGCTCCATTCACTACACAATAGACGGAGATGTAGTTCCGGTATCGACATGAAGTGTTTGAGTTTATCTACTATCAGGATCTATATTTTCTCTCTGCTCCGTCAGACAGGGAGCTGACGGGCTCCTTATCTCTGACCTTATAAACACTCATTAAAGCTCAATTCTTATCTTACTGATAAGAGTATGGATTAAAATAAGTGTTTATGACCTTTAGTAATTTAGAGATAAAAGTTATTAGTTGACTGGCACAAAGTGAAAGTACCATTCACAAAGCAAGAAAAAGAGTTAACCCTTTGTGACAAAACGGCTCAATATTTTTAAAGGGAGTCTTTCCGCTGTTTTTCACCAATATAACGAAGAGCACTGCCCCATAGAAGTTTGCATACACATTCCAGGCATACCTATGTGCACTGTGTGTGTGTATTACATGTCATATCCCAGACATACCTGTGTGCACTGTGTGTCTGTATTACATGTCACATCCCAGACATACCTATGTGCACTGTGTGTGTGTATTACATGTCACATCCCAGACATACCTGTGTGCACTGTGTGTGTATTACATGTCATATCCCAGACATACCTGTGTGCACTGTGTGTCTGTATTATATGTCACATCCCAGATATACCTGTGTGCACTGTGTGTGTGTATTACATGTCATATCCCAGACATACCTGTGTGCACTGTGTGTGTATTACATGTCACATCCCAGACATACCTGTGTGCACTATGTGTCTGTATTACATGTCACATCCCAGATATACCTGTGTGCACTGTGTGTCTGTATTATATGTCACATCCCAGACATACCTGTGTGCACTGTGTGTCTGTATTACATGTCCAAAGCACAAAAGCACTTTTATTCTGCAGGAAAACAACTCCCAAGTGCCCAGTTAAAAGTGAAAGTAAAAACAGCTTTCTCTCCCGACTCGATTTCTAACCGCTATATCTTCTGATATGCTGGATATAATGCTGTCATTTTGGTATCATTTGAAAGCTTGGAATGCCAGCTACCAATCCCAAGATATCAGCAGCTAAAGCAGCCCTCCCCTCTTCAGTCTGGTTTGCTTTGGTCACTTGCAGCAGCAGAGCCAGGCACTTGGGAGCTGTTTTCCTGCAGAATAAAAATGCTTTTCCTGGACATGGAATACAGACTCACAGTGCACACAGGTATGTCTGGGATGTGATATGTAATACAGACACACAGTGCACATAGGTATGTCTGGGATGTGACATGTAATACAGACACACAGTGCACACAGGTATGTCTGGGATGTGACATGTAATACAGACACACAGTGCACACAGGTATGTCTGGGATGTGTCATGTAATATAGACACACAGTGCACATAGGTATGTCTGGGATGTGACAGGTAATACACACACACAGTGCACACAGGTATGTCTGGGATGTGACATGTAATACAGACACACAGTGCACACAGGTATGTCTGGGATGTGCCATGTAATACAGACACACAGTGCCCACAAGTATGTCTGGGATGTGACATGTAATACAGACACACAGTGCACACAAGTATGTCTGGGATGTGACATGTAATAGACACACACAGTGCACACAGGTATGTCTGGGATGTGTCATGTAATATAGACACACAGTGCACATAGGTATGTCTGGGATGTGACAGGTAATACACACACACAGTGCACACAGGTATGTCTGGGATGTGACATGTAATACAGACACAGTGCACATAGGTATGTCTGGGATGTGTCATGTAATATAGACACACAGTGCACATAGGTATGTCTGGGATGTGACAGGTAATACACACACACAGTGCACACAGGTATGTCTGGGATGTGACATGTAATACAGACACACAGTGCACACAGGTATGTCTGGGATGTGACATGTAATACAGACACACAGTGCACACAGGTATGTCTGGGATGTGACATGTAATACAGACACACAGTGCACACAGGTATGTCTGGGATGTGACATGTAATACAGACACACAGTGCACACAGGTATGTCTGGGATATGACATGTAATACACACACAGTGCACACAGGTATGTCTGGGATGTGACATGTAATACACACACAGTGCACACAGTATGTCTGGATGTGACATGTAATACACACAGTGCACACAGGTATGTCTGGGATGTGACATGTAATACAGACACACAGTGCACACAGGTATGTCTGGGATGTGACATGTAATACACACACAGTGCACACAGGTATGTCTGGATGTGACATGTAACACACAGTGCACACAGGTATGTCTGGGATGTGACATGTAATACACACACAGTGCACATAGGTATGTCTGGGATGTGACATGTAATACACACACACAGTGCACACAGATATGTCTGGGATGTGACATGTAATACACACACAGTGCACATAGGTATGTCTGGGATGTGACATGTAATACACACACAGTGCACACAGGTATGTCTGGGATGTGACATGTAATACACACACAGTGCACATAGGTATGTCTGGGATGTGACATGTAATACACACACAGTGCACACAGGTATGTCTGGGATGTGACATGTAATACAGACACACAGTGCACACAGGTATGTCTGGGATGTGACATGTAATACAGCACACAGTGCACACAGGTATGTCTGGGATATGACATGTAATACAGACACACAGTGCACACAAGTATGTCTGGGATGTGACATGTAATACAGACACACAGTGCACACAGGTATGTCTGGGATGTGACATGTAATACAGACACAGTGCACACAGGTATGTCTGGGATGTGACATGTAATATAGACACAGTGCACATAGGTATGTCTGGGATGTGACATGTAATAGAGACACAGTGCACACAGGTATGTCTGGGATGTGACATGTAATATAGACACAGTGCACATAGGTATGTCTGGGATGTGACATGTAATACAGACTCACAGTGCACACAGGTATGTCTGGGATGTGACATGTAATACACACACACAGTGCACACAGATATGTCTGGGATGTGTCTGCAATCTTCTGTGGGGCACTGCTGTTAGTTATATAGGTGAAAAACAGGTGAAAGACTCCCTTTAATAAAGACCAATTGAAGAAAATTATTTTTAGCCCAAAATAAGTAAAAGGCAATCATAAAAAAAAATTGTCCCCGAAGGTGTACATAGCCTGCAACACTGCTTACATCAGCTCCATTCACTACACAATCGATGGAGATGTAGTTCTGGTGTCAACATGGAGTGCTGCAGCGGCTGCATAACAGCTGATCAGCAGGAGTGCCGGGTGTCAAACCCTGGCCAACCAGATATCAATGACCTATACTAAGGGTAGGTCTGCAATATTTAACCCCCGGAGAACCCCTTTAACATGGCATCCAACCAAGGTCAGGTCAGGTCATGAATTATAATTAGTATATTACAAACAGATGGTATCCACACTAGTGGGGTGCATGATCACTTATACAGTGAATTAGCATTGACGGTGTCAGTATATACTGCTTGACTGCATTGTACTGCATTTGTACCCTTTATAAGTATCTGAGCAGTGTCTTGTATTTGAGATGTGAATTCTGTGCTGTTTTTACTCTAGTGAAATTTTATTGCTTCATGTATTTATTATCAAACATGGAAACACGCTTGATGAAAGGTACCTGGGGGTTCTCTATCTCTTTTTTTTTATTATTATTTTTTGTGTCTTTTTTATGTTGACCATGTATAGTTGATTGACGGATAAAGTGATTTTTGCATATGTCTTTGAATTTCTCTTGGGGATAATTGGTTTACAGT
The DNA here is from genome assembly GCA_900303285.1 of Rhinella marina. Lineage (NCBI taxonomy): Eukaryota > Metazoa > Chordata > Amphibia > Anura > Bufonidae > Rhinella > Rhinella marina. The sequence goes on from ONZH01011947.1 coordinate 254,984, forward strand.
ACAGTATGAAGTTTAGCTATGGGACCCTATGATATGTGTGTACGCCCGTGTTCCTGGCTCCAAATCAGAATGGGAGGGGGGGGGGCTGAAACAATTTTACTATCCAAAATCAACTTCGCATTCAATGTCTACAATAAAAAAAATTACACAGGATGGTTTATGCCAACAGAAATGTGACCATTTGGGTATTAGTATGGGATTCTTTTTGTTCTTTATGTTCTCTGAGGTTCATTTATTGATTTTTTAAAATGATTATAATAATTGTGATTGTAAGAAATAATCTGGGGTGCATCGCCATCTAGAGGTGGCTCTTGGTATTACTCAGTGTAATGCACACAAACTTATTTTTGATTCAATCCACATTTTTTTGCGGCTCAGATGCGGACCCATTCACTTCAATGGGGCCACAAAAGATGCAGACAGCACACGGTGTGTTGTCCGCATCCGTATATCCGTTTCATGGCCCCGCAAAAAAAATAGAACATGTCTTATTCTTGTCCATTTTAGAGACAAGGATAGGACTGTTCTATTAGGGGCCGGCCATTCTGTTCGTTAAAATGCAAATGGCCAGTGTTTTGTGGATCCGCAGCTTGCGGACTGCAAAACAGCCAACAGCTGTGTGTATGAACCCTTATTTTTTGTTTGTGTCCGTTTTTTTGCAGCCCATATGCGGAACTATTCACTTCAATGGGATTTCAAAAAAACGGAAATGACTCTGGGTGCATTCTGTATCCATATGTCTGTTCCTCAAAAATATAGAACATGTCCTAATATCCGCATTACGGACAAGGATAGGACTGTTCTATTAGGGGCCGGACGTTCCGTTCCACAAAATATGGAATGCACACGGCCAGTATCCATGTTTTGCGGACCACAGGTTTTTGCATGAGCCCTTATTCACACAGTCAGTGTTTGGTCAGTGATTTCCATCAGTGATTTTGATCCAAAACCAGGTGCAGCTCCAACCACAGAACAGGTCCAGATCTTTCCCTTATACCTTATACTGTGACGAGGGGACATCCTCTGCGTCTGGAGGAAAGAAGGTTTGTACACAAACATAGAAGAGGATTCTTTACGGTAAGAGCAGTGAGACTATGGAACTCTCTGCCTCAGGAGGTGGTGATGGCAAGTTCACTAAAAGAGTTCAAGAGGGGCCTGGATGTATTTCTGGAGGTAATAATATTACAGGTTATAGTTACTAGAGAGGGGTTGTTGATCCAGGGAGTAATTCTGATTGCCTAATTGGAGTCGGGAAGGAATTTTTTTCCCTAAAGTGGGGAAAATTGGCTTCTACCTCACAGGGTTTTTTTGCCTTCCTCTGGATCAACTTGTAGGAAAACAGGCCGAACTGGATGGACAGATGTCTTTTTTTCGGCCTTATAAACTATGTTACCTTATGTCTGTGGAGGCTCCACTCCTGGTTTTGGCTCACAATCACTGATGGAAATCAATGACCAAACACTGATGTGGGTATAAAGCAAAAAGGTAATTATCTTTTAGGGTTCATGCACACGAACGTATTTTCTTTCCATTTCCGTTCCACTTTTTTTGCGGACCGTATATGGAACCATCCATTTCAAGCCGAAAAAAAGAAAAAAGGAAGTTACTCCGTGTGCATTCCGTTTCTGTATGTCCGTTCCGCAAAAAACATGTCCTATTATTGTCCGCATTACGGAAAGGATAGTACTGTTCTATTAGGGGCCAGCTGTTCCGTTACACAAAATACGGAATTCACACGGACGTCATCTGTATTTTCTGTGGATGCGTTTTTTTGCATGATGCCTTAAGAATATTTATAGGAGTCAGTCGCTGCTGACCTGAAGCCAGACAAAATGAAGAAGAAACCAGTACGATGGCCACAAATGTATCCTGCAATCTTCAAAGAAGGGCAAGTTTCTGTAACATATGGAAACTTTCCATAGATTTCCATAGAGAATGCAATGTGCATGTGCAGAATAAGACCCCCAAGATCAAACTATGGAGAATGCAATGTACAGAAGAAGACCCCCTGTAGTCAAACATATGGCAAATGTCATGTGTATACCATACAGTTTGTAGAAACCACTTGAAGTATGTCCACATCTGAGTATAAGGCCTGATGCATGTGTGCCGGCCATGCCCGTATTGTGGCCTACAAACAGCGGGTCTGCAATATATGGGCACCGGCCGTGCGCGCACCATTTCACGAATGCGGACCCATTCACTTGAATGAGTCCACAATACGGAAGATACGAAGCAGAGGCACAGAGCGGAAGTCTATGGAAGCGTTACGGAGCGCTTCTGTGGCATTTCATTCCGTGACTCTGCACCGCAAAAAAAAAGGAACATGCTCTATTTTTTTGCAGTGCGAATGGATCGCGGACCCATTCAAGCTGAATGGGTGTGCATCCTCCAGCATAAGATACACAGTGGTCACTGGTGCATTGGGGCGGCACTACCAAAAGTATATAAATCTATATTATACACATGAATATGTATCTAGGTGATATTCCAATACTCTGGAATGTCAGATATCCCTGAACATGCCAGATTATTTAAAATAAGAACAAAACCCCATAATATATAGTTATGATGTATTAGTTATAACACGACAGTTTGCAACCCCAGACATAACCCGGCAGCACTACAACCCTACTATACACCCTGGAGGCAGAATGTAGGAGGGCCGCGCATGCGCAGTAAGACCAATGTGCCGCTTCCAGCCTTCGATTCTTCCTCAACCAACATGGCCGGCCGTATAGAACGCTACACTACACCACGTGACGGTCTTTGAGCGCTCATTGGCCGGCGGACTGTCTGGTGCCGTGACGCAAGCAGCGGCGGGAGTTCGAGGTGCTGGAGGAGAGATGGACGAGAAGAGTACGAAGGTAAACACCAGGCGAGGGGGGAGGTGTCCTGCTGTGGGACTACAGGTCCCAGCCAGTCTATTACTATCAGAGCCTGAAGAGTAGTGGATGTGTTAAGTGACCATAGGAATACATTGGGTGTAACAGTCTCTTGTATTGCTGCACACTGCGGTATTGAAGGAGTTAATGTCACTGCTCTCTCTAATGGCTGCATAAAGTCAGGGATTATATTGTAGGACAGGGATCCTGTGAAAGGGGCCTTACAGGGGATTGTCCACTTTAAAATTTCCCTGGAGAACTGGCTATTCCTCTGCGGTCTCTAGGGGCGATTCAGTACAAAGTTGCCACGTTTTGCAACTTTATAAAGTAGTTTAGTTCTTGAAGGATTTCAATACCACTGCTTGCTGTCAGTGAATATGACCACTCTTGCTTTAAAGGGGTTGTCTCATCTTGCCTAATGGGGGCATATCGCTAGGATATGCCCCCATTGTCTTATAGGTGCGGGTCCCACCGCTGGGACCCGCACCTATATCGAGAACGGGGCCCCGAAAGCGAACGGGGGCGCACTGCGCATGCGCAGCCGCCTCCATTCATTTTCAATGTGGCCGGCGAAGATAGCCGAGCGCTGGCTCGGCTATTTCCGTCGGCTCCATAGAAATGAATAGGAGCGGTGGCCGCGCAAGCGCGGTGCGCTCCCATTCATTTCTATGGGGAGCCGGCTTGGTGGTGGCCGGACCGGAGTCCTCCAGCCACCACCTTGCGGGGCCCCGTTCTCGATATAGGTGCGGGTCCCAACGGTGGGACCCGCACCTATAAGACAATGGGGGCATATCCTAGCGATATGCCCCCATTAGGCAAGATGAGACAACCCCTTTAAATCCAGAGCCTGTACACACCTAGTTTTCACATTAGACGGACCCTATAGATTTATGAAGGAGGTCTGTGTTCTGTCAAGGTGTCCGTCTCTTCGGTGGCATCAGTAGTGCAGCATGCAGCGCTCATCATGCTACAGTTGTATTCGATGAAGACCGTCCACTGTCATCATGATCTCCAGACTGATACATTGTATCTTGGGATGAGCGAATCGACTTTGGATGAAACATCCGAAGTCGATTCGCATAAAACTTTGTTACAATAGAGACTTCGTGTAATAACTTCAGAAATGAATTTCTACTGTAAAAAAACTTTTACCGAACTCGAGTGGTATGAAGTACGCTTCTCGTCACAAGTCCGGAGGGTGGAATTTACAAACCATGTCAATTCTGGACAAATCCTTTCAAGCTTTAAGTTTCTGTTTTTTTTTGAGCAGATTATCCTGTGGCTGAAAAAAATATTTGGTGATAAAGTGCTGCCGCCCTACGAGGTGAACGCCCGCACGGTGGATCTGCTCTACCAGCTGGCGGAGTGGAACGAAGCTCGTGATAAAGACTTAACCCTCGTCTTGGAGGACCAGAAACTGAAGAGTGCGGAGATCAAAGCTGAAGGTGGCTACGACACTTGTACCGGGCGTTCAGTGAAGAGTCCCATTAAGACGCCCCCTGTATATGTGGACTTGAGGACGTATGGAGCTCTTAGAAGGGATCAGAGAGACAGTGAGAGTGGAGTAAAATATGACAGCAGGATCAGAGTGCACGGGGACTGTTTGTAGCTTAACTATGGAAACAAATCTTCAGGTCTGCATAGGAACTGTGTACACAAAACGGAGAACTTTCTTAAAGGGGTTATCCAATATCAATAACTGTCCCCCCCCCCCCCCATGTGCCGGGCCCTTCACAGGGAATATACTTACCTGGGTCCCTGCACTGCTGCTTCTCCATGTGCGCAGATGAAAACATCCGGTGTCGGGGGGACAGCAGCCAATGGCAGCCGGGGACGAATCTCCCTAGCGTAACCCCCGCCTGCCATTGGCTTGCTCGCCCCCGACACCGGATGTTTTCATCTGCGCACAGGGAGAAGCAGCAGAGGTGGTGCGGGGACCAGGAGGGAGCCAGGTAAGTATATTACCTGTGAGGGGCCTGGCACACGGGGGGGGGCAGTTATTGATATTGGATAACCCCTTATCCCCCTAATCTTAAAGGGGTTGGCTCATCGCACACCTAAATGGCATATCACTCGGATATGCCATCAATGTCCGGTGCAGGTCCCACCTCTGGGAACCACTCCAATCTCCAGTACGGGGCCCCCGAAGTGAAGGAAGGTTCACCCATGCAGGCGCAGCGCACTCTCCATTCATTGCTATGAGAGTTCCGAAATCAGCCGAGCGAGCGTGCCCTCATAGCTGTGAACGGAGGGTGGCCGTGCATTCGCAGCTGCTCTCTGTTCACTTCAGGGGCCCCATTCTGAAGATAGGTGTGGGTCCCACCTCTGGGACCTGCTCCTTTCTCGCATTGAAAGGTGTGGGTCCCACTTCTGATATGCCACCAATATCTGAAATGAGCCAACCCCTTTAAGGTGCATTATATCAGTATAACAAGCTTGCAAAAGTATCTATATAGGGCAGGTGGACATCATGTGACATATAGATCTAGTGCATAGTTCCTATAAGATCTGTGTTTTCTTCCTACAGCCGCATACTTCCATGAGCTGCTCACAGATAGTCTGGGTCCCTCCTATACTAACCTGTCTCGTATGGGCAACACTTACCTGAATCAGCTGGTCGACAGCTGCTTGGCACTAGAGATAAAGGATTCGTCACTGGGCAGGTACATGTGGTTGTGGATTATTTCTGGAGGAGGCCTGTGCTATGGTTGTGCTCATAGTATTGGGTTTTAAAATGTCATTTTTCAGTATTAAAGAAGAACTCCCGCAAAAAATGTTATTCCATGTCCTGCTAGAAATGTACATGATGTAATCTGTAGTGAATGTCATTTTCTTACCAGTAGCTGAATTTTTGACTTATATCATCCTGAAGTTTCTTATCTGTGTCATGTGACTAGGAATTAGACCCACCAACTCACACAGAGACTTGTGTGGACAGGAAGTCTAATTCTCTATGTATTCCTATGGGAGCCTCACTTTCAGTCTCATAGGAATGAATAGAGCAGTGACTGGCTTCCTGTCCTGGGTCAGTTGGAGGTCAGGGAGTTGGTCACATGACCCAGCTACAATAAGAACAGAGTGGAAACTCGAAATTTCAGCCTCTGATAAGAAAATGACAATCACTACAGATTATATCACGCACCTTTCTAACAGGTCAGAGAATAAAAATTTTTGCGGGAGTTCTTCTTTAATATCTATTTATCTCTGTGTGTCTGTGTATATATATTTATACATACATGCATACACACACATGGTAACTAGGTAATAAAGTCTCAGGACACCCTTTTATTCCAGAAATGAAAGGGAAAATGAAATATCTGAATACCCCAGCAAGTAATGGGTGAGTTCTCTGGAACTGGCCTCATAAAAGCCACCATATTGGATTGAGGGCAAATTTTTTCCAATGGTAAGGGATTCATGTAGCCTGTCAAAGAAGACCAGAATATTCTCAGAAATCGGTTGCCACACTCAGATTGGCAACATCTCTTGTGGTTCAAAAGTTATCAACACAGAACTTTCAAAACCTTTGAGCCTTCATCTCTGTGTTTAGCACCAGGGGCAACACATTGAACATGTCAAATAGCTGTGCATCACAGGGAACGTTCCCGGTTGTTATTGCAACTTTCTGTGTTGATGACTTTTGAACCACAAGAGATATTGCAAATCTTGCGGCAATCGATTTCTGAGAAAATTCTGGTCTTCTTTAGTATGCTACATGACCCCCTTCCTATTGGAAACATTTGCTCTTTATCCACTTGATCCAATATGGCAGTTTTCAAGGTGGCAGCCGTGTTCCAGACATAGCCTAAAAGGTAGGCCCCTCACCCCATTACTTGCTTGGGTATTCAGATATTTCATTTCCCCCTTTGTTTCTGAAATAAAAGGGTGTCCTTTGATGACCAGTCTAACCCCCTTTAACCCTTACACTCCCAGCGCCGTACATGTACGGCGCAAAAATCGCTGCCGCAAGTCCCAGCGCCGTACATGTACGGCGCTCTGATCGGGCGGGTGCAGGAGCTGCGCCCGCCCGATCAGCGGCGGGGGTCCGGCTGTGCCCAAGTGCCGGACCCCTGCTGAATGCGCCAGCATCGGTGAAAACACCGATGCCGGCGCATTAACCCTTCATGTGCCGCGGTCAGCGCTGACCGCGGCACATGCGGTGTGCGGGAGAGTAAAGACTTCAGGATGGCGAGCGGGGGGGCCATCGGGTCCCCGCGCTGCTGTGACGGGGACCCGATGGCTCTGATAGCAGCCCGATGCCTTCCTTAGGCATCGTGGCTGCTATCCCTGCGTTCCTGTGCGATCCAGCCCCCTGGATCGCACAGGAAGCAGGCTGTAAGTGTATTACACTGAGTAATACACTTACAGCCAATGCATTACAATACAAAAGTATTGTAATGCATTGTAAAGGGGATCAGACCCCCAAAAGTTAAAGTGGAAAAAAAAGTTAAAAAATAAAGTTTCCTAAAAAAAAAATAATAATAAAAGTTTCAAGTAAAAAAAAAAAGCCATTTTCCCAAAAAAAGCTAAAAAAAATTGTAAAAAAAAGGTAAAAAAAGAAAGATAAACATATTAGGTATCGCCGCGTCCGTATCGACCGGCTCTATAAAAATATCACATCATCCACCCCGCCAGGCGAATGCTGGAAAAATTTTTTTTTAAAAACGTGCCAAAACAGACATTTTTTGGTCACCTTCCCTTACAAAAAGTGTAATAGCAGGCGATCAAAAAGGCGTATTTACCCCAAAATGGTACCAATCAAACCGTCATCTTGTCCTGCAAAAACGATACCCTACCTGAGACAATCGCCTGAAAACTGAAAAAAATATGGCTCTTTGAAAATGGCAACACAAAAAAAAGATTTTATTCTGTTCTAAAATGCATCTAATGTGTAAAACTTTCCAAAAATAAAAAAGTTACACATATTGGGTATCGCCGCGTCCGTAACAACCTGCTCTATAAAAATATTACATGAGATGGCCCCCCAGGCGAATGCTGAAAAAATTTTTTTTTAAAAACTTGCCAAAACAGACATTTTTTGGTCACCTTCCCTGACAAAAAGTGTAATAGCAGGCGATCAAAAAGGCGTATTTACCCCAAAATGGTACCAATCAAACCGTCATCTTGTCCTGCAAAAACGATACCCTACCTGAGACAATTGCCTGAAAACTGAAAAAAATATGGCTCTTTGAAAATGGCAACACAAAAAAAAGATTTTATTCTGTTCTAAAATGCATCTAATGTGTAAAACTTTCCAAAAATAAAAAAGTTACACATATTGGGTATCGCCGCGTCCGTAACAACCTGCTCTATAAAAATATTACATGAGATGGCCCCCCAGGCGAATGCTGAAAAAAATTTTTTTTAAAAACTTGCCAAAACAGACATTTTTTGGTCACCTTCCCTGACAAAAAGTGTAATAGCAGGCGATCAAAAAGGCGTATTTACCCCAAAATGGTACCAATCAAACCGTCATCTTTTCCTGCAAAAACGATACCCTACCTGAGACAATTGCCTGAAAACTGAAAAAAATATGGCTCTTTGAAAATGGCAACACAAAAAAAAGATTTTATTCTGTTCTAAAATGCATCTAATGTGTAAAACTTTCCAAAAATAAAAAAGTTACACATATTGGGTATCGCCGCGTCCGTAACAACCTGCTCTATAAAAATATTACATGAGATGGCCCCCCAGGCGAATGCTGAAAAAATTTTTTTTAAAAAACTTGCCAAAACAGACATTTTTTGGTCACCTTCCCTGACAAAAAGTGTAATAGCAGGCGATCAAAAAGGCGTATTTACCCCAAAATGGTACCAATCAAACCGTCATCTTGTCCTGCAAAAACGATACCCTACCTGAGACAATTGCCTGAAAACTGAAAAAAATATGGCTCTTTGAAAATGGCAACACAAAAAAAAGATTTTATTCTGTTCTAAAATGCATCTAATGTGTAAAACTTTCCAAAAATAAAAAAGTTACACATATTGGGTATCGCCGCGTCCGTAACAACCTGCTCTATAAAAATATTACATGAGATGGCCCCCCAGGCGAATGCTGAAAAAAAAAATAAAAAAAAACTTGCCAAAACAGACATTTTTTGGTCACCTTCCCTGACAAAAGGTGTAATAGCAGGCGATCAAAAAGGCGTATTTACCCCAAAATGGTACCAATCAAACCGTCATCTTGTCCTGCAAAAACGATACCCTACCTGAGACAATCGCCTGAAAACTGAAAAAAATATGGCTCTTTGAAAATGGCAACACAAAAAAAAGATTTTATTCTGTTCTAAAATGCATCTAATGTGTAAAACTTTCCAGAAATAAAAAAGTTACACATATTGGGTATCGCCGCGTCCGTAACAACCTGCTCTATAAAAATATTACATGAGATGGCCCCCCAGGTGAATGCTGTAAAAAAATTTTTTAAAAACTATGCCATAACAGCCATTTTTTTTCACCTTGCCTCACAAAAAGTGTAATAACAGGCGATCAAAAAGTCTTATGTACCCCAAAATGGTACCAATCAAACCGTCATCTTGTCCTGCAAAAAATGAGCCCCCACATAAGACAATAACTCAAAAAAATAAAAATCAATGGCTCCCGCAAACCAATCCATCAAAATCTGTGCTGCAAAATCCATATGGCGCTCCTTCTGTTCTGAGTCCTGCCATGTACCCCCACAGCAGTTTACCACCACATATGGGTGTTGCCGTATTCAGGAGAAAATGGGGAACAAATTATGGGGTGCTTTTCTCCTGTTACCCCTTGTGAATATGAAACATTTGGGGCTAAAGCAACATTTTTATTGGAAGAAATTAAACTTTTCATTTTCACAGCCAAGTGTTTCCAAATTCCATAAAACGCTTAGGGGGTCAAAGTGGCCAGTATCCCCCATAAAATATTCTTTGAAGGGTGTAGTTTCCAAAATGGGGTGACTTTTTGAGAGTTTCCACTGTAGGGGTACGTCAGGGTCTCTCAATTACAAAATGGTGCCTAAAAACCATTCTAGCAAAATCTGCCTCCAAAATCCATATGGCGCTCCTTTCCTTCTGACCGCTGCCACAAACCCATAGAGACGTTTACCACCACATATGGGGTATTTCTGTAAACTGCAGAATCATAGTAATGTATATTGAGGTTTAGTTTGCTGTTAACCCTTGATGTTTTGCAAGAAAAAAATTATTAACATGAATAATCTACCAAAAAAGTGAAATTTTTAAATTTCACCTCCATTTTCCATTAATTCTTGTGGAACACCTCAAGGGTTAACAAAGTTTGTAACAGCAGTTTTTTATAATTTGAGGGGTGTAGTTTCTAAAATGGGGTCATTTATGGGTGGTTTCCATTATGTAAGCCCCTCAAAATCACTTTATATCTGAATTGGTGCTTAAAAAAATGGTTTTGGAAATTTTGTTGAAAATTTGAAAAATGGCTTCTAAACTTCTAAGCCCTCTAACATCCCAAAAAAGTAAAATGACATTTATAAAATGATGCCAACATAAAAGTATACATATGGGGAATGTAAAATAATAACTATTTTTGGAGGTATTACTATGTATTTTGAAAGTAGATAAACTGAAATTTTGAAATTTGCAAATTTTTCCAAATTTTTGGTAAATTTGGTATTTTTTTATAAATAAAAATGAAATATTTTGCCACAAATTTACTACTATCGTGAAGCACAATATGTGACGAGAAAACAATCTTAGAATGGCCTGGATAAGTAAAAGATTTCCAAAGTTATTACCACATAAAGTGACACATGTCAGATTTGCAAAAAACGGTCTGGGATTTGAGGTGAAAAGTGGTCCGGTACTGAAAGGGTTAATCTATATAGAAAGTTGAATTACTGTATACATACATGATATCATCCTGTACTGATCCTGGGTCACATCATATATAGTCCACAGCTGCACTCGCACATCCTCTATACTACACCACACAGGAGAGCTGACAGATCCTCCATACTACACCGCACAGGAGAGCTGACAGATCCTCTATACTACACCACACAGGAGAGCCGACAGATCCTCTATACTACACCACACAGGAGAACTGACAGATCCTCTATACTACACCACACAGGAGAGCCGACAGATCCTCTATACTACACCGCACAGGAGAGCTGACAGATCCTCTATACTACACCACACAGGAGAGCCGACAGATCCTCTATACTACACCACACAGGAGAGCCGACAGATCCTCTATACTACACCGCACAGGAGAGCTGACAGATCCTCTATACTACACCACACAGGAGAGCTGACAGATCCTCTATACTACACCACACAGGAGAGCCGACAGATCCTCTATACTACACCACACAGGAGAGCCGACAGATCCTCTATACTACACCACACAGGAGAGCTGACAGATCCTCTATACTACACCACACAGGAGAGCTGACAGATCCTCTATACTACACCACACAGGAGAGCTGACAGATCCTCTATACTACACCACACAGGAGAGCTGACAGATCCTCTATACTACACCACACAGGAGAGCTGACAGATCCTCTATACTACACCGCACAGGAGAGCTGACAGATCCTCTATACTACACCACACAGGAGAGCCGACAGATCCTCTATACTACACCACACAGGAGAGCCGACAGATCCTCTATACTACACCACACAGGAGAGCTGACAGATCCTCTATACTACACCACACAGGAGAGCTGACAGATCCTCTATACTACACCACACAGGAGAGCTGACAGATCCTCTATACTACACCACACAGGAGAGCTGACAGATCCTCTATACTACACCACACAGGAGAGCCGACAGATCCTCTATACTACACCACACAGGAGAGCCGACAGATCCTCTATACTACACCACACAGGAGAGCCGACAGATCCTCCATACTACACCACACAGGAGAGCCGACAGATCCTCTATACTACACCACACAGGAGAGCCGACAGATCCTCTATACTACACCACACAGGAGAGCCGACAGATCCTCTATACTACACCACACAGGAGAGCCGACAGATCCTCTATACTACACCACACAGGAGAGCCGACAGATCCTCTATACTACACCACACAGGAGAGCCGACAGATCCTCTATACTACACCACACAGGAGAGCTGACAGATCCTCTATACTACACCACACAGGAGAGCTGACAGAGCCTCTATACTACACCACACAGGAGAGCCGACAGATCCTTTATACTACACCACACAGGAGAGCTGACAGATCCTCTATACTACACGGTACAGGAGAGCTGACAGATCCTCTATACTACAACACACAGGAGAGCCGACAGATCCTCTATACTACACCACACAGGAGAGCTGACAGATCCCCCTATACTACACCACACAGGAGAGCTGACAGATCCTCTATACTACACCACACAGGAGAGCCGACAGATCCTCTATACTACACCACACAGGAGAGCCGACAGATCCACTATACTACACCACACAGGAGAGCTGACAGATCCTCTATACTACACCACACAGGAGAGAACTGACAGATCCTCTATACTACACCACACAGGAGAGCTGACAGATCCTCTATACTACACCACACAGGAGAGCTGACAGATCCTCTATACTACACCACACAGGAGAGCTGACAGATCCTCTATACTACACGGTACAGGAGAGCTGACAGATCCTCTATACTACACGGTACAGGAGAGCTGACAGATCCTCTATACTACACCACACAGGAGAGCTGACAGATCCTCTATACTACACCACACAGGAGAGCTGACAGATCCTTTATACTACACCACACAGGAGAGCTGACAGATCCTCTATACTACACCACACAGGAGAGCCGACAGATCCTCTATACTACACCACACAGGATTGCTGACAGATCCTCTATACTACACCACACAGGAGAGCTGACAGATCCTCTATACTACACCACACAGGAGAGCTGACAGATCCTCTATACTACACCACACAGGAGAGCTGACAGATCCTCTATACTACACCACACAGGAGAGCTGACAGATCCTCTATACTACACCACACAGGAGAGCCGACCGATCCTCTATACTACACCACACAGGAGAGCCGACAGATCCTCTATACTACACCACACAGGAGAGCTGACAGATCCTCTATACTACACCACACAGGAGAGCTGACAGATCCTCTATACTACACCACACAGGAGAGCTGACAGATTCTCTATACTACACCACACAGGAGAGCTGACAGATTCTCTATACTACACCACACAGGAGAGCTGACAGATCCTCTATACTACACCACACAGGAGAGCTGACAGATCCTCTATACTACACCACACAGGAGAGCCGACAGATCCTCTATACTACACCACACAGGAGAGCCGACAGATCCTCTATACTACACCACACAGGAGAGCTGACAGATCCTCTATACTACACCACACAGGAGAGAGCTGACAGAACCTCTATACTACACCACACAGGAGAGCTGACAGATCCTCTATACTACACCACATAGGAGAGCCGACAGATCCTCTATACTACACCACACGGGAGAGCTGACAGATCCTCTATACTACACCACACGGGAGAGCTGACAGATCCTCTATACTACACCACACAGGAGAGCTGACAGATCCTCTATACTACACCACACAGGAGAGCCGACAGATCCTCCATACTACACCACACAGGAGAGCCGACAGATCCTCTATACTACACCACACAGGAGAGCTGACAGATCCTCTATACTACACCACACAGGAGAGCCGACAGATCCTCTATACTACACCACACAGGAGAGCTGACAGATCCCCTATACTACACCACACAGGAGAGCTGACAGATCCTCTATACTACACCACACAGGAGAGCGGACAGATCCTCTATACTACACCACACAGGAGCGCCGACAGATCCTCTATACTACACCACACAGGAGAGCCGACAGATCCTCTATAATACACCACACAGGAGAGCTGACAGATCCTCTATACTACACCACACAGGAGAGCTGACAGATCCTCTATACTACACCACACAGGAGAGCTGACAGATCCTCTATACTACACCACACAGGAGAGCTGACAAAAAATGAAGAAATTACTAATTTCTAATGTAATTAGCGTTCCTTGCTTTACTGCAGTGCTGTAAGAAACTTTAAAATTCTCCACAACCTCCACCTACATGCACACTTCATCCAGTAACATACAGCATAGCAATAGGTTATGGCCTGATAATGTAAAATTAATGCTGGGTTTTTTTGTACTGGACAACTGACGTCCTTCATGTTGTGTCTTCCCAGCTATATTCCTGCTGTCAATGAGCTGAGTGCTGAGCTGGTGATGACTGAAGCCAGTAATCAAGAGCTGGAATCAGAACTGAGAAATCTGAGGAAGAAACTAACAGATGCTCTGGTGCTGGAGAAAACACTGGAACAGTAAGTACCGACGGGTGGTGTCCCAGTGCAACACTGTACACAGAATACAGTCTGTCAATCGTATGTGGGAATTGTACATGGTGCACAGAGTTACCCTTTAGTTTTTTTTATTTAATATTAAGGGATCTTAAAAAAGCGGAGGAGCAGTGCAGTATGGAGAAGGCCAAAGCAGAAGTCAAAGCTCAGAATCTGAAAAAACTGAAAGCTAAGTCTGAGGAATATAAGTACATGATGCAGACAGCTAAGGTTAGTGTGCTCCACAGTAATGAATGTCAGCTCCGAAACACCCCCCAAACTAGAGTAAACTGTGTATAAGTGATGCAGAGTCCGGATGTGTAATACTTATCTACATACTCCTTTACACTATACACCGCTTAGTCTAGTTTAAGGGGTATTTTGATGCTGACAGATGCCCTTTAACCACCTGTTTTGCCCAAGTCCAGCTCGGGCAGTGGGAAAAGTAGCTAACTGGAGGGGGGAGGGCTGCTTTAGATCTCCTGAATGGTAGCAGTTAGAAACATGCAACTGATCTTGTTTGAAAGCTGACATTCCAAGCTTTCAGACAGGAGAAATCACTGTTAGAAATCGGGATGCTGTGAATGCAGCTGAAGGTGAAAGTAAAAACAGGTTTTACCCACAATTATTCCCGACTCGATTTCTAACTTTGATTTCTCCTCTGTTGCCTGGACTTTAGCTGTCATTTTGGTCTTGTGTGAAAGCTGGCCAGGCTTTCATACAAGACCAGCTGCTTCCATTCAGACATAGTTTAAAAATTGAGCCAGGAACAAGGTGAAGAGTCCTCTGTGCGGCTTCTTAACGTCCCGCACGACTTGTTTTACAAGGCTTTTTCTATCTGCATATATGGAGAGATCTGGAAGTCAAGCTGAGCAGGGCGAGGAGAAGCTAATGTATGCACCTACGTACAATAATTCTGTCATTTCTTTTGTAGGATCAGCTGTCATCGGCAGGGATGGAGGACTCGTTAACCCACCGGTCTCTCGTGTCTTTGTCTGAGGTTGGTAATTTTTTTTATCGGTGATATTATTGTAGTTTACTACAGTCCTTATGTCATTTACTGACTAAACCTCTGTTCTGATCCCCCACAGACACTGGTGGAACTGAAAGAGCAATCCACAGCTACTAAGGAAAAGCTTAAATCTTACCTGGACCTGGCACCTGTAAGAAATGTCTTGTATTTACTGAGTTTTATATTGTATTATGTTATATTCATGAATAATTTGTCGCAAAAGTACTCAGGCTGGCAGTCTGGACCTGGGCCATGAGTGGCAGCTGTCCTGATGTCAGCTGTATCTGCATCCTCAGGACACAGATACAGTTGAATAGTGAAGCAGGAGCCATCAGCTCCCTGCTTCACCATTCCTCTGCCATCAGTGGTTTGGTTCTGACACATGACGACTGCTGCGTTGAACCACAGAATGGAGCAGGCCTTTTCTGCACTGTTCTTCCAGGGAATGAGGTGTAGATCAGTATTGAAATTGGGGGGCATCGCTTTGGGTGGGTGGGGGTTCCTTAAGGGGTCATCATACAGTGTGTTTGGTATTTAAAGGGCATCACTCTGTGTCGAGGCATTTAAGGTGACATCATACTGTGTGTGGGGAACTTAAAGTGTCACTGTACTGTCACACAATTTCATTTAATTAAATAGAGAATAGTATAAATAGAAAATTTCTAAATCACTTCATTTAACAAAATTGCCTCTATACACCTGAAAAAAAGCTGTAAAGTCAAGGCCACTAGAGGTCTCCCTTCCACCTAAGTTGCAGTCCACTGCCTGTTGTCAGGCAAGATCTGTCCCTGGAAACAGACTCTGAATATGGCAAACAGGAAATGGAGCATCTCAGAACTAGCTGAGACTGTAAAAACTGCTTTAACACTGCTTCTGAATTCACAGGGGCGTCCTGTGTGCCTGGAAGTGTGATTGCCCCCTCCTTATCTGTTCTGTGAGCTCCGGAGATTAAAACAAACACAGTGAGAAGTAAGGGAAAGGACGTCACAGCAGTACAGTGCTGGCACATTTCACAGAAGGAAGTATGTCTCCTTCTTAGTGAAATGCATCTAGCTGTGCAGCTGAAACAGGGAATTATATGGCTTCAGGGAAGCCAAAAAATCCTGTTCACAGTTCTGATTGTAGAAAGAAGCAAAGCGATTATGCAAACTGTTTTTGAAAACTCAGGGACATTTTAAGGGAAAATCATACTGTGTGTCGGGGGGGGGGGGCAACAAGAGATCATCCTGCTAAGGGGGACATTTAGGGGACATCCTACTGTATAAAAAGTACGTGAGTACCCCTGATCTAGGGGATGAATTAAAGCAAATCTAAATAACCATGTAACAAAATCTGGTGAAAGTTTTCTTAGACCAGTGATGCATTGAAGGAGGGGAATATTTGTGCCCGTTTTACGTACTTCTATGCGCTACTTTGGTTAACGCAAAAGAAATAGGGAGGCATTATAAGCGTATGGAAAAGTGATGTCACGGTTTATCATGTGCTGCTGGTCTGAGAGACATGTATATTGTAAAGCACGATTTGCACGTGCAACTTGTACGTTTTTTCCATCACAAAACCAGCCCCACCCACAGTCAGCTACGCAGCACTGTAATCAATGGGGGCAACACAATAGTGCCCCTTAAATTGCCATTGGTTGGACTGAACAGTAACCACTGATTATCACATCTGACTTCTCTTTGTATTACAGAATCCATCCCTGGTGAAGGTCAAGATTGAAGAAGCAAAGAGAGAGCTTGTAAGTAGTAGTGTGATCCAGATTGTTCTCTTCTCCATGCAATAAATTGACGATCAGAAATCGCATTATAATGGACGACATTGCTCACAGCTTTGGGATACATTAACATTGTCTAAGATTTACATAGTAACATAGTTTATAAGGTCGAAAAAAGACATTTGTCCATCCAGTTCGGCCTGTTGTCCTAAAAGTTGATCCAGAGGAAGGCAAAAAACCCCTGTGAGGTAGAAGCCAATTTTCCCCTCTTTAAAAAAAAAAAAAAAAAATTCCTTCCCGACTCCAATCAGGCATCAGAATTACTCCCTGGATCAACGACCCCTCTCTAGTAACTATAACCTATAATATTATTACCCTCCAGAAATACATCCAGGCCCCTCCTGATCTCTTATAGTGAACTTACCATCACCACCTCCTCAGGCAGAGAGTTCCATAGTCTCACTGCTCTTACCGTAAAGAATCCTCTTCTATGTTTGTGTACAAACCTTCTTTCCTCCAGACGCAGAGGATGTCCCCTCGTCACAGTCACAGTCCTGGGGATAAATAGATGATGGGAGAGATCTCTGTACTGACCTCTGATATATTTATACATAGTTATTAGATCTCCCCTCAGTCGTCTTTTTTCTAAAGTGAATAAGCCTAATTTTGATAATCTTTCTGGGTACTGTAGTCCACCCATTCCAGTTATGACTTTAGTTGCCCTCCTCTGAACCCTCTCCAGCTCTGCTATGTCTGCCTTGTTCTCAGGAGCCCAGAACTGTACACAGTACTCCATGTGTGGTCTGACTAGTGATTTGTAAAGTGGCAGGACTATGTTCTCATCACCGGCATCTATGCCCCTTTTGATGCAACCCATTATCTTATTGGCCTTGGCAGCAGCTGTCTGACACTGGTTTCTACAGCTTAGTTTGCTGTTCACTAAAATTCCTAGGTCCTTTTCCATGTCAGAGTTACCGAGTGCTTTACCATTTAGTATGTACTGGTGACTTGCATTATTCCTTCCCATATGCATAACCTTACATTTGTCAGTGTTAAACCTCATCTGCCACTTCTCTGCCTAAGGCTACTTTCACACTAGCGTTAGCACGGATCCGGCACCTAAAGGGTGCCGACGGATCCGTGCTAACGCTATACATGTGTGGAGCCGGAGCAGCGCTCCGGCCCCACACATGACACACATACAAACAGACACAGACTACATACAAACAGACATACATACAAACATACAGACATACATACATACTCACATACTCCCGGGACGCCGGCAGAACGTCTTCACGCGCCTCCTGCGCGCAGTGATGACGATTCCCCACAGCGCCCTCTGCTGGGCGCAGTGGGGAAACGTCATCGCAGCGTGCAGGAGCCGCGTGAAGACCTGCTGCCGGCGTCCCGGGAGTATGTATGTATGTATGTATGTCTGTATGTTTGTATGTATGTCTGTATGTTTGTTTGTATGTAGTCTGTGTGTATGTATGCCGGATCCGGAATGACCCCCCATTGGAAATCAATGGAGGACAGATCCGGATTACTGGTGTGTCCACACCAAACGGATCCGTCCCCATTGACTTCCATTGGGGGTCATTCCGGATCCGTCTTGGTGCGGATGCCTGGACCGGAGAGCAAACCGCAGCATGCTGCGGTTTGTTCTCCGGTCTGAAGACGGAACGGAATGCTTTCAGGAGCATTCCGTTGTCTTCAGTTCAGTTTTGTCCCCATTGACAATGAATGGGGACAAAACTGAAGCGTTTTTTTCCGGTATTGAGCCCCTTTGACGGAACTCAATACCGGAATTTAAAAACGCTAGTGTGAAAGTAGCCTAAGCCTCCAGTCTATCCAGATCCATCTGTAGCAGTACACTATCCTCTTCTGTGTTAATTACTTTACACAGCTTAAGGCTACTTTCACACTTGCGTTGTTGTTTTCCGGTATTGAGATCAGGCAGAGGATCTCAATACCGGAAAAAAACTGATCAGTTTTGTCCCCATGCATTCTGAATGGAAAGAGATCCGTTCAGGATGCATCAGGATGTCTTCAGTTCAGGCAGCTTTCAGTTTTGTGACTGGACACAAAACCGCAGCAAGCTGTAATTTTGTGTCCGGTCATAAAAACTGAAAGAAACTGATCAGGTACTGAAACCAATGCAAGTCAATGGTGACGGATCAGTTTTTTTAGGAGACTAAAAAACCGGATCCGTCACCCATTGACTTTCAATGTATTTAGTGCCTGATCAGTTTTCTTCAGTTTTGATTTCACACAACTGCATCCCAACTGAACTGATGCATCCTGATGTGCAAAATCAAAACGGATCAGTTTAATTCAGGTATAGAGATCCTCTGCCGGATCTCAGTACCTGAATTAACAATGCAAGTGTGAAAGTAGCCTTAGTGTCATCTGCAAAAATTGATATTTTACTGTGCAAGCCTTCTACAAGATCATTAATAAATATAATGAAGAGAATAGGACCCAATACTGACCCCTGTGGTACCCCACTAGTGACAGCGACCCAATCTGAGTATGTACCATTAATAACCACCCTCTGTTTTCTATCACTGAGCCAGTTACTTACCCACATACAGACATTTTCTCCCAGGCCAAGCATTGTCATCTTATATACTAACCTTTTATGTGGTACAGTGTCAAATGCTTTGGAGAAGTCCAGATATACGACATCCATTGATTTAGATGGTGTAAATTAAGACTAGGCAGGTTTGATGCGCCAAATTTATGCCATGCTAAACTGCTGACGGTGCTATATAGGGGCCGAGGAGAACAGCGCTAAAACCTTTTATGGAGCTTTTATCATCAGAAGTAGTGTGAATATGAAGTTTTATTCTATCAGGGTCTACTCCTACAAGTGTCCAGGAGGCGGAGCTTCATTGTCAAGTGCTGTCTGGGTAGGGGCTCCGGTGAGGGCTGTAGTGTCCTCAAACAGCTGATCGGCAGCAGACCTGAGGATATGTATTTAGCACCCAGAAAACCTCTTTAATGATACCATTTTGGGGTACCTCTGATGTATTTTTTTCATTTGCCAGAAAAATTTAGGGGGCAACAGTGTGAGAAAACAATGCTATTGTTTTAAGGTTTTGTGTTTATGGTGTTCATTGTGTGGTAAAGGTGACATGTTAGCTTAATTTTGTGAGTTAGTAGGACTATGGACATACCAAATTTATACAGTTTTCGTCATGTTTTACTACTTTAAAAAAAAAAAGACATAACAAAAATTTAAAAAAACATTGCGTTAAATTCTAGCACCCAGAACTTTTTTTTTTCTTCACTTTACTGCAACAGAGCTGTGATATTTTTTTTTTTTTTTTTTTTTGCAGGGTGATCTGCGGGATACATATTACCTTTTGATAATTTTTTTTATTAATTTTCCTTTTTGTCAGGCAAGGCGACCAAATATATATGAAAATATTAGCGTTCATTTCTTTTCCCATAGTGTTCACTGGGCGGGTTAAATAGTGGAGTCATGTAGTTGAGTCAATCATGTTTAGCTTTATAAATTTATATATGTGTTACGTTTGAAAAATTTTATTCAACTGTTTTTCACTCCCCCCCCCCCCCCGCATCTCTCCGCATTTTTGCGGATCGATGCGGAAAGGTACGGACGCCATTCATTTCCCCATAGGAGAAAAAAATGCGGCATGTGCATTCCGCAGCCGTATCTCACGGTGGTTTGGCCGCAAAAAAAATGAAACATGTCTTATACTTTGCCGCAAAAACACGTCCGTAGCCCCATTCAAGTCAATGGGTCCGCAAAAATGCGGAACGCTGCGGAAGACTTTCCGTATGTCTTCCGTATTTTTGCGGATCCATGTCCGTATATATGCATATATTCATATTTGGCTCTAAGGTGACAGTTTTAAAACACTTTTTTTTTGTATTTCAAAATGATTTCAAAGACACCTTCCGTAATTTTGCGGATCCGCAAAAATACGGAAGACTTTTGATGCTTCCGTATCCGTATTTTTGCGGAGCTAGGAACACATACGGTCGTGTGAATGGGGCCTTAATACTTCATATTTGATGCAAACTATATTGGAGAAGGGGTTTTTCATAATCAGTGTTGAGCGCATCAAAGTCCATTAAGTGGACTTGGATCCAAATTTCAGAGAAAATTCGATTCGCTACCAAGCTGAATTTCCTCATGCTTCATGGTAGCGAATCGATTTTCCATGAAATAGTATAAAAAACAAAAAAATCATACTTGCCTCATCTACTTGCTCATGATAGGCTGACCGCCGCCTCTATGCCCGGTGATGTATGATGTCATCATGGGCAGCGTGAGATTTCGCGCTAGATCTTCACTCAAGACGGGCAAATGAATGAGTTAAGTATGATTTCATTTTATTTTTTTGCTGTCAGATGCCGCGATCATGTATGAATGCGCCATCTGAGTGGTACAATGACGGGCAACGGCGCAATCGCTGCTTCCTGTCATTGCACCCATTACTTACAAGGAAATGCGCTTCGCGACGAAGTGATTTGTCACGAAGCTAATTTTTTTGTAAAATTCGGTGAAGCAGCCCGAATCGAATTTTTGAATACTTCGCTCCTCTCTATTCATGATCTGTTTATATTGGTGTTATGGAAAGTTTTTTTTCTTTTTTTGTAGCAAGCGACTGAGGCCGAGCTGAACACGAAGGTGGACATGATGGAGTTTGTGTTACCAGAGCAGAACAGACGGATGACATGAGGCTCTTAATAAAGAACTGTACATACGGATCCCGGCCCCTGCTGCAGATTTGTCTCGCCTAGTAGATAAGTGGACGGCCCATCCACAGCCTATTGCTATTCTTCCAGAAGCCCTCTTGCTAAATACAAGTGGTCATCGGCAAGAAGAGGGGGTTGGGTTTATAGGCAGCACGGGGTATGTCAAATAAATGCACGCAACTATCAGGTCAACAGCGCGCTCACATGGGCAAAATATAAAATGCGTTATGTATTTGTTGTGGAATCTGCTGTAGAAATCTAAGGCTGACTCTTGCATTTCTGCTACGGTTTTGCAGGCTGCACGCTGCGGTTTTTGCCCCATTCTATGGGTCTGATCCATGTGCTGGTAAATGTTCCGAAATCCAACAAAAAATAAAAATAAAAAAATCATATGGTCAGTTCTATTTCTAATATGGAGGCTCCTCTTGCTAGGATTTCTTCTAAGGGAAAGCAGTTGGAGAATATAGATTTGTAGAAGATTGTATATTCTGTATCATTGTCTTCTGTGTTTATTAAATTTGTATTACGAGTAATATACAGAGATCCTTTCCTGCACTGATACATTGTAGCAAAATCTCAAGAAAGGAGATTAGATTTGTGATACTGATGTATTTACCTCACAGAGGAAGGATTCAATTGTGTAATCTGTAGAACATATGATTGGCTGGGGCGTTAGACTCCCACCGATCCGCTGGTGATGGCCTGTCCTGAGGATAGCTCGGACAACCCCTTTAAGGCATCCACAGTATTTTATTACAACCCCCATCCCATGTGAGACCTCTCTGGTGTCGATGGTCCCACTGCCTGCTCATAAGAGAGAAATTCACCTGCGACAGATTTGTCGCAAACATTTCTGTAACCGTCTCATACACATCAATGCAGGAATCTATGCCTACGCTCCACAAACAGCCCCTTCAGATGAAAAGAACCAATTTTAAGTCTTTGAAATTTCACCAAACAAATCTGCAGTGTCTGAATTCTATCCTTAGGATGAGTCCACACACAGGATTTTTTCCACAGGTCAATCCACTTGCGTTAGGGCTCCTGCACGCGACCGGTGCCGGCCCGTGCCCTATACACGGGCACCGGCCTCGTACAGCCCGCATCACGGATTGCGGACCCATTCGCTTCAATAGGTCCGCAATCTGGGAAATGCGGAGCGGAGGCACGGATTGGAACACTGTGTGCTTCTGTGGTGTTTCTGGCCATGCCTTCGCACCACAAAAAAGTAGCGGAAGCACTACTTTTTTGCGGCGCGGACCGTCTGATGTGGATCGCGGACCCCATTCAAATGAATTGGTCTGTGATCCGAATCTGGCGGCCTCTCTGTCAGTGCCCGTGCATTGTGGACTGCAAATTACGGTCCACAGCATGGGCACTGACTGCACACGCTCGTGTGCATGAGCCCTTAGGGCGAGTCCACACACAGTATTTTTTCCGCAGGTAAATCCTCTCCTGCATAACGGAAACCGGACGGAGCCGTTATGCAGCCCATAGACTTCTATGATGACGGAATGAATAACGGAATGCCTCTAAAGGCACCCTGTTATGTAATTATGTTATGACCCGTGGTAACGGAATCCATAACGCAATTCTGCTTTTACCACTAAAAGTGTAAACTAATTTCTAAATATGAAATTCGCTCATCTCTAGTTGTTGGGGATGAGTGAATGGACTTTGGATGCTTCATCCGAAGTTGATTCGCAAAAAGCTTCATTATAATATTGTACGTCCGTATTTTGTTTCCTTGTCTGTTCAGTTTTTTTTGCGGAGCGTATGCGGAACCATTCATTTAAAAAAAAAACAGAAGGTACTCCGTATGCATTCCGTTTCCGTATTTCTGTTCCGCAAAACAGAACATGTCCTATTCTTGTCCATTTTGCTGACAAGGATAGGCATTGTTACAATGGATCCGCAAAAAAAACGGAAACACGGATGACATACAGAACGTCATCCGTATATTGCGGATCCGCCGGAACAGAAAACACATACGGACGTGTGAGTGAAGCCTTAGAACGTATTGGCTCTGATGAGGCGAAGTTATTACTTCAAAGTCTCACGAGACTGTGTAATAACTTTTTTACAGTAAAAATTAATTCACTAAGTTATTATATAAAGACTCGTGAGACTTCGAAGTAATAACGTCGGCTTATTGGAGCCAATACATTCTAATACTGTACAGAGCTCCTGCTCCCTACAATATTATAATGAAGCTTTTTGCGAATCAACTTTGGATGAAGCATCCAAAGTCAATTCACTCATCCCTAATAGTTGTGCATTACAGTACAATTGCAGAACAGACACGCCCCCTGAGCTGTGATAGGGAGAGCTGAGACACACCCCCTTAGTTGCAGCAGAACAGACACGCCCCCTGAGCTGCCAGCTTGATATAAATCTAGCAGAGCAATGAATGTGGAGATCTCTGGATACATGTGAGGTACAGGACTGCTTCTAGCTTTGTTAGAAAGAGATTGTCATGTATTATATGATGTCTCACTAGGATATGCCCCCATTGTCTGATAGGTGCACCTACGTGGAGAGCGGAGCGGGGAAAGTTGAGGGACACCCTCCATTCATTTCTATGGGGCGGTGCGATCCTATTCATTTCTATGGGAGTTGCACCACCGGCATCCTCCAGCCACAACTCTCTCCGCTCCGTTCTCGATATAGGTGCAGTTCCCAGAGCTGGGACTCACCCGTATCAGACAATGGGGGCATATCCTAGCGATATGTCCCTATTGTCTGTGATTGGAATAACCCTTTAAATACTGCCACAGGTTTGGTCTGGTATTAAAGTTCAGTTCCATTCACAAGTGATTGAGGATGAGCAGCTGAACAGACACAGTCCATGTCCGGATGTGGACCTATTTTATTTTTGGAGAAAAGAAAAAAAAAAAAAAACTTCCTAAAGGTTATGTCCACACAGGACGTCTCCGCTGCAGAATTTCCATCATGAAAATTCAGCTGCAGGTTTCTCTGAAAGCCCCAAACATGCTGGCTTTTGCTGCAGGAATCACAGCAGGTCTTCTAATGCTGAGAGCGGTAGGTAAGGGATGATCCGTGACTCCAGGGCTGACCGCTGCTTCCCTGTGCGGAACGGGCTGCATCATAGCGTTTTATAATACGGTCAGTCCCTATTTCATTGTTGGACTATTGTACTGTTCTCACACATAAACTGACTATCCTAAAACACTATGATGCAGTTAGTGCTGTATGTCTGATAGCGGTGTGATGTGGGCATATTTTTTTTTTTTAAGTTTTTATTAGAATACGGTTTGGCGTTTTAAACAGTATCCATTGATGTCGATTTCTGCCACCATTTTTTTTATTGCTCCGATGCAAATAAAACTAAACAAACAACTTTGTAAATAGTCTTCATTAAAAAAAAAAAAAAAAAAAACGTTTTGTATACAGCTTTTATGCAGACGTATGTGTCTCCATGGTTACAGACTACAAACAAACCCTCATCCTGTAGTCATGTGTTACTTCCCTTCTGTAGGTCATCAAGAAGAGGGAAGAGATAAGACATTGCAGGATCAGACTGTGCTCAGTGTGTAATCCCGGAGACACATAGGTCTGGCTAGGGGCTGTATACACAAAACGGTAGATTTTTTTTTACATTTTAACTAAAGACTATTTGCAAACCTTAATTTACTGCATTTTAACAATAAATAATCTGTTACAAAAGTCTACATATCTCTTAAAATATCACATATGCTCCTTGCCGTACATATTGGCTTGCTCTCCCGCCCTCACATTGTCTTGGACAATAAATACTGATGTGTCCGGCGCCTTCTTCATACCAGTCTGTGCGTCTTTGCTCGATGTCAGATGTCGAAAATTCACAATAAGAGAATAAAAAAATAATTTTGGTTATTGGCAAGATGTCAGCTTTGAAGAATAAGTTGCTGAAGGCGCCCCCTGGTGGATAAATGAGTCTTCCGGGCTTTAGAAATAAGCGCTAGTAGAAATCACCCTTCCCCAGCTCTGTACACGCTTCAGAGGCTCCCATCTTCTCTTGTGCGTTATGTTACGGATCAACCATTTGAATTTCCTGCTCAGTGCGGCTTTGGCACGTGACCGTCCACGTAAAAGTTTCTAGTTATTTTAGGGAGCGTGAACTCGGCTCCGTTCAGTTCTTTAGTGAGGATGATTTGGCATCCGAGTCTGGAGTTTTCTTGAAGCATCGGCGCCATGTCCAGCATGTCATCTTCCCTGAGAAAGAAGGTGCAACACTAAATGATAAGGCAGAAGGAACGCTGATCCACATATCACCACTAGGTGGCGCATGGACACTACATTTCAAGAACTGACAATTCCCTATATGTTTCTGTGCTCAGTCTAGCCAAACACTTTCACTGCAGTGGCCACTACAGGGGAAGTGTGGTATTACAGGCTGATAAAATAAAATACCTGGAGGGACTATATGTGCTGATACAGCAGATACATATTGACTCTTTGCTTCTTCTCATAGGGGGAAGGTCCTCCATCCATATGCACTAATATTTTAGCATTTAGGCAGCTAATGTTTTTCACTCAAGGAACTGGTACCAATCATCCGACGGGCACTGGCAGCACAATGCTTGTCTATTCTGACAATAGCCATAATCAGTCTCGCAGGAAGGGAAAAATACAGACATGTAAGGGGAAACTGGTTTAAAGAGCATCTGTCAGCAGTTTTGTACCTATGACACTGGCTGACCTGTTACATGTGCACTTGGCAACTGAAGACATCTGTGTTGGTCCCATGTTCATATGTGTCCGCATTGCTGCCAAAAATGATGTTTTACTATATGCAAATGAGCCTCTAGGAGCAACGGGGGCGTTACCATTACACCTAGAGGCTCTACGTTCATTGCAACGGCCGTGTCCTATGCACTTTGACAGGGCCTGGCAATAATTACGTTTTTACTGACTGGTTCTGTCAGTCAAAGTGCAGAGGGCGTGGCAGTTGCAGAGAGAGCAGAGCCTCTAGGTGTAATGGTAACGCCCCTTTTGCTCCTAGAGGCTCATTTGCATATAATAAAACATCATTTTTCTCAGCAATGCAGGCATATATGAACATGGGGCCAACACAGATGACTTCAGCTGCCAAGTGCACATGTAACAGGTCAGCCAGTGTCATAGGTACAAATCTGCTGACAGATGCCCTTTAAGAGAAAAGTGGCGCAACCAAGGTGATTGGTTCTATGGGCTCCTGCTCCACTTTTCCTTAGCACTAGGTCTTGATAAATCTCTTCAAACAAAACTGATCCATAAAAATATTTGATAAAACTATAGAATTACCTTTCGTCTGGATCAGGAAGTTTCTCAAAATACTCTGCGCTCACATAGACATGACACGTGGAACAGGCGAGGGATGATTCACAGGCTCCTGTAATACAAGGCAGAAAGCTACTGAGTAATGAAGTAATCCGAACAGGAAGCAAAGTAACGACTGTAAGAAACTGTGCGAAAGTCACTAGGAACAAAGTAACCCTGCAGCGAGGTCTACACTGCCTCTGGCAGGTCTTCTGTGGACAATAATACAGAGTTGTGTCTACTTTCCTTCCTGTCTACAGCCTTAGGGCTCATGCACACGACTGTATGCGTTTTGCCTAATAGAACAGTCCTATCCTTGTCCGTAATATAGACAATAATAGAACAAGTTTTTTTTGCAGAACAGACATACGGAAACAGAATGCACACGGAGTAACTTTCGGTTTTTTTTTTGCGGACCCATTGAAATGAATGGTTCCGCATACAGTCCACAGAAAAAAACGGAATGGGCACGGAAAGAAAATACGTTCATGTGCATGAGCCCTTAGTGATTGGCTCAGTCTAAAGACACAGATGCTCTCCCCTTCTCCACACTCTGATCTGCCACGTACAACTTCCTCCCCCTCCCTGCTGCTATATCTTGTGGTCGTGGATCCACAAAAAATATGGATGTGGTCTGTGTGCATCCTGCACTTTTTGTGAGCCCAATTTTAAAAATTCCTGTCCAAAAATAGGACATGTTCTATAATTTGCAGCACGGGTGCAGAGAGCACACGTTTTTTTGCCGTCCCATAGAAATAAATTGGTCCGCGTGCGATCTGCAAAAAGTGCGGGTCGGTTGCGGACCCAATTTACGGTCGTGTGCATGAGGCCTATAACTAAGTGCAAAGAGGGGGACAGCAGCAATGTTCAGTGGGATCTATGGCAGAAGCAGCAGGTGAAGCTACGTGAAGGTGTTGCACACACTCTACTGCAGAAACATGGAAGGAAATTCTTAAAGAAGAACTCCCGACAAAAATTTTATTCCATGTCCTGCTAGAAATGTACATATGATATAATCTGTAGTGAATGTCATTTTCTTACCAGTGTCTGAATTTTTGACTTATATCATCCTGAAGTTTCTTATCTGTGTCATGTGACCAGCAATTAGACCCACCAACTCACACATAGACTTATGTGTGGACAGGAAGTCTAATTCTCTATGTATTCCTATGAGACTGAAAGTGAGGCTCCCATAGGAATGAATAGAGCAGTTACTGGCTTTCTGTCCTGGGTCAGTTGGAGGTCAGGGAGTTGGTCACATGACCCAGCTACAATAAGAAGAGAGGTTTTTACTCACAGAAACAGTCATTGATAAGAAAATGACAATCACTACAGATTATATCATGTACCTTTCTAACAGGTCAGAGAATAAACATTTTTGCGGGAGTTCTTCTTTAAAGAGGCTCTGTCACTAGGTTTTAACCTATGTATTTAAATACATAGGTTAAAACCCCTTAACTTGTACAGTTAGAACATACCTGTATTGCAGAGTACAGCGCAGCGGTTGTGCTGAAAAAAGACCTTTAAACTTTATGTTAATGAGCCTTCGGGTCCCGAGGCTCTCCCCGATGCCGACGTCCACGCCCCTCTGAAAATTGATTGACAGCTGAAATCCCGCCGGCGCATGCGCAGAAGCGCTTGCAGTGCCGAACACCGCAAGCGCTTCCATCCTTGTGCGCACGCACCGTCACTTCCGGGTTCAGCGAAGTGACGGCGCGTGCGCACAAGGATGGAAGCGCTTGCGGTTTGGCCTAGCGCTGTCAATCAATTTTCAGAGGGGCGTGGACGTCGGCATCGGAGAGAGCCTCGGGACCCGGGGGGCGGTGAAGAAGCGGTGCTCAGGAAGAAAGAGCCCGCCCCCCGGTGCTCCGAAGGCTCATTAACATAAAGATTAAAGGTCTTTTTTCAGCACAACCGCTGCGCTGTACTCTGCAATAAAGGTATGTTCTAACTGTAGAAGTCAAGGGGTTTTAACCTATGTATTTAAATACATAGGTTAAAACCTAGTGACAGAGCCTCTTTAATGAAGACTATTTAGAAAGTTTCTCAGTTTTGCAGCTAAGAAGCCAATGAATAATTAAAAAAAAAAATCTCAGTGCAAAGGTGTCCATTAGGGATGAGCGAATCGACTTTGGATGAAAAATCCAAATTCTATTCGCTTAACACTTTGTTTGAATATTGTATGGAGCGCGCGCTCCGTACAGTATTAGAATGTATTGGCTCCTATGAGTTATTACTTTGGGTAATAACTTCAGAAATTGATTTCTACTGTAAAAAAAAAACAAAAAACATTTCCCGAACTCGGGTTCGGGTCCAGGTCTAATATGTCACATTCCAGTAGAAAACAGATGATAATGATCCAGTACTGGCGCTGGGTGACAGTTCTTCAGCGGATGATGGGTATACATACCTTCCAAGTCAATGTTATACCTATGAGCAAGATATAACACACTTTCCCCGACCTTCCCTTTCACAGGGATTCTCTTGCCTTCCCGGTCCACAAATATGACATCCACCCTGCAGACAGGATACATAAGATATGTAATCTAAGGGGCAAAGTAAAGGCCTATGTATTCAATGTGAGTAGTGAGGACGTTTGTCTAGCCAGAGCTGAAATCACAATTCTGATAGTTTTCTGTTAGCACTAAGTGTGGCTAAAGGCCCCTTTACACTGGCCAATTTTGTTGGGAAGGAAGCATTTCATCCCAGCAAGCGCTGCTATTACATGTGTTTCGCTCGTTCATCGGCGGTACCTTTACACTGCCATAATAATGAGCGTTCCTATGAAGGGCCCTTTCTATAAGGGGCCCTTAACTCATTAATCTGAATGTTGGTTTCCATGGAGGGGAGAGATAAACACTACATCCATCTAAAATAATAGGCTAAGACGAATTATATGACCTACAGGGGCGATTTAAAGGGGTGGCACGTGTGGGAGGTATCGCGGGGTCTCCACCTCCTTGAGGAAGCCATAATGGACTCTCCCTCAATCCCATAGACTTTGGATGAAGGGGTAGCGTGCTTGCTCAACAGCTGCTCCATTCTAACCATGCACATTGGAGGAAAGGGGCAGGGGGGGCGGCAGGACCCCTGTATTTAGAGACCATCGGGTCCCCAGCAATTATTTATCACCTATCCTTTAACCTAGTCCCAAATATTATGTTACTGATCTAATAGATGCTGGGGGGATGAGAAGTCATCTTTAAGATAAGTAAGTGTTAGTAAAAGCTACCATTCTTCATACAATAACAATTGTAGAGCACCCTTTCTTGTACTGTTCCCGTTACTCCTCCTGGAAATGTATTCATAGACAACTGGCTGTTACTGTTCCTCTTGTCAATGGGTGTGTCGCCACGTCAGACTATGTAGTGACACAATCCACTGACAAGGGGAACGGTGATGATCACGTTTCAGTTTATTCATACATTTCCAGGAGGAATAACAGAAGAACATATCTAAAATATAGAACTGTCATTTCATTGGGAATACAAGCACTTACTATAGCAGACATGTCAGGGGCGCTGAGCGGTGGGGGATTATTTTTTGCCCCTTTTAGGCATCGTTATGATTCTTTTTATAACGGCAGCATGCAGTTCTCTAGCTCTTTTGTTACACCGTTCAATTTATTAGGTCTGGATTTTGCACTTACGTCTCCTCGTGCGGCTCTTTTGCTGGACCGTCCTCATCTGACTGGGAGGCGACTAAACAGAAAATAAGCAGTTCAGCTCCTTGTGGCAAATAAGTTATAAAATGCATAAAATGTAGAAGAATAATCTGATCGTTCAGATAACCGCAATAAACCGCAGTTCTATTCCTTCTCTTCTTGCAGCAGTCACACAGTCACCAAGCTTATATAATAATGCGTAGACCCTGCTTTCTCCTCCATCCTTCTTGACTCCATCTATTAGGTTTGCACTGAATTCAAAGAAGATTCTGGGGATCTGCATTAGAACCCATGCCCTCTGAGACATGCGGTCCGTGAGTGGGCCATATGTCTCGGAGGGCATACGGCCACGTGCCCTTAATGGGGCTCCAAGAATTGATTCCCAGAGACTCAAATTATCATGGTAGGCCTCAGTACATCGTTCAGCTGCCTCCTGAGCTGTGATAGGGAGAGCCTGGACACGCCTCCTGAGCTGTGATAGGGAGAGCCTGGACACGCCTCCTGAGCTGCAGCAGAAAAGACACTCCCCTTGAGCTGTCAGCTTGATATAAATCTAGCAGAGCAATGTATGAGGAGATCTCTGGATCCATGTGAGGTACAGGGCTGGTTCTAGCTTTGTTACAAAGAGATTGTCATGTACTATATGATGACTAATGTAAAAAATGAAAATTAATTACGTGATAACCCCTTTAAGCAAGGATGGTGTCTAAGGGATTGTTTGCATTTTGTGGGTCTAGATTTTTTTTGGAACAGACCCGCCAGATCGGGTCCCCTCGATGACGGGATGAGGTCTGGAATCGAGCGGGGGTCTGCCATGGCCACGTGGCATGGCACTGGACATTTATAAGCAAGTAATTTCTTAAGGGCACAAAAACGTAATTTTAAAGGGGTTACCATGATTTAAAATTAAACAGGTTTTCCAAGATATTTATACTGATGACCCATCCTCTGTATAGATCATCAGTATCTGCTCGGTGGGGGTCCGACAACCGGGACCCCCGTTGATCAGCTGTTTGAGAAGGCTCTGGTGCTCGCAGTAGCGCTGCGGCCTTCTCTCAGCTGAGAAGCATGTGGGCCATGTGACCAGTGAATGTGATGTTACATGGCCTAGGCAAAACTGCCAAAATTCCACAGCACTTCTCTGTGCGCCACTGCCCTTTCAAACAGCTGATCGGTGGTGTTGGACCTCCATCATCAGATACTGCCTCAGAAAACCCCTTTACTACGGCAGGCTATGACCCATGCAGGGTCCTACTGGAGTGCCTTTTCTGGGTGATCAGGGGTGGTCCTGGGCGCTTGTCCCCCCCAGTGATCAATCACACATGGACAGGACCTAGGACCCAACCATTACAAAGTGCAATCTTCACCTGTGGCCTGATACGCTCTGCCTCCGTCCTCATCGCTCTGCAGATTGCTTGGACTGTGTTGTCTGAAGCCCATGGAGACCTGGGACGTCCTGAACACCACATTACTCCTGTAACACCAGGAGGTCAGACCTCCGGCTCTCATGCCTCTTCTTATCAGGGACACGGCCATCTTTCAGACAGATCTGGGTAAAACTTTCTCCTTCAGACCTTTTAGTAAGATCCGGAGATGTAACCCAAGAAATAAAGAACTGCAAGAAATAAAATATCACACATCACCAAATACAAAGACAACTCCTCGACACTGAAACAGCAAGAAGAAAAGAGGTGGCACGCAAATCATCAAGATCCAAGGGGGCACAATCTGATGTTAGTTGGGGGAAAAAAAATCAAGAACATCATTTGAAAATATTATTTCACTGAAAGAGTAGTAGAAGCTTGGAACAAACTTCCAACAGAGGTGGTTGATAAATCCACAGTAACTGAAATTAAACATGCCTGGGATAAACATGTATCTATCCTAAGATAACAATAAAAGGATAATAAAAGGGCAGACTAGATGGACCAGGTGGTCTTTTTCTGCCGTCAATCTTCTATGTTTCTCCTCAGTGTGTAAATTCTCCTTTCGATTACAGGATGGGATAGGTCACCCTAGATGTCATTTTTTAGGGCACATCTATAACTGTGGGAATTGGGATATAACCCGAATACTGGGGGTAGCAAATTCCACAGAACTGGTGCAGCTCGAGAGAAGTCTTGGAGATGGGAAGAATGGCAGACAGGGATGAGGGAGGAGAGGTAGGGGGTGCGGCATTGGGGCTGAGGGTGAGAAGTGTGAACTGTAGTCTATAGTGGACGGGCACCCAGAGCAAAGACTGGCACAGGGTGGAGGCTTCAGTGTTGTGACTAGCACAGGGTGGAGGTACTGGTCTAGTCACTTGTACAGGGTGGAGGCATCGGTGTAATGACTAGCACAGGGTGGAGGCCCAGGTTTAGTGACTCGCACAGGATGGACGCATCGGAGTAGCGGTTAGACAGATAGGCGAGCCTGGCTGCTGGGTTCAGGATAGATTGGAGAGGGGACGCCAATTAGTAATGGGTTACAGTAATCAAGGCGGGAATAGGTCAGGGCAGCAATGAGAGCTTTGTTGCCTTCAGTAAGAGAAGAGCAGATGGTGGAGATGTTTTTGAGGTGCAGGTGACATGAGTGGGAAGAAATTGAATATAGGAGTGAAGGAAAGATCTGTGTCAAACATAACACCGAGGCAGAAGGCGTGCCGTCTAGGCCTGATGGGAGTGCCACACACTGAGAGGGAGATATCAGGTTTTGGTAGGTTAGTAGATGGAGAAAACACAAGAAGCTCAGTTTCTGAAAGATTTGTCATTAGACAGAGAGAGGACGAACATGATGTTAGGGACGGTGGACAGTCACTGGGGTGAGGTCACTGATGAGGTGTACAGCTGGACAAGCCAATGACTTCTTTTATTAAATGGCTTCCGTCAGCAGCATCAATCCTATCAAACCTGGTGGCCTCGCCCCATACCTTTCTTCGTCCATCCGTTGTCGCATTTAGGAGAAATCTGTGCTTCAAGCAATATGCAAATTATAGCTTAGTGCACTGAGGACAGGTCCAAGCCACTCAGTGCACCTTATCTCTTAGAAGCAAAGTAGTGGGTTCCGCACTCGGGTCTTCAATTAAACCATACATTGTTGGATTTAAAACACCTCATTTATAAGCAACATCCTCATGTGACCCAAAATGCACAGCAGGTGGACCATAACTCCAGTCACATGAATTTCTTTTGTAACCATCACTCTTGCCAGGCAGCAGCATGTGCCATCCTTCAGGTTCCCTATAAAGCTATAGTCAACCTTAAAGGGGCATGTTAACACCCGCTCCCAGACCCGGGTACAGCCCCCCATTACTAGAGCAGAGCGTGACGTACGATAAACAAACAAAAAAAAAAGTTGTCAGCGACATTATGACATAACACTCACCTGGGAGCCGCTTCCGGTTGATCATCTTGCCTCCTCCAATATGGCGTCTTAGCTCTACCTCCTGGACGTAGTACGTCATCAAAATGTAGCGTCCTACTCGGCAGTTAATACCATCGAGTTGCAGACGCTCGTCCCTGAATGCCCTTTGTGGTGGAAGGTCCTCCGCTCCGCCCCTTTACTTCATTTTCATTGGTCGACGGCTATCTGTCCCCGCCCTTCCCCTCTGCACCGGAAGTGACTCCTAGAGCAGATCGAGCGGCAGTGCGATGACATCTTGGCGGAGCTAGGTGTCCGGCGGCGGCTGAGGCGGGCGGAGAGATGTGTCTGGCCGGCGGCGTACGGAGGAGCCTGGACACTGACTGACTCCTGAGCCGGTAGGTTTCCAGGCAAGTGCGGGCCGCGCTGAGGCCTTAGCCGGGCGTAGGGCGCTGACTGAGGGGGAGGATGACACAGGACGGGGTCGGAAGGGGCTGCAGCGCGGGCCCCGACATCTGCCACCGGTTACTGCAGAGGATCCTAACCTGTGTGTGAGTACCACGAACCGGGGCTAAATACAGTCTATTGCTCCCTGTTATCAGCCCCTTCATCCTGGAGAGAGGCCGCCTATAGGACAGGAGAATACAGTCTTGCTCCCTGTTATCAGCTCCTTCATCATGGAGAGAGGCCTCCTATAGGACAGGAGAATACAGTCTATTACTCCCTGTTATCAGCCCCTTCATCCTGGAGAGAGGCCTCCTATAGGACAGGAGAATACAGTCTATTCTCTGTTATCAGCCCCTCATCCTGAAGAGAGGCCGCCTATAGGACAGGAGAATACAGTCTATTACTCCCTGTTATCAGCCCCTTCATCCTGGAGAGAGGCCTCCTATAGGGTAGGAGAATACAGTCTATTACTCCCTGTTATCAGCCCCTTCATCCTGGAGAGAGGCCTCCTATAGGGTAGGAGAATACAGTCTATTACTCCGTTATCAGCCCCTTCATCCTGGAGAGAGGCCTCCTATAGGGTAGGAGAATACAGTCTATTACTCCCTGTTATCAGCCCCTTCATCCTGGAGAGAGGCCTCCTATAGGACAGGAGAATGCAGTCTATTCTCTGTTATCAGCCCCTTCATCCTGGAGAGAGGCCGCCTATAGGACAGGAGAATACAGTCTATTGCTCCCTGTTATCAGCCCCTTTATCCCGGAGAGAGGCCGCCTATAGGACAGGAGAATACAGTCTATTACTCCCTGTTATCCGCCCCTTCATCCTGGAGAGAGGCCGCCTATAGGACAGGAGAATACAGTCTATTACTCCCTGTTATCAGCCCCTTCATCCTGGAGAGAGGCCGCCTATAGGACAGGAGAATACAGTCTATTGCTCCCTGTTATCAGCCCCTTTATCCCGGAGAGAGGCCGCCTATAGGACAGGAGAATACAGTCTATTGCTCCCTGTTATCATCTCCTTCATCCTGGAGAGAGGCCGCCTATAGGACAGGAGAATGTATTTAGTGACTGATACTTTTTTTCAGTTTTGCTTTCACACAACCGCGTCCTAACGGAACGGATGCATCCTGATGCGCAAATTCAAAACGGATTTGTTTAATTCCGGTATTGAGATCCTCTGCCGGGTATCAATACCGGGATTAAGAACGCAAGTGTGAAAGCAGCCGAACAGCCTGAAACTATCAGTGTACCTGAGCTTTTCGGAAACTTTTTTTTATAGCATAGAGACATATTGGTTTTGATCTGTGGGGTCTGATCAGTGATATGGTGATTATGGTGTCATTAGGCATCTTATTGATTACTTGAAGGGGTATTCCATCACCGTGCCATTTTTATTAATTTATTTCTATTTATTTTACTGGCTTATATAGCGCTACTATTTTCTGCAGCGCTTTACGGATATTAGCATTAAGCTGTCCCCGGTGGGGCTCACAATCTCATCACATATGCTCGGTGGGGTCTGACCTCAAGGGTTTTCCAAGACATTACTATGGATGACCTATTCATTAGATAGGTCATCAGTATCTGATTGATGGGGGTCTGACACCCAGGACCCCACGCCAATCAGCTGTTTGAGAAGGCAGTAGCGCTGCAGCCTTCCCTCAGCCCACCAAGCGCTGTACGTTGTATAGATATGTACCCCAGAGTCGGACCCCCTCAGATCATGCCTCAGTAATGTGCCTTAATGATGGGAATAGCCGCTGTAGGCTCCTCATCTGCCGTCTGCGCCAGTCACCTGCTGGTAGGTGCTGAATTATCACACCTTCTAGATTACAGATGTCAAACTCGTGGCCCTCCAGCCGCTGCAAAACTGCAACTCCCAGCATGCCATGGCCAAGCATGATGGGAGTTGTAGTTTTGCAACAGCTGGGGATCCCTGTTCTAGATAATCAGTCAGTCATTGATTCCCATTTTATAAGGGTCAAGAAAAAGCCAAAAACAAAATGTTAAAGGGGCACTCCCATCTAAAACATTGTAAGCAGTGTTCCCTGCGGTGCTTTGTATACGACAATCTGTGCTTTACACAGCTGATTGGGGGGCTTCACTGGGAGTCGGACCCCCCCACTGATCTGCCGTTGTTCTGATCCTGAGAATAGTCCTCAATATATAAAGGGTTATTCCCATCTTAGACAATGGGGGCATATCGCTAGGCTATGCCCCCATTGTCTGATAGGCACGGGTCCCACCGCTGGGGCCGCACCTATATTGAGAACAGAGCGGGCAAAGTTGAGGAGGGCGCACTGCGCATGCACATGCGCAGCCGCCCTCCATTCATTTCTATGGGGCAGCTAAAAGTATCCTATTTCCGTCGGCCTCATAGAAATGAATGGGAGCTGTGGCCGCGCATGTGCGGTGCGCTCCTATTCATTTCTATGGGAGCAGCAAACCCTGGGAAACCCAGGGTCCTCCAGGCGCAGCGCTCCCCACTCCGTTCTCGATATCAGTGCGGGTCCCAGCGTTGGGACCCGCACCTATCAGACAATGGGGGCGTATCCTAGCGATATGCCCCCATTGTCTATGATGGGAATAACTCTTTAAAGGACTCGTGCCATGAAAAATACTCTACGTTTTTTCAAAGCAGAACCTGGATCTGAATTCTTTTGTAACTGCATGTAATTAAAAATTTAGTATAGCCCCTGAGCTATTCAATAAAATGTATCTGTATAGCGCCACCTGCTGTTTACTCTTTTCCTTATTTTTTGTCCACCCCACTGAGGTGGCCGCACATGCTCAGTTTCAGTCTTCAACTGCCACCAGCCATATGTTCTGTTAGAAGCTATGAAAGAGCTGCAGCAGGAAGGACATGCCCCCTGGGAGAGGTTACACCCCCTGAGCTGCCAGGTTGATATAAATCTAGCGGAACAATGAATGGTGAGATCTCTGGATCCATGTGAGGTACAGGGCTGGTTCTAGCTTTGTTAGAAAGAGATTGTCATTTGCTATAATTTTTTACATCAATCATGAGATACCCCCTTTAAATGGTCACATGACCACTGACAAGTAGGGCTCTAGCCTCTGCTCCTCCTGTCACCACTAGGAGGCGTTTTGCATTCGTCTGTATTTGCCCTGATTAGCAGAGTCCCAATGATCGCCACCTAGTGGTGGTGACAAACGCCTATAATTTCTAAGTCTCTCTCTCTCTCTCTCTGCAGGGAGACAGGTGACATCCCATCCTCCCCTATATGTATATATCCCTCACGTCTGCTTCTGGCCGCCCCCGGATCTCGCCCTGGGTGGCTGCGATCTCCGTAAGGAGCTCCGGTGACACTCGCCGCTATAACGCAGCTTTAAATAGCAGTTGCCACATTTGTAGACGTTTTGGCCTCAGCTTAACATCACATGCGTCCGGAGCTATCACGTCTCAAAATAGGAAACCAAGCAGATTAGCTAATTGAGCCGCGGCCGCCGCGCTGCGAGCGTCGCCTGCCACCACAATCCGCCCCTTAAATGTTTTATAAAGGAGGCACTGGGAGCCGCCTCGGCCGGGGAGCTGGCATGTCCCTCTGGCTGTGAAGTTTCTGTATCTCGGGTGTATTTATTTCATGAAACCCGGCGCTGTAACCTTATGTCTCGTCTCGCGTTCCCACAGGGCATTAACGCAGTATCCGGTAGTCGCAGCTGCCAGGAGAGGAGGGCACTTTGCTCATGATACCTGCAGTGGAGCAGCCCCGGGCACTGACCTGGGTATACCGTGTGGGCATTGCTGGTCTATTCCTGGAGCTTCCCCATAGACCAGGCTGCGATCATCCCCCACGGCAAACCAGAAGAATTCAGGGATAGAAATAGTTAATCCCATTAGAGAGATAATGGGGGGTCGTTGGTCAGAACCCTGCCCATATAAATCGGGTATAATGGGCGATCAGGGAATTAACCCCAAAGCATCTGTGGAGGTCAGTGATCCACTGCATAGTGGGCTCTAGTGCAGTATGCTGGCCTTGTTCATCCAGAGCCTCCTGGTTCATTACTACAATGGGGAAACTGGTGGCACCCAGCCAGAGCATTGGGGTCGAGGGAGGTTGTTAGACCCCATTCAGGGTCTGTAGGAAGCTGGGTGACAGCCACTTTGGGTTTGCTCTGCCCTTGTAGCTTTTCTTCATGTTCCAGCCGCCTGTTCGCTTCTCCTGTTGTGCACATTGGGCTTTCCTCCTGGGGGTGCCTGCCAGCGCCCTCGTTTCCAGACTGAGCCCCTGCTGTTCTGCACGACGTCTCTAGAAGCAGCGCTATAGCAGAGATTGATGACAGGCAGTAGGAGAAGAAATCAGCAGAGATTCACTTTGTCTGTGAACGGAGAACAAAATGACGAGCTCGAAACGAGTGAAAGAATGAAGTTATCTAGACGTAAGGCTACGGTCACACCACAGCAAAAAAAGGCCGTTAAGGCTTCATTCACACGACCGTATTTTGTTTCCGTTCTGTGTTTTTTTTTTTTTTTTTTTTTTTTTTTGCGGACCGTATGCGGAACCATTCATTTCAATGGGTCGGCAAAAAAAACGGAAGGTACTCAGTGTGCATTCCATTTCCGCATGTCCGTATTTCCTGTTGCGCAAAAAAAATAGAACATGTACAATGGATCCGCAAAAAAAGGATGCCATACGGAACGTCATCCGTTTTTTTGTTTGTTTTTTGCGGATGCGCAAAACGCATACGGTCATGTGAATGTAGCCTAAGAACGAATACACTCAGGTTTTCTTGGCCGTTTTGCTTCAGTCTGTGCATCCGTTTTCCAGCCATGTATCTGGATTTAATGGCTGTTTAATCTGTCTATAATGTGTATGATCACAGCCTTGATGACACAGATAATTGGAGTAGGGGGTACTTGGCTTAGATACATTCACAGCCGCCCCTAGAATCGGGTTTCCACTTTGAGAAATAAAGATCGGTCCTGAGTTGGGGGCCCCTATATCATAAGAGAACCTGCAGCTGCATCCCCCTCCTCTCTATCTCCCCTATACTGGTTTACACTTGGTTTCTGAATATTTACGGTCTGTGAGCAGGACCTCAGGATAGGTCATCAGTATCTGATCCGTGGGGTCCCTGCCTCCCTTCTTCGGTTGGGGGAGTCTCTGAATAGCGCCATACATTGTATAGTGGCCGTGCTTGGTATTGCAGCCCAGACCCATTCACTAGCCCATGTGACACAGGAGCTTGACGTCACTGACTTAGGAAGAGGTCACATCTCTTTTAACTGCTGATCAATGGGCCCCTGGAGTCAGACCCCCACTGATCTGCTATTGATGACCTGTCCTGAGGATAGGTCCTCAGTATTTTACTCCCAGATAACCCCTTTAAAGGGAGATTCTCTCCACATGTCGACCCCCGGACCTCAGGGATCAGCTTTGGTGACTTTTGGGGGTCAGTGCATTAGTTCAGCTTCTGCCACTTAGAGACTGGATTGATCAGGGGGTGGCAGTATAATGCAGGCGCACCTGGAGTGCTCCAGAGCATCGCTCACTTTGCAGAATGGATGCCTCTTTTTTCACCATGTGTTATATAAGGTGACTTGTTAGTACATCTTCGTCCTCCGTGTCACGACGTTTCTGCTTCTTACGTGAGGACAGCACCACATCTGTCACTGGATGATTCATCTCCCCGGGGAG
Organism: Rhinella marina; assembly: GCA_900303285.1. Taxonomy (NCBI): domain Eukaryota; kingdom Metazoa; phylum Chordata; class Amphibia; order Anura; family Bufonidae; genus Rhinella; species Rhinella marina. Next base: position 295,142 of record ONZH01011947.1, read on the forward strand.
TTATCCATCTTGGCCTCTATTAGTCGTAGCAAGAGCCAAATAATCAAACCGCACGTATATTAGGTAGCCTGCCCCCCCTGTGTGGCCCTGTGGCTATTGCACAGGATGTTACCCGGTAGCTCAGGTCTTGGCTTGGTCGCCAAATACTGCTGGCAGGAGAATATTAGCTGGCTGCAGCATTGGACGGGCCGCAGAGCTGTGCAGCGTTCAGCCGTCATCTGCTGCTTGTCTGGGATCTCCTCAGTGCAGCAGAGGAAGGAAGCAAATCAGATTATGTAATAGTCACTGCCACAGGCTTCTACCAGCAGTGTGGTGTGACGGGATCAGAGCCCACAGCAGCACAGAGTATCTCAGGGGAGAAATGTAGTGTGACTGGAGCTGAGATCACAGCAGCACAGAGTATCTCAGGGGAGAAGGGTCTTGTGATGTGCCAGGAGCTGAGATCACAGCAGCACAGAGTATCTCAGGGGAGAAGGGTCTTGTGGTGTGCCAGGAGCTGCGCCCACAGCAGCACAGAGTATCACAGGAGGGAAATGTATTGTTGGAGGTGGTGTAGTGTGATGGGAACAGTGCTCACAGCAGCACAGAGTTTCTCAGGAGAGAAGGATCTTGTGGGAAGCAGTGTGGTGTGATAGGAGCTGAGATCACAGCAGCACAGAGTATCTCAGGAGAGAAGGATCTTGTGGGAAGCAGTGTGATGTGGCAGAAATGGAGCCCACAGCAGCACCAAGTTTCTTAGGAGAGAAATGTATTGTGGGAGGTAGTGTGGTGTAACAGGAACAGAGCTCACAGCAGCACAGAGTATCTCAGGAGAGAAGGGTCTTATGGGAGGATTTGACTGTCTACTCATGTGGGGTTGGTTTGGTACTGTGTGTGATGAGGACACTCTTGGAGACAAGTTGATGGGTTAGTGGAAAATGCAGTGTCCCAGCAGCACAGAGTGTTTGAGGAGAGTAGTGGTCTTGTGGCTGTGTTATAGGGGTATTTCCCTGACACATGACTAGTATATACCATCACCTCATGATAGGCGGTGGTCTGAGCTCTGGGACCCCCTCTAATCCTCCTACCCGTCTTCTTATTCCACCCATCTGTGCCCCCTACACCCGGCCGGGTGGTCAGGGCGCCTCTCCTCATATACTGGCCGAGTGCTGCGTCCCCTCATTCTCCGGCTCTGTGGACGACTGACCTGCACATTGTGAGAGCTTCCCCTTTTACAGTAAGCCGCCGGTTTCATGTGATGTAAATATTTAATGGCCGGAGCGATCGGACACCGGGATTATCTGTGCGGCCGCTCAGGTCAGCGGATCGAATACAATGAAACATTGAAACAAACTGCAGCTGTGTAAGAAGAGAGAGGTCAAAGAGTGAACGTGTCCATTCACTGACAGGAGGCAGAGATCATAGACATGTTTTTTTTTTGCGGGTCTGTAATTTGCGGACCCCAAAACACATGAATGGGCCCGTAATCCTGGAGACAAACCTGGTAGTCGGTGTTTAGTTTCCCTACAGCGCCCCTACAGGGCGCAAAGACAATACACGGATTTAAAGGGGTTGTCTCATGATGGACAGTGGGGGCATATCGCTAGGATATGCCTCCATTGTCTTATAGTGGGACCCGCACCTATATCCAGAACGGAGCCCCAAAAGTGAAGGAGGGCGCACTGCACTACACTGGCTCATCTATTTCTGTTGGCTCCATAGAAATTAATGGGAGCGGAGGCCGCACATGCGCGGTACACCCCGTTCAGTTCTATGGAGACCCGGCTTGGTGGTGGCCGGACCAGGGTCCTCCAGCCACCACCTTGCAGGTCTCCGTTCTGGATATAGGTGCAGGTCCCAGCGGTGGGACCAGCACCTATCAGACAATGGGGTCATATCCTAACGATATTCTCCCCATTGTCCATCATGAGACATCGCCTTTAAATCCATGTGTTGTCTTTGTAAGACCTCAAACGTCCGTATCCGTTTTGTGCATCCACAGAATACAGATACTTTCCGTGTGACGTCAGCGGGTCTGCATGTTGCGGGCATGTTCTATCTTTTTGCGAAACGGACATGCGGATGAGGAAAGCGCACGGATCATCTGTGTGCTTTCCACGTCTGTATGTCAATTCTGCAAAAAATATAGAACATGTCCGCAAAATGCGGACCGCTGACCCATTGATAACTGTGAGTCCGCAAGTAAAGTGCAGACGACTCGCAAAGCTGAAACGGTCATGTGCATGGGACCTAATGCAGCGCAGGACGTGTCCTCCGGAGCGTGAGACTCCCTTTATAGCCGATATTAAAGGGTTATTCCCATCTCAGACAATGGGGGGGGGAATAATGTTAGGGTATGCCCCCCCATTGTCTGGGACCTGCATCTATATCAAGAACAGAACGGGGAAAGCTGAGGAGGGCGCATGTGCAGCCGCCCTCCATTCATTTCTATGTGGCCGCTGAACGTCGGCTCCATAGAAATGGGTGGGAGCGGTGGTCGCGCATGCGCGGTGCAATCTCATTCATTTCTATGGGAGCAGCGGGGAGCTGCGCCTGGTGGTGGCCGGACACCAGGATACCCAGGGTTCCCCAGACACAGCGCTCCCTGCTCCGTTCTTGATATAGGTGTGGGTACCAGCGGTGGGACCTGCATCTATTAGACCCCATTGTAAATGATGGGAATACTCCTTTAAATCGGGGTGTATGGAACGTGGGTTTGTAAACTGGACGTCTTTAATGTTTTTATTAATCATTTTATAGAATTTAAGACTTTTTTTTCTTTGATTCTAGCATATGCCAGAGATAGCTGCTGCGCTACCTGACCAGAAGTCTTCCAGCTCATACTCCATGCTTTGAAAACTGGACACACTTGCATATTTGTCATGAAGATGGAGGCAGTCGGCAAGGATGAACAACTTCTGGACTCTGAAGTGCCTCCTCACATCACCCAGGAGAAAGCCGACTCTCAGGCTGAAGAAGGAGCTCTGGACCTGCAGCCTCCTTCTGTGAAAGATGGCGCCGAAGACGTGGCAGACTCTTCCGGGCTCGCTTCCATGCCTTGCCTGCTGATGGAACTGAGAAGGGACTCCTCGGAGTCCCAGCTAGCGTCTACCGAAAGCGACAAACCCACGGCCGGCCAGGTGTACGAGAGCGACTCCTCTAACCACTGCATGCTTTCTCCTTCTTCCAGCGGACACCTGGCCGACTCCGACACCTTGTCTTCCGCCGAAGAGAACGAGGCGCGACGTCCCGAAGCAATAACCGAAGGCTGCGACACTGCCAGCCAAGGAGCCGCCGTGGCTCGCAAGTCCCGGAGGTCTCGCTCCGAGAGCGAAACTTCCACTATGGCCGCCAAGAAAAACCGCCAGTCCAGCGACAAGCAAAACGGTCGCGTCACCAAGATCAAAGGTCACCGAAGCCAAAAGCACAAAGAGCGGATCCGGCTGCTGAGGCAGAAGAGGGAGGCGGCCGCTCGGAAGAAGTATAACTTGCTGCAGGACAGTAGTACCAGCGACAGCGACCTCACCTGCGACTCGAGCACCAGCTCATCGGACGAGGACGAAGAGGTTTCAGGGAGCAGTAAGACAATCACAGCGGAGATTCCAGGTAAGATGGCTTCCCTGGCCTGATATGGTTCTCCACTAGGCTGCAGAGCTGACAGTCTCTTTCAGTCTAGATGCTGTTGCTTGTTGTGAGTCCTAGGCAGGCCGGCCAGAGCGCAAGTAGATATCAGAAATGGGTTTTGCTCATGAACTGATTAGTTGCTGCCTCAACCATTTTGCATCCACATCATAGAAAATCCAGTCCCCCGGTCATTAAAGGGCCGGTCACTATACGCTGTCTGCATTTGGGTGGGGTCCATGTGGTCCTCTTCCCCATTGTTGTCAATGTGGTCTGTGCGCCGCATGTGTCTTCCCATATAATGGGTAAAACTATAATATAAAGGGGTCAGCAACCTCCGGCACTCCAGCTGGTGTGATACTACAAGTCCCAGTATGCTCCATTTACTTCTGACGAGCAGCCGAGCATGCTGGGATTTGTAGTTTCCCTACAGCTGACGTGCTGTAGGTTGCTGACCCATGATGGCCTATCGGTAATGAGTAAGAAGAATTTATACCATGCTGATATGATCCGGCCCGACCATCCGTCATGTTAGCAATTGCAAGCTGGAGAGCTATTTATGGAAATTTAAAGGGGTTGTCCAGAATGGGGAAAAATGTGGATGCCTTCTCCTAGAAAGAGTGTCGCTTGTCTTTAGGCTGTGTCTAGTATTGCTCCTCAGCTCTATTGCAGTGAATGGAGATTAGATGCAGTACTAAACACAGTCTATAGACAGGTGTGGTGCTGGTTTTGGTAGAAAACACAAGATTTTTATTTATTTTTTTTAAATCTTTGATAATTCTGAAAGAGCTTTTCTCACCATAGACAATGCACTATTTTACCTCTGACTGTTCTGGCTGCAGCGGTAGCTCTCCCCCCCCCCCCCCCCCCCCCCCCCAGGCGTTCTGGCTGCAGCAGGAGCTCTCCCCCCCCAGCCGTTCTGGCTGCAGTAGGAGCTCTCCCCCCCCCCCCCAGCCGTTCTGGCTGCAGCAGGAGCTCTTCCCCCCCACCCCCGCCCCCCCCCAAGCCGTTCTGGCTGCAGCAGGAGCTCTTCCCCCCCCCCCCCAAGCCGTTCTGGCTGCAGCAGGAGCTCTCCCCCCCCCCCCCCCCCCCCCCAGCCGTTCTGGCTGCAGCAGGAGCTCTCCCCCCCAGCCGTTCTGGCTGCAGCAGGAGCTCTCCCCCCCCCCCCCCCCCCCCAAGCCGTTCTGGCTGCAGCAGGAGCTCTCTTCCCTCCCCCCACCCCCGTTCTGGCTGCAGCAGGAGCTCTCCCCCCCCCCCTCCCCCCCCCCAGCCGTTCTGGCTGCAGCAGGAGCTCTTCCCCCCCCCCCCCCCCCCCAGCCGTTCTGGCTGCAGCAGGAGCTCTTCCCCCCCCCCCCCCCCAAGCCGTTCTGGCTGCAGCAGGAGCTCTCTTCCCTCCCCCCCACCCCGTTCTGGCTGCAGCAGGAGCTCTCCCCCCCCCCCAGCCGTTCTGGCTGCAGCAGGAGCTCTAGCCCCCCCCCCTCCCCAGCCGTTCTGGCTGCAGCAGGAGCTCTATTCCCCCCCCCCCCCCCCAGCCGTTCTGGCTGCAGCAGGAGCTCTCCCCCCCCCCCCCCCCCCAGCCGTTCTGGCTGCAGCAGGAGCTCTCCCCCTCCCCAGCCGTTCTGGCTGCAGCAGGAGCTCTCCCCCTCCCCAGCCGTTCTGGCTGCAGCAGGAGCTCTCCCCCTCCCCAGCCGTTCTGGCTGCAGCAGGAGCTCTCTCCCCAGACAGGAGGGTTAAGCAGATCAGATATTTTGTCATTCATAGAAAAAAGGAATAAGGGAGGAAATTAATTCAAAGGTACCTAAAAGTCTATTTTAGGAACGTCTTCCCCGAGTTTAGCTTTAATAGGGGATAATAATGTAACCCCCATACCTCCAGTCTGAGATGTCAGTCCACATACTTTGCACATTCAGTAGGTCCACTACCACAGTCAGGATCCTGTGAGGATATCAGTTAGGCCTGGACTCGAGCACTTGCTGAAGGAAATACCTTCCGTTCCTCATCAGCGGCTGCTGGGCGAGATCAGGAATGCATGACGTGACTCTGCAGGCATCCGGGGAATTAGTCTCTTCCTATGTCATGATGTTATGTAATTAGTAATGTCTCTTCCCGTGACGTTGCTTGGCTGCTGCGGTCACATGTGGATTGGATTTTTATTTTTTTTTTACATGCATTGAATTACCAAACTGAGTCTTGCTGTACTATCCATTCCCTAATAGGATACTTAAAGGGGTTGTCCAGCCTTTTCTAAGTCATGGCCTAGCCTCAGGATGGGCCATCACTAGCTGATCGGCGGGGCTGTGAAACCCTACACTCCCACCGAACAGGTGTTCAGTTGTAGCTCCGTCATTGTAGTGGACAGTGGTTGTCACTGCAGCACTACTCCTGTTGACTTAGGGGATAACTTTATATAACCGAAATACCTCTATCTCAGGAAGTCCTGGAGAAATTAAAGGAGTGGCCATGCCCTGCCAGCCGCTCCGTTTATTTTGAGTGGGGGTCGTGGCCACAGGGTTCAGGGCCCCTGTTTTTGTGGTCCGTTGGGATACCAGGGGTAGGACCCCCTCTGATCTAATAGTTATCTCCTATCCGGTGTCCTTATAACCAGAATATCCCTTTAAGGCTACTTTCACACTAGCGTTTTAAAATTCCGGTATTGAGTTCCGTCATAGGGGCTCAATACCGGAATAAAACGCTTCAGTTTTGTCCCCATTCATTGTCAATGGGGACAAAACTGAACTGAAGACAACGGAATGCTCCTGAAAGCATTCCGTTCCGTCTTCAGACCGGAGAACAAACCGCAGCATGCTGCGGTTTGCTCTCCGGTCCAGGCATCCGCACCAAGACGGATCCGGAATGACCCCCAATGCAAGTCAATGGGGGTGGATCCGTCTGGTGTGACCATAATGGTAACCGGATCCGCCCTCCATTGACTTTCAATGGAGTCCATTACGGATCCGGGTACACATAGACACATACAGACATAAACATACACACACATAAAGACATACAAACACACATACATACTTACATGCTCCCCGGCAGGTCTTCGGAGCGTCAGGACGGCTCACACAGGTCACGATTCCCCACAGCGCCCTCTGCTGGGCGCCTGGTGGAATCGTCAGATGACGATTCCACCAGGCGCCCAGCAGAGGGCGCTGTGGGGAATCGTGACCTGTGTGAGCCGTCCTGACGCTCCGAAGACCTGCCGGGGAGCATGTAAGTATGTATGTGTGTTTGTATGTCTATATGTGTGTGTATGTTTATGTATATGTATGTACTGTGTGACATGTGTGGGGCCGGAGCGCGGTTCCGGCTCCACACATGTCACTGCGGCAGGCCTGATCCGGCAGCACCCTTCACCTGCCGGATCAGGCCTGCCGCCAGTGTGAAAGTAGCCTAAGTGGGACCAGCACTGCAGTGTGGTCAGTGCTGTGTAGTTCCAGTGACGGAGCTACACAGAAGAGCTGATCGGTGGGGGTGCGGGCTGTCAGAACCCACCTATAAGCTAGTAATGGCCTATCCTGAGGACTGGACAGCCCCTTTTTAAAGGGGGTGCCTAGTTTAAAGGGAACCTGTCACTTCTATTTTGGCTAGAACTGGCACATTAAAGAAGTCCTGCTAGAAATGTACATGATGTAATCTGTAGTGAATGTCATTTTCTTACCAGTGTCTGTATTTTTGACTTATATCATCCTGAAGTTTCTTATCTGTGTCATGTGACCAGCAATTAGACCCACCAACTCACACATAGACTTATGTGTGGACAGGAAGTATATTTCTCTATGTATTCCTATGAGACTGAAAGTGAGGCTCCCATAGGAATGAATAGAGCAGTTATTGGCTTTCTGTCCTGGGTCAGTTGGAGGTCAGGGAGTTGGTCACATGACCCAGCTACAATAAGAAGAGAGGTTTTTACTCACAGAAACAGTCACTGATAAGAAGATGACATTCACTACAGATTATATCATGCACCTTTCTAACAGGTCAGAGAATAAACGTTTTTGTGGGAGTTATTCTTTAAGCAAAGGAACGATAGTCGTTCCTATTGCTTTCTAACCTATGTTATACTTTTGCATGTTGCGCTCAATGTCCCCACCCATATATGAAGTAGGGTTTCCGCATCATCAGGGCATCCACCTTTTAGCTTTCACCTCACAGCTCCCCTTTGATTGACATCCATGTTCTATCTTACTTCTCGCCATGTTCCTGAAATGTCACAAGAGCACGTGCCGAGTGATTTACACCGCATGCCCAATATTTCACCGGAGAGATCGTAGGAAAATCAATACCAAGGCACTTACTGATGTATTGTGATTGTCCATATTGCTTCCTTTGCTGGCTTTATTCATTTTTTCAATCACATTATACACTGCTAGTTTCCATGGTTACGACCGCCGCTGCAGCGTAGATATGAGGTGGTCAGGACAGGAGTTGCTGCTCATGTCTGCCTATCTACACTCCCAGCACCTTTTCCTATAGTGTACAAACACGACCACCGCCGCTGGACTGCCGGGTGGTCGTAACCCTGGAACAAGCAGTGTGTAATACGATGGGAAAATGAATCCAGCCAGCAAAGGAGGCAATATGGACAATCGCAATACAGTAGTAAGTGCCTTGTATTCACTTTCTGTACATGATCTATGCCATTTGCCGAAGTGACACAACCCCTTTAATTAGAAGAAATACTGAGGAACGACTATTAACCCTTTGCTCTACATTCCAGTGTGAGTGGTTTGGGTGCAAATAAGTGGGGGAAGATTTATTTAAAAAAAAATAAATAAAAAAATAGGTTTACGTTCCTGCTCTTTCGTCCAGTGGGCGATGCCATCAATGATTGACATCCTTACTCATATTGATGTTCACACACCAATGGCAGTCAGTCACTGCTGGGACCGCCCACTGGACTCCTAAGAAATAATTTACAGGTTCTACTAAATCTTTTCCCACAAGACGGTATACCAGTCTGCTCCGCTCCTTCTGCCCTAGAACATCCATTGGACACAATGTGACAGGTTCCCTTTAAAGGGTAAAATGATGCCTAAAGGAAAGGGATTATGAGGCAGGTGACCGTGTAATTATGTAATTACAGTTTCAAAATATATTTACATCTGGCAAATTGGTCCGGATGCCAAACCGTGTAACCCTCAGCCGCACGTGTCCCTGTCCTGCCGCTTAACCAGAGCGACCAGATTCCAGATGAGACATCTTTATCGTGTGCACGTCATTGACCAGTCATGACATGTTCAGCCAGTCTACACTGCGCAGGAGATGTACTAGGCAAAGGGGTTGTCTGATAACATGTAGACTTTCTTTTTCAATCAGATTGAATCTAAAAATCAAGTGGGGGAGATCTGCATTCTTCTTGATAATTGGAGGAGGCGGCTGCCAGTGATCAGGCTGCACGTAAAACACGTATGGCATGTCTCCTGGAGTTGTGTTATGACTGGCCCCAGGCCAAAGTGACTAAATGCATGTCACTGTTCAAGTGGATCGACCGGATCGATTAGTCAGCTTTTAAAGGGTTTCTGTCATCAGGATTTACCATAGTAAACCGAGTGTCATTTGCAATGTGCAAATGACACCTGATGACAGATCTGTATTTTTTATACTGCTCAGTAAAGTAGTTTTTGTGAAAATTCCGTTTTTATAATATGTAAATTACCTCCCCTAGGTGCAGTAGGCGTGAACCCTGCACCTAGTAGCGGCCGTCATTCCTCCTCCGAACCCTCCTCCGTAGCGTTGATTGACAGGGCCAGGCAGCCAGCTCTTTCGGCTCCCGGCCCTGTTCGAGTTCCAAATCCCGCGCCTGCGCACTGTGATCAGCAATCCGCGCATGCGCGTTGAGCCGCCGGCCGCCCAGCTTCCTCAATGCGCCCGCATTACTGATCGCAATGCGCAGGCGCGGGATTTGGAACTCGAACAGGGCCGGGAGCCGAAAGAGCTGGCTGCCTGGCCCTGTCAATCAACGCTACGGAGGAGGGTTCGGAGGAGGAATGACGGCCGCTACTAGGTGCAGGGTTCACGCCTACTGCACCTAGGGGAGGTAATTTACATATTATAAAAACGGAATTTTCACAAAAACTACTTTACTGAGCAGTATAAAAAATACAGATCTGTCATCAGGTGTCATTTGCACATTGCAAATGACACTCAGTTTACTATGGTAAATCCTGATGACAGAAACCCTTTAAGAGTTTTGTCACTTTGGGCAAATCCATCCCTTTAACACATTGCTGCCTCCTATGTACAAGAATATAAGTACTATAATACTGCCTCATATGTACAAGAATATAACTACTATAATACTGCCTCCTATGTACAAGAATATAACTACTATAATACTGCTCCTATGTATAAGAATATAACTACTATAATACTGCTCCTATGTACAAGAATATAACTACTATAATACTGTCTCCTATATACAAGAATATAACTACTATAATACTGCTCCTATGTACAAGAATATAACTACTATAATACTGCTCCTATGTATAAGAATATAACTACTATAATACTGCTCCTATGTACAAGAATATAACTACTATAATACTGCTCCTATGTACAAGAATATAACTACTATAATACTGCTCCTATATACAAGAATATAACTACTATAATACTGCTCCTATGTACAAGAATATAACTACTATAATACTGCTCCTATGTATAAGAATATAACTACTATAATACTGCTCCTATGTACAAGAATATAACTACTATAATACTGCTCCTATGTACAAGAATATAACTACTATAATACTGCTCCTATATACAAGAATATAACTACTATAATACTGCTCCTATGTACAAGAATATAACTACTATAATACTGCTCCTATGTATAAGAATATAACTACTATAATACTGCTCCTATGTACAAGAATATAACTACTATAATACTGCTCCTATATACAAGAATATAACTACTATAATACTGCTCCTATGTACAAGAATATAACTACTATAATACTGCTCCTATGTATAAGAATATAACTACTATAATACTGCTCCTATGTACAAGAATATAACTACTATAATACTGCTCCTATGTACAAGAATATAACTACTATAATACTGCTCCTATGTACAAGAATATAAGTACTATAATACTGCCTCATATGTACAAGAATATAACTACTATAATACTGCTCCTATGTACAAGAATATAACTACTATTATACTGCTCCTATGTACAAGAATATAACTACTATAATACTGCTCCTATGCACAAGAATATAACTACTATAATACTGCTCCTATATACAAGAATATAACTACTATAATACTGCTCCTATGTACAAGAATATAACTACTATAATACTGCCTCCTATATACAAGAATATAACTACTATAATACTGCTGCTATATACAAGAATATAACTACTATAATACTGCCCCTTATGTACAAGAATATAACTACTATAATACTGCCTTCTATATACAAGAATATAACTACTATAATACTGCTCCTATGTACAAGAATATAACTACTATAATTCTGCCCCTTATGTACAAGAATATAACTACTATAATACTGCCTCATGTGTACAAGAATATAACTACTATAATACTGCCTTCTATATACAAGAATATAACTACTATAATACTGCTGCTATATACAAGAATATAACTACTATAATACTGCCCCTTATGTACAAGAATATAACTACTATAATACTGCCTTCTATATACAAGAATATAACTACTATAATACTGCTCCTATGTACAAGAATATAACTACTATAATTCTGCCCCTTATGTACAAGAATATAACTACTATAATTCTGCCCCTTATGTACAAGAATATAACTACTATAATACTGCTCCTATGTACAAGAATATAACTACTATAATACTGCTCCTATGTACAAGAATATAACTACTATAATACTGCTCCTATGTACAAGAATATAACTACTATAATACTGCCTCCTATGTATAAGAATAGAACTACTATAATACTGCCTCCTATGTACAAGAATATAACTACTATAATACTGCTCCTATGTACAAGAATATAACTACTATAATACTGCCTCCTATGTATAAGAATAGAACTACTATAATACTGCCTCCTTTGTACAAGAATATAACTACTCTAATACTGCTCCTAAGTAAAGAGGCCATTACTGTGCAGTCACTTAGACTGTGGGTCCCTGTGGTCAGACGCTTCTTTTTTTGGCTTACCTAGTGAATGTTCTATGGTGAGAAATGTAACTTTAAAGGGATTGTCCAGTTTAGCACAGTGATATATCAAGTAACAATGTTCACCATCCAAGGCTCTTGGTGAGTTTTTCCCCAACAGGACACCAAAACTCCTTTGTGTTTGTGTGCAGCGTGTCGGTCCATCTGTAGGCCTTGTCCCGGGGACCACAGAGGGTGGAGCGGGACCTGCAGACGGTTTTCAGTCCTGATGTACGGCACATAACTCTGTGGTTTTTCTTACAATCTGACTAGTGGATGCAGTTGGTTGACTCGGCTTTCAGTTCAGCACAGTCTATAATAACATTGTGTCTTTGTGAACTTTTATTGCACTTTTACACTCTAGTTTACATGATAGTACTGCCTCTGTAGATATTGCATTATATGACTGAAGGTGAGATATTGGTGTCCCGTCCATAATGAGCGACTTGGGCTAGTCTCGTGCGTCCTATCCGTGCTGGTACTAAGGGCATGCTTACTCTGGATAATCACAGCTTGTTATGTTGTCTGCTTGCTTGCTTTTATGTTTTCTTACCCGATGGCCTCAATGTCTTTAAAGCTGGCTTCATCCGTGCTGGGGGATCTGCAGGAACGCCCAGGGATATTCCGAGATTGCTTGAAAGGGGCACCGTGTGGGATAGGAACTGCATAGGCAATGTCCTGGAAGAAGCCATGAACTGTTTTGCAGAGATGCAGAGACAGACGGAGGAGAAGTTCCGTATGTGGATAGAGAAACTGACCCGGCTAGACACTGACGAGGAGAGTAAGCAGCAGCTGGAGCCCGGCGACGCCAAGCTCCATCTGGGCGGCCAGAGTTTCACGCCAAGCAGCTCATCCAGTACGTTTGTGGCGGGGCAAGAGAGTCCCACCTTCCCCCAGCAGGCCCTCAGCTCGTACGTCAGCTACCAGAACGTCGACACGCTAGAGTTCCCACCATCTGCATTAAATAACAACAATATACCCCCCGACCCCTTCCCAGAGAATGGGAACAACATCGCCGATCAGGAACTAAACCAGTCCTAATACCCCCCCAAGGAATTTCCACGTTGCACTAGACGGCGGCCTCCCCCTTTCTTCAGACGTGGAGGCTGATGATGACCAAGTCCATTTTTACCAAAGCTTGGCCGAATGCATAATCGAGTAGAACTGTCCGCGCCACGTGCATGCCGAACCACCTGATGAAGGGATGACGTCTAGAAAAGCAAAGCTCCTGTTCGGGACGAACGAACAATTTTTTTTTTTTTCCATTTCTTTTTGGAACCCGGCTGTTACAGATATATACTATTATTCTAATATTGTGCGGATGTAATATTTTGACCGAGCACCAAACCCCTACTAAGTTATGCAAGATAATGCTGCGGTAGGCGTAGGGGATGGTTCCTGCATTGCTCTGCGTGTGCAGACTCTAGTTCCCCCCCCCCCCGGTAATGTCTTCTCCCGGTGTGTGCCTCAATAAGCTGCCTCCTGTATAAAACTGTATGAAATGTATTAGATTTACCTGTAAAGAATGTTCTGACCTTACTGTAACCTGCTTTCTTCTCAAGTTTACTGTCTGTAATGTTTCTGCTACCTGAACATTCAGTTTTCTACGCTCTATGTACATACAAGCACCCATTGGATTCTCCAGAGGTTCTGCCAACCTTGCTGTAGACCTACCTGATATTATAGGGGTTGCCCAGGCATATCTCTCCGCCTGATCTGACCCTGGGTAGGACATGATACTTGTCAGGTGTTGGATGGTTACCCCAGCAGGGGGTAAATGTCTCCCTCCATACCTGCTGTCAGATGGGGTGGGAGAGTGTGACTGGATGACACCTCTAAGGCGTCAGGAGAGTTTATTTTCGTGACGGTTTCTGTTTTTTGATAACCCCATCGCCTTCCATTGATCTTGGCCAAATGAAAAATTCAGGAAAAGCTTGTGCTTTCCTCCAGGATTGGATCACGACGGCTTATAATTCCACCATCTGAAGCCTTTAAAGGGGTTGTCCAGGATTAGAAAAACATGGCTGCTTCCTTCCAAAACTGCACACAACCTATGGACAGAGGTGGTGCTGTTTTTGGAAGTAAGCAGCCATGTTTTTCTAATCCTGGACAACTCCTTTAAGGCTGGGGTCTTCAACCATTTGGTAACAAACTTTGAGTTAATGAGCCTGATCGTTAAAGGGAGTCAAAGTGCCTTGTAGGGCTAGCTCAGCTGAATGGAATGATACCGGTCACTTGGAGATCGATTACTTCATTCTGGGGAAAAAAGTACTTTGAATTTATATGCAAATGAGCAGATAAGTGCACAGAGGGTGGAGCCATACCAACTTGTGCACCCTTGCCCCTCCCTCTCCTTCTCCAGGTTCCCACATAGTCCTCTCTCCTGGTCCCATCAATCAATAAGATGAGGGAGGCTCAGGCAGAGGATGCAGGAGGAGCAAGGGTGCACATGGCTTGGCATGGCTCCACCTTCAGTGCACTTATCTGCTCATTTGCATATGGATAAAAATTACCTTTTACTCCAGAGTGAAGCAACGGATTGCTAAGTGTAAGGTATCATTGCATTCAGCTGAGGTAGACCTACAAGGCAAGGTAAACTTCTAGCAGAGACCTTACTGCTGGCCCAATTCTCCTAAGCCCAGGAGATACAGTGAAGCCAAGGAGGCAGAGGATCTCAGGGTCTGTAGCCTCTTCTCTCTCATCTTTGGACAGGTCAGCAGATATAACCCTTTCCCAAAAATATTTCACCTTAGCCTTGAGTCCTCATTTTTGGAAGATTTTCATGTACAGCATTAGAGGAGAGTCAGATCATTGGGGGTCTGAATCTCCTACTGGTCATCATAGTCTTCATATAGCTGCACCCTCTCCAGTGGGCTGTTTGGATGGTACTGCAGCACTGCTCCTGTTTGGAGGTTGTCTCATCTGAGACATTGTGGCATTTCTCTAGATATGGCACCTATAGGACCTGCACCCCCTGAAATGTAAGAGCACACCTCACATGTGCGACGTGTTCTCTGTGCGTTTCTATGGGAGTGCTCGGCTAGAGCTCTCCCCTCTAGGACCCACGCCTATCTGACATTGTGATATGCCATCAGTGTCTCGGATGAGACAACCCCTTTAAGTGAATGGAAGCAATGCTGCAATGCCACTCATGGCCACCACCCAATGAACAGAATGCTTCAACTCCCAACTGATTGGTGAGGGTGCCGGGAGTCAGTCCCCCATCCATCTGATATTGATGACCTTTCCTCAGGTGAGTTCATCAGTATTAGGCCTCATCCAGACGTCCGTGTTCTCCACAGACAGCACGCATATCCATTGATTTTAATTTGTGCGTTCACACATCTGACCGCGGGTAATTGGAAAAACCACGTGGTTTGAGACTTGCTCTATTTTGGCCCATGGTGCGGACCAAACATGACCATTGATGTGAAAACTACGGACTTGACACAGATGGCATCCT
This sequence comes from Rhinella marina, assembly GCA_900303285.1. Lineage (NCBI taxonomy): Eukaryota > Metazoa > Chordata > Amphibia > Anura > Bufonidae > Rhinella > Rhinella marina. The sequence goes on from ONZH01011947.1 coordinate 310,392, forward strand.
TGTTTGGTCTGTTTCATGGACGATTGGTAAGAGATGCTCTGAAAATGTCATTTTCAGCCTAGCAGTGTCCACGTATGACACAAAGGAGGTCAAGAAACGGACACGGATTCTTCATGGATGGAACCACTGACCGTCTTGTCATGGGTGTCATCAAGGCCTAATGGTCCCAGAAAAGCCCAGTAAGATTTCATTACTGCAGCTCCTGTGTGACCTCACCTGTACTGAACAGAGTATCCCCTTGAGAATAAGAGGGTGGCAGTCTTTGATTCTGGGGGTCTTCATCATTGGAGACCATACTTAAAGGGGTTGTCCCACAAAAAATATTCTACAGTTTTCACACCAGCACCTGGATCTGAAAACTTTTGTAATTGCATGTCATTACAAATTTTGTATAGCCACTGAGTTATTCAATAACATGTATCTGTATAGGACCACTTAATTTCTTATTTCTTTGACCTATTCACTGAGCAGGCCGCACATGCTCTGTTTCATCTTTCAACTGCCTCCTGAGCTGTGATAGGCAGAGCTGAGACACGCCTCCTTAGCTGCAGCAGAAAAGACACTCCCCTTGAGCTGTCAGCTTGTTATAAATCTAGCAGAGCAATGAATGTGGAGATCTCTGGACCCATGTGAGGTACAGGGCTGGTTCTAGCTTTGTTAGAAAGAGGGTGTCATGGACTATATGATGTCTGATTTTCATTTTTTACATTATTCGTGGGATAACCCCTTTAACCTATTAGCAAGTATGCCTTCTGAACCTCAGAAGAGACCTAGCTGTTAATTATAGTATAATTGCAGTCGTATCCCTTCTGGTGTTAGCAGCTACTGGTTAGGATTACCAGCTCCGGATTGGTTACCTCCAAGGCCACATAATGGGTGGACCCAATTACCCACACGGCACTTAGTATCTTCAGGCAATTTTTCCAATTCCCTTGTGTAATTTCATATTTCTAGAGCAGGGATCAGCAGCCTTCGGCACTCCAGCTGTTGTGAAACTACAATTCCCAGCATGCTCCATTCATTTCTATGTGAGTTCTTAGAAGAGCAGAGCAAGTATTCATGCTGGGAGTTGTAGTTTCACAACAGCTGGAGTGCCGGAGGTTGCCTAACCCTGTTCTAGAATATGCACCCCTGCTGGTTCAGTGTCTGCACCGTTCTTACTTGGCTGACTTGCCTCAAAGGGCATCTGTCAGCAGTTTTGTACCTATGACACTGGATGACCTGTTACATGTGCACTTGGCAGCTGAAGGCATCTGTGTTGGTCCCATGTTCATATGTTCCTGCATTGCTGAGAAAAATGATGTTTTATTATATTCAAATGAGCCTCTAGGAGCAACGGGGGCGTTACCATTACACCTAGAGGCTCTGCTGCATCCTCTGCACTTTGATTTTATGAGAAGTCAGGCCAGGTGTGATGATGATGATGTTTACACTGCCTGGCCCTGTCAAAGTGCAGCAGTTGCAGAGAGAGCAGATCCTCTAGGTGTAATGGTAACGCCCCCGTTGCTCCTAGAGGTTCATTTGCATATATTAAAACATCCTTTTTCTCAGCAATGCGGACACGTATGAACATGGGACCAACACAGATGTCTTCAGCTGCCAAGCGCACATGTAACAGGTCAGCCAGTGTCATAGGTACAAAACTGCTGACAGATGCCCTTTAACACTTCCATGAGACCTAGACAATTGTTTTTCATCCAGGTTCACATAACAATTGATAAACTTTTTTGAAGGGTTGTCCAATGTTAGTAAAAATAATTTTTATTTTATTTTTTTACCACAAACGGCACCACTTTTGCTCTCTGGCAATGTCTGGTATTGCAGCTTATTCACCAGCAAATGCACTGTAACTAATTTGCAGGCCTGGCCTTAATCCTTGTTTTGAATCCCCAGGTGGTCAAACTAGATTTCCTCTAGATACCTGGAACCGTGCTCTTACCTCTTACCCCTAGAAGTAACAATTGTCACCTCCCTCTTAATTGCAGCAGACCTTAGAAATACTTATCAGACTGAGATGGCAAGAAGAAGAAAATGCCAGGATGTAGCTTGACGTAGTATTGGCTTTTTTTTATTATTTTTTTATGTTTTAGTATGTTGTGTTCAATGTTAGACTTTGATGCTCAAGATGCAGATATTTAAGTTAAATACACGTTAAAAAATATAGTCCCTTTTTATTTTTGTTTTGGATTTTTTTTTTCCTAATGGTCTTTTAATTTGATATAGGTTTTCTGTGACACCTTAAAATGGTGAGACCAGCCACTGACAGATCCTGCATTACATGTAGATGCTCAGAGCACCTGGTTATGCATATACAGGCAGTACAGGAGAGGAGCACGGACTAGCCTGTATCCTAGTCTCTGACCTGATTTAAAGGGACTTTTTTTCTGAAGATGGCTCCTATTGTTCAACTGTACAACTGTTGAAATTACCATTATACTTCCCCTATGTAAATAAATAAAACTACAGTAATACTGCTTTCTATGTAAAAGAATATACATTCTATAATACTGCCACTGTACAAAATATAACTACTATAATATTGCTCTTATGTACAGGAATATAACTACTATAAAAAGCCTCCACGTAGAAGAATGACTACTATAATACTGTCTCCTATGTACAAGAATATAACTACTATAATACTGCTCCTATGTACCAGAATATAACTACTATAATGTCTCCTATGTACAAGAATATAACTACTATAATACTGTCTCCTATGTACAAGAATATAACTACTATAATACTGCTCCTATGTACCAGAATATAACTACTATAATACTGTCTCCTATGTACAAGAATATAACTACTATAATACTGTCTCCTATGTACAAGAATATAACTACTATAATACTGCTCCTATGTACAAGAATAGAACTACTATAATACTGTCTCCTATGTACAAGAATAGAACTACTATAATACTGTCTCCTATGTACCAGAATATAACTACTATAATACTGCTCCTATGTACCAGAATATAACTACTATAATACTGCCCCCTATGTACAAGAATATAACTACTATAATATTGCCTCCTATATACAAGAATATAACTACTATAATACTGCCCCCTATGTACAAGAATATAACTACTATAATACTGCTCCTATGTACAAGAATATAACTACTATAATACTGCTCCCTATGTACAAGAATATAACTACTATAATACTGCTCCCTATGTACAAGAATATAACTACTATAATACTGCTCCCTATGTACAAGAATATAACTACTATAATACTGCTCCTATGTACAAGACTATAACTACTATAATACTGCCTCCTATGTACAAGAATATAACTACTATAATACTGCCTCCTATGTACAAGAATATAACTACTATAATACTGCCTCGTGTGTACAAGAATATAACTACTATAATACTGCTCCTATGTACAAGAATATAACTACTATAATACTGCTCCCTATGTACAAGACTATAACTACTATAATACTGCCTCCTATGTACAAGAATATAACTACTATAATACTGCCTCCTATGTACAAGAATATAACTACTATAATACTGCTCCTATGTACAAGAATATAACTATTATAATACTGCCTCCTACATATAAGAATATAATTACTATAATACAGCCCATGTACAAAAATGTCACTTAGGACATTGCCCCTGTGAAGAATATATAATACTGCCTCCTATGTAGAGGAATGACGCCTAGGCTCCTTTTGCCCATGTATAGAATAACCGCTCTAATGCTGCCCCCTCCCCTAATCAGTTTTATGGGTTGCCATTAGTGCTCTATGCAAGGGAATAACTGAGGGCACTAAGTCTCTTGTGCACATATAATTACTGCCATTGAGCATCTAAAGTCTATAGCGGTTTTATAGGGACACGTGGCATACCAGGCCAAAATTCCACCGCCGCCTGGTGTCTGCATCCCATTGTCTGCAATAGAGGCAGTGCTGCAGTTAGCAGGCTGGCAGTTTTAAGCTGAGACCACTCCAGGTAGGGACATTTCCTTTCTTGACATGGGGTGCGGACAGCTGCCGCTTGGGTGAGTTGTCCACTCATGGTATAGCACCATTCAGTCACAAGCGGATCATCGGTATCCAAAATGAACAACTCTGGCAGAAAAGCATGGTGGTTTTTGACTGTGTCAAAATCCGCCATGTGAACGGGCTCTAATTGTTGGAAATTAAATGCAGGATAGGTTCAAGGATTATATGTATTATACTTCAGAGCTGCACTCGCTATTTTGCTGGTGGAATCACTGTGTACGAACTACATACATTACATTACTTATCCTGTACTGATCCTGAGTTACATCCTATTTTATACTCCAGAGCTGCACTCAATATTCTGCTGGTAGAGTCACTGTGTACATACATTACTTATCCTGTACTGATCTTTAGTTACATCCTGTATTATACTCCAGAGCTGCACTCACTATTCTACTGGTGCCCTCACTGTGTACATACATTTTATTACTTATCCTGTACTGATCCTGAGTTACATCCTGTATTATACTCCAGAGCTGCACTCACTATTCTGCTGGTGGAGTCACTGTGTACATACATTACATTACTTATCCTGTACTGATCCTGAGTTACATCCTGTATTATACTCCAGAGCTGCACTCACTATTCTGCTGGTGGAGTCACTGTGTACATACATTACATTACTTATCCTGTACTGATCCTGAGTTACATCCTGTATTATACTCCAGAGCTGCACTCACTATTCTGCTGGTGGAGTCACTGTGTACATACATTTTATTACTCACCTTGTACTGATCCTGAGTTACATCCTGTATTATACTCCAGAGCTGCACTCACTATTCTGCTGGTGGAGTCACTGTGTACATACATTACTTATCCTGTACTGATCCTGAGTTACATCCTGTATTATACTCCAGAGCTGCACTCACTATTCTGCTGGTGGAGTCACTGTGTACATACATTACTTATCTTGTACTGATCCCGAGTTATATTCTGTAAGGGGAGACTTAAAGGGCATCTGTCAGCAGTTTTGTACCTATGACACTGGCTGACCTGTTACATGTGCACTTGGCAGCTGAAGGCATCTGTGTTGGTCCCATGTTCATATGTGTCCGCATTGCTGAGAAAAATCATGTTTTAATATATGCAAATGAGCCTCTAGGAGCAAAGGGGGTGTTACCATTACTCCTAGAGGATCTGCAACCTGCAACTCCCGTGCCCTCTCAACTTTGACAGGACCAGGTTTGATGACATTTACACTGCCCGGTCCTGTCAATCAAAGTGCAGAGGGAGCAGCAGCTGTGGAGAGAGCAGAGCCTCTAGGTGTAATGGTAACGCCCCCGTTGCTCTTAGAGGCTAATTTGCATATTTTAAAACCCCATTTTTCTCAGCAATGCAGACACATATGAACATGGGACCAACACAGATGTCTTCAGCTGCCAAGTGCACATGTAACAGGTCATCCAGTGTCATAGGTACAAAACTGCTGACAGATGTCCTTTAAAGGGAGTGTGGCGCTGGCCTTTGAATCAGTGGGGATCCCAGAGGTTGGATATGTCCTAGCAATATTCACTCTTTAAAGGGGTTGTCAGGGAGTGAACAAGGAGCCGTAGTAAACAAGACCCATTACTTACCCGGTAAACTTCTCACCCCCCCAGGGACTGCGGTTGACCCCTGTCTCTAGAACTTGGTATAGACTTCCCAGCTCAGTATCCCCTCAGATACTCCCCATCAGTCTTCAGTTGTCATGTTTTGTACTCCAGTCACACCCAGAGCTGCATTTTCATTATAGGGATGCAAGACTTTTTTTTTTCCATATATATATAACCTCTAAAATACAACTGTGGACTCTTTCTGTTGGAGCTGTTAACTCTGTCATTGCCAAGGGGTTCACAATACAATACAATGCAAGGTGTGAAGTCGTACCGCCCTGGAGGCTGTGTGTGTGAGGGAAGGCGATGGGGGGTAAATGGTTAATGGGGGCTCATATGTTAATGCTTTTTCTGTTGTGGAACCTCCGGAGAAGCCTGTAATCCTCCCATGTAACTAGTGTGCGGTAGTAGAAATAAAGAAACCTACCTTGTGTCCACCTTGTGTCCGACTGCTTTACTGGCCGCCGACTGGGAGGAGGAGCTGGGGCACCAGGTGGCGCTGTGCCACGGATAGAGGATTCCCCAAGCGTCCACGCTCTTCAGTATCTGATTTTATAGGGGTTTGTCGCTTCTGACAGCCGATCCGCCTCTTCTGGAGGACCCAGCACATCCATACATATATAGATTATGGAGGACACATAAGGGCACCCGGGCCCATCTCCAAGGTCTGTGGCGTCCCCCCGCTCAGGGTTGCGTCACATAAATCACTGTGATTAATAATCGCCTATTCAGAGGCCCTTAAAGGGGTTGTCCAACTTAAAATATATATATATAAAAAATTTTAACTTTTTTTTTTTTTTTACAGTATGTGAAGTTAGACGACCCCTTTAACGAGTTGCCTGTGACTGGATCTAAGGCTGATTTTGCAGGAACGGCACCACTCTCGTCCGTGGGCTGTGTCTGGTATTACAGCTCAGTCCCAGCTGCTTGAATGGGGAGAAGATGCAGTACCAGACACAGTCAGTGCATGGGGTGGCGCTGTTTCTGGAAAATTGTACTACGATGCTGTGGTCTACCAAGTGGTGGGAAAGTGTATGTTTATCTTTGCACCTGGTTAGTGGTGGTCAGATCAGTGTTCCTTATTGGATCCCTGAGGTCACATAACACGTGGATCTTCTCCTCAGTGACGCTATGTGATGCTTTTGGCTGTGTGATATTAAATATGACTGCATACTGTACATGTAATATGTCCTGAGAGCTGTGCTCTACCTCCTGCAGCACTGTAGCTGTTGTGCGACTACAACTCCTGTCATGTCTAATAGCATGCTGGGGGTTGTGATGCCAATGGTTGCAGTCCACTGCCTCATCAGATGATGGCAGAGACTCTTGTATCCTATGTATGCTGATAACAATGTCTTTATGATTTGTCTCCTGATGCTGTATAATGGTTTTTAATTCCTCATGATCACCGCCAACTATAAAGACTGTACCGTAAAAAGGCAATCTACATAAAGCACGTCACTGACATTACTTATCCTGTACTGATCCTGAGTTACATCCTGTATTATACTCCAGAGCTGCACTCACTATTCTCTGCTGGTGCACTCACTGTGCACATACATTACTTATCCTGTACTGATCCTGAGTTACATCCTGTATTATACTCCAGAGCTGCATTTACTATTCTGCTGGTGCAGTCACTGTGCACATACATTACATTACTTATCCTGTACTGATCCTGAGTTACATCCTGTACTATACTCCAGAGCTGCACTCACTATTCTGCTGGTGGAGTCACTGTGTACATACATTACATTACTTATCCTGTACTGATCCTGAGTTACATCCTGTATTATACTCCAGAGCTGCACTCACTATTCTGCTGGTGCAGTCACTGTGTACATACATTACTTATCCTGTACTGATCCTGAGTTACATCCTGTGTTATACTCCAGAGCTGCACTCACTATTCTGCTGTGTACATACATTACTTATCCTGTCTAATAGAAAAACTCATCACAGTGCCACTTTCATTTTTCAAGAGCACGAAGAGAAATTAAACAAGAGACTAGTGAGTGCAGCTCTGGAGGATCGGTTTAGGATAAGTAATGTAATTTATACAGTGACTACACCAGCAGAATATTGATTTCAGCATAAAATAGGATGTAACTCCGGATCAGTACAGAATATGTAATGTATGTACACAGTGACTGCACGAGCAGAATAGTGAGTGCAGCTCTGGAGTATAATACAGGATGTAACTCAGGATTAGTACAGGATAAGTAATGTATGTACACAGGGACTCCTCCAGCAGAATAGTGAGTGCAGCTCTGGAGTATAATACAGGATGTAACTCAGGATCAGTAATGTATGTACACAGTGACTGCACCAGCAGAATAGTGAGTGCTGCTCTGGAGTACAGCATAAGTAATGTCTGTACACTGTGGTGCTTTATGTTGGTTGGCTCGGTGTATGAGGTGGTGATCATCTGGACACAATGTGAGCGGGATCTTGACTTCACCTGATTTCTTTCTGCCTTGCACTTGGCGCATGTATTGTATAGAAGTGTCTGCTTCTCTGTACACGTGATTTATTTGGGAGTGTGGAAGATACCAGAGTGCAGTTAATACTGATGAAGATATGACGTAGCCCCCTCCCCTTCCAAGTCTATCCTCTGGGTAGGTGGTAACGTCTCAATCACTCTGCATGTATATACATTTCGGATACATTTTTTGCATGAATGTACATGTAGGAGTGGTACAATTTTGACTTGATCTTTTTGCTTTTCTATCCTACATGCAGAGTAATTCCGTATTCTCATCAATTCATTGAGTCTATCAAATCCTAGTCATTAAATTATGAAGATTAGAAAAAATCCTGCATGTAAAGTGTAACCCGGCGGACTGTAATCAGATAGGGTTACGCTGCTGAGCCTGCGGCGAGCGCCGTATTCACGATCGGCTTGTCAATATTGTACTTGACCCTTGTATCTTCTGCACTGAGCTGATGTCACTGTAATGAATGTTGGAGCTAATTTACAGTTCTGAGGTCGGCCGCCACCTGCCGCACACAGCGCCACCTGCTGGTTTTTTTTCTATGGATTTTGCCTGATTTCTGGCCCTTTTCTCCGTTTCTATCCAGAGCTGCTTTCACATTTTTGCTTGTCGCCCTTAGAAACCAACAGCAGTTTAGCTCCACCCCTGAAGTCAGACATGTGACCTAACACTTTGATCTCCCACAATGCACTGCTCTGCAAGCAAGAAATCTGCAGGATTCTCTTTGTAGTTTTAGATCTGAATGGAGAAGAAAATATTAGGACTGTCGGGTAGACATTGTACAGTATGTGGCAGTTACTGTACATCCCCCAGGATGCACTGCACTCAGAGTACTGTGCATTGCAGGAAGTTGGCTAAGTGTTAGGCAGATTTTGGAATGCAGCTTTGGGGGTGACTGGAGTACGTGATATCACTAGATAGCAGTGAAGAAAAGTTTTCATAGGCGAGTTGTTGGTTCTGATGATTAAAATGGAACGAAGACCAGAATATTTTTGGTTTCTTTTGTGGAAATGGGTTGAATATAAGCTTATTAGGCTCTTAGGTTATAGCTATGGGGGGGTGCAGGGGTAGCAGTCACCCCCTGAAGCCGCAGTACCAGGGGTATAGCTGTAGGGGGTGGTTTGGTAGCGGTAGCCACCTGAAGCCGCAGTATCAAGGGTATAGGTATAGGGGTAGCAGTCACTTCATGAAGCCGCAGTACCAGGAGTATAGCTATAGGGGGTGGTGGGGTAGCGGTAATCACATGAAGTCGCAGTACTAGAGGTATAGCTTTAGGGTGTGCAGGGGTAGCAGTCACTTCCTAAAGCCGCAGTACCAGGGGTATAGCTATAGGGGGTGCAGGGGTAGTAGTCACTTCATGAAGCTGCAGTACCAGTGTATAGCTGTAGGGGGTGCAGATGTAGCAGTCACTTCATGTAGCCGCAGTACCAGGGGTATAGCTATAGGGGGTGCAGGGGTAGTAGTCACTTCATGTAGCCGCAGTACCAGTGTATAGCTGTAGGGGGTGCAGATGTAGCAGTCACTTCATGTAGCCGCAGTACCAGGGGTATAGCTATAGGGGGTGCAGGGGTAGTAGTCACTTCATGAAGCTGCAGTACCAGTGTATAGCTGTAGGGGGTGCAGATGCAGCAGTCACTTCATGTAGCCGCAGTACCAGTGTATAGCTATAGGGGGTGCAGGGGTAGTAGTCACTTCATGAAGCTGCAGTACCAGTGTATAGCTGTAGGGGGTGCAGATGCAGCAGTCACTTCATGTAGCCGCAGTACCAGTGTATAGCTGTAGGGGGTGCAGATGTAGCAGTCACTTCATGTAGCCGCAGTACCAGGGGTATAGCTATAGGGGGTGCAGGGGTAGTAGTCACTTCATGTAGCCGCAGTACCAGTGTATAGCTGTAGGGGGTGCAGATGCAGCAGTCACTTCATGTAGCTGCAGTACCAGTGTATAGCTGTAGGGGGTGCAGATGCAGCAGTCACTTCATGTAGCTGCAGTACCAGTGTATAGCTGTAGAGGGTGCAGATGTAGCAGTCACTTCATGTAGCTGCAGTACCAGTGTATAGCTGTAGGGGGTGCAGGGGTAGCAGTACCAGGGGTATAGCTATAGGGGGTGCAGATGTAGCAGTCACTTCATGTAGCTGCAGTACCAGGGGTATAGCTATAGGGGGTGCAGATGTAGCAGTCACATCATGAAGCTGCAGTACCAGTGTATAGCTGTAGGGGTGCAGGGGTAGCAGTACCAGGGGTATAGCTATAGGGGGTGCAGATGTAGCAGTCACTTCATGTAGCTGCAGTACCAGGGGTATAGCTATAGGGGGTGCAGATGTAGCAGTCACATCATGAAGCTGCAGTACCAGTGTATAGCTGTAGGGGTGCAGGGGTAGCAGTACCAGGGGTATAGCTATAGGGGGTGCAGATGTAGCAGTCACTTCATGTAGCTGCAGTACCAGGGTATAGCTATAGGGGGTGCAGATGTAGCAGTCACTTCATGAAGCTGCAGTACCAGTGTATAGCTGTAGGGGGTGCAGGGGTAGCAGTACCAGGGGTATAGCTATAGGGGGTGCAGATGTAGCAGTCACTTCATGTAGCTGCAGTACCAGGGGTATAGCTATAGGGGGTGCAGATGTAGCAGTCACTTCATGAAGCTGCAGTACCAGTGTATAGCTGTAGGGGGTGCAGGGGTAGCGGTCAGCACCTGAAGCCTGACAACACCCTGGTTCTGTTTAGTGGATCCACAAAGGGCCCTGGGCCATTGAACAGAGGCCATCAGCCATGATAGTCATGTATGCCGTAGTTCATATTGGTCCACATTACCAGGCTGGCCCCACTCCTCAAGAAATACCCCCCTCCCCTTGATTGACAGGTCCAGACATCTCCCCTGGCCCTGTCAGTCTCACACCTGCACCATTGCTCCGAGGCGCAAGCACAGAGTCTTTGCTGTGGCTTCCAGATGTCGACTGTGCATGCGCCGCTCATGAAGGAAGGGGAAGTCTCTTGAGTGGCGGGGCCAGCCCCTCGCTAATTTGTGAACGAATTTGATATGTACAAATTGATTCGCTCATCACTATTCATAGGTAATACAACATGTCAGGGGAGCGGACAAGTCCTCCTTAGTCAGAGCTCAGTTTATTCCGGTCATACCTTGTTCTTCCTGCGGGGGCGCTGCAGGCAAGGAAAAAGAACTAAAGAGGTTTCAAAACTAAAGTCTGTTTCACTTTAACCATCTTCAGTGCAAACTCCAATATCCGAATCTTAGACTCTAAACTCCAGAGCAGCGGTGGTATAGTGGGGCCGTGGCGCCGGCCTCAGAGTTGGCATTTATCGACCATTGTATTAACATCATGTTATGTATCGCACTAATGGCCATGTCATGTTTCCTTTTACGTGTCCATGTGCTTTCTTATGTTCTGTACCAAAGCATTGTGGGTGGTTGTATTTTTTTTGGTTATGTAACCAGGTAAATGAGGCCTCGGTTTCTGTATGACTTAATGGGCATTGCTTATTAATGAGGTGTTGTCAGTAGGACAAGTGAACTGTCACCTGCGGCATATACGAGGACACGCTCAGAGCATGAGCCGTATATAGAAGGCAGACGCCCCCTCCTTATATCATAGACCTGCTATAAAGTAATACGGCCTTCGCTGACAGCAGCACTGCCTCCTAATGGGTCTCCTTTCATGCAGCAGTTCACATTCAGGTGCCTCTAGGGGGCGCCATTGTAACCCAATTAAAGGGGTTGTCCCTTATTACTCTGATTCACGTTAATCATGAAAGGTTTTCCAGCTTTCTAATGTATATTGTTTCAATTTCTCACTGTTTGCAAGATCTCTGCTTGCTGTTAGCAACTAAAAAAAAATCTTATTTGCCTATAGAAGATGAACAGGGTTTGTTACTATGTATCCAGACTGATGCATTGTAGCAAATTCTGAGATCTGTGCTGTCCCTAATGAGCTCCGATCACATTTTTGCATGGGGGAGGCCGGGAGGGGGGACTCTTCTCATGAAGGCAATACCTGTCAATATGTCCTGTGGGGCAGACTGTAATGCTACATTTCTCCTGTAGTGGCCGCTGCAGAGGGAATGAATGCATTGCTACCTGCAAAATCATGGGAGGCTAGAGGCCTAATACATCTCACAGCGAGGACCTTGCTGCATGGCCAACCTGCGGCCCTCCAGCTGTTGTCAAACTACAAGTCCCACCATGCCCTGCTGCAGGCTGATGGCCGTAGGTAGTCTGGGCATGCTGGGAGTTGTAGTTTTGCAACAGCTGGAAGGCAACAGGTTGGCCATCCCTGATCTAGAGGAAAGGTGTTTTCCAATATTAAGGTGTCCACAGCCTTCAGTATCGGGGCAGCTACTTCTCCTGGGTCCCCCATACACATGCATGCTCTGTTAAGCTGAGCATTCACGTGTCGTCAGTGGGAAGAGGAAAGCAAGTTGATGCCAGACGCCTGGTTTATGTGCTGCCAGAACAAAAGGACAGGGCGTTAAATTAACGTGCCTGATCCCCCCCCCCCCCCCCCCCCCCTCCATACATCATCAGGGGTATGAGGACACGCCCATACACATAAGACAGTTGTACAGTCCTGCCGAAATCTAGGGGTTCGGAGGACTTTTCTCTTATGTAAATTTGGGTCTTTAGAAATGTATTCAGGATGGAGGCAGGGGCCTCTTACCCTTATCCCTCTAGGCGGAGAATGAATGGTGAGGTGCCCGCTTTGAGCGGATATGCCCAGTACAGGAGCATGTCCTGTGATTAAGTTGGTAAGACCCCTTTCTGCTAGATATGGCTATAGCATTCTCATAGGTCAGGAAAGAATGGGATCTTTTGGTCACTGACAGCAAGCAGAGGTCTTACAGTTTACGAAAAGCTGGAAAAGAATGGGATCTTTCAGTCACTGACAGCAAGCGGAGGTCTTAAAGTTTATGAAAAGCTGGAAAAGAATGGGATCTTTCAGTCACTGACAGCAAGCGGAGGTCTTAAAGTTCACAGAAAGCTGGAAAACTGGGCAACACCTTTAATACACCTAATGTCACATCTCCCAGGCGGTTCCTTGGGTCTGTACAGGGCCGCTGTATATTGTATATTGACTCTCGGCTCTGTCGATGGATTCCATTCCATTGTGAATTTTGAATGCTGCTCTAGAAGTTGAGATGTAACTTTAGAGAGGTGCAATGTTAAAGCAAGGCTCCATTCACACGACCGTGTCCGTTTTGCGGTCTGCAAATTATGGATACTGTTCGCGTGCATCCCGCTCTTATAGAAAGGCGTAGTCTTGTCCGCAAAACGGGCACGAATAGGACATGTTCTATAGTTTGCGGCACGGCCGCATGGATGAAAAAAAATGCAGATCGGACGCGGACTCAAAATACGGTCATGTGAACGTAGCCTAAAGCAAAGTTGACCTTTTTTATAGAGTTAACCTATAAAATGCTGGTCCTGAGGGGGAGCTTGGCGGCTCTAAGCAGATAGCTGATGTGTAGGGTCAGGCTCCTTCAATCACATGCTTTACATAGGGCAGAGGTTTATAGCGTGACGCGCCCCCTGCATGCGTTGGATTTACCGTACCCTCCTCTCTCTCTTTGCAGATGGCCCACCCGTCGTCACCCATTACGACATCTCCGACACAAACTCGGACCCAGAAGTGTTGAACGTTGACAACATGCTGGCCGCCACAGTTGTCAAGGAACATAATAGTTCTGTGTCCAAGCCGGAGCCCCTGGCATCATGGCGCACAAGGGGACTACTTGAAGAGCTCAATGCTGATTCTGGTACGACCGTCTGTTTTTTTTTTTTTTTGTAGGTTTTGCTTAAACTGTTGAAAGGCACTTTTCTTATGGGACGGGTCCACCAATTGGTGAGGTAAGGTGTTCGCACATTGTTCAGTTGTGATCATGGCTACCTTATTCTAAATAGAAGCTGTCCAGAAGGTCGGACCCATTTAAAGAAGAACTCCCGCAAAAAAATGTATTTCATGTCCTGCTAGAAATGTAAATGATGTAATCTGTAGTGAATGTCATTTTCTTACCAGTAGCTGAATTTTTGAGTTATATCTCCCTGATGCTTCTCATCTGTGTCATGTAACTAGGAATCAGACCCACCAACTCACACAGCACCTTATGTGTGGACAGGAAGTCTATTTCTCTATGTATTCCTATGGGAGCCTCACTTTCAGTCTCATGGGAATGAATAGAGCAGTGACTGGCTTCCTGTCCTGGGTCAGTTGGAGGTCAGGGAGTTGGTCACATGACCCAGCTACAATAAGAAGAGAGGGGATAACTCTCAATTACAGTCTCTGATAAGAAAATGACATTCACTACAGATTATATCATGCACCTTTCTAACAGGTCACAGAATAAACATTTTTGCGGGAGTTATTCTTTAAGGTCCAATTAAAGTTGGGGTAATAAAATAAAATTATATATATATTGATTTGATCTTTGATCCCTCCCATAAGTGCTTTGTCTGGCTGCAGCAGGAACTCTTCCCCATTTATGTCTCTACTTCTCATCAGCTCACTGTCCAAATCCCATTGCCGAAGCTGTTAGTAACCTGATGGGAGCATATCCTTATGAGGACATAAGACTCGCCAGACAATGTAATGTTACACAGGATTGCTTATGGCGTACACACAAGAATATGAGCTTCTTCTGCATTCATGAGCCATGTTTTGCAACCTTTTCACGCCGAGTACCCCCTAGTGACAAGAAACTCTTAACACAGTGCCCGCAAGGAAGCAAACTGTGATAAATGTGTACAGAATAAGGCTCTGTTTAGGGCCTCCATCAGCAGTTCCAACAGATTTGACAGAAAGAATATCCTTCCTGTCAAAATGAGAGACTTCACATTTGGACCCATGGGAGATGGCTGTTACTTTTTATATTACATTGTTTACTACCAAACATACAGAATAATACAGTACTACGTACCTATTACATACATTGACTCACAGGTGACGTCTTCTCTGATTTGTAGACGTTTCCTCATCTTCTCCATTTGGCCCAGACCGCCATGATGACTTCTTCCAGCCACATCTTATTGCTGCCCAGTTTTCCACACAGACATCTTGGGTTCCTCACTCCATAATCCTTACCATCTTCTCAATGCAAGCTTACTATCCTGGTGCCCCCACAGTGTCTTTGTACTTCTTTTCCCAATACTGTGCCTGCTCTGCACCCCAATTACTAATCTGCTATCCAGAAGTAATGGTGCCGTACCTCAGTTCACCTGAAAATACCAGTGCCTCCTTCAGTAATTATTTCTACACAGTGCTCTCTGCAAATAGTGTCCCTGACAGTAATAGTGCTGCAAACATAGCGTCCCCACAAAATAATTGTGCCAGTGTGTCCCCTAGTAATAGTGCTACCAGAAGTCCCACCAGTAGTGGTAATACTCTTAGACTGCCCTCATTAGTAAGTGCCCCCAGTAGTAATAATGCCCCCCAGAGTGCTCTGCATTGTGTGCCCAATAACAATGCTGCCAGTAATAATGTTCCCCGAAGTCCCCCAGTAGTAATATGCTCTCCCAAAGTGTCCCCAGAAGTGATAAAGCCGCCCTGTGGTTCCTATAGTAGTAGTAATAAAGCCTACCATTGTGCCCTTAGTAGTATGAAACACTGTAGTGCCCTCCAATAGTTGCTCCAGCAATAATAAAGCCCCCCACAGTACCCCCAGTAGTAGTAACCCACCAAAGTGTCCTCAGCTGTAGTAATGGCCCCCAGAATGCCCACCATAGTGCCCTCCCTGTAGTCCCTCCCAGTAATAATACAGCCCCCAGAGTGCCCTCGGTAGTAATAAACCCACCAGTGCCCTTCCAGTAGCGATACTACCCTCCCTATAGTCTATCCGTGTAATGATACAGCCCCTCAGGAGGAGTATTGGCCCCATTATGGGTGTCAGATTGTGCGCCTTTGTATGTACATCAGTACTTACTGGGCACTTACCCCCTGCAGTTACCCGGCACGGCCACTACACTTTGAATGGCGCTATGCTTCCTGCTCCAGAGGCTGCAGGGAACAGCTGAGTGTGCGGGTGCGGGGTGTCTGACCCGCAGCGATCGAATATTGTTCTAGCCCAAGGATAAGTCATCAATGTCGGGAGCCTGGAAAACCCCTTTAAGTAGTGAAGTCCTGGCAGGATTATCTAGATGTTTCCTATTACAATGTCTGCAGATATCAGTGGACTCATGAGTGGAAAAGGAGCTCTTGGTGCAGGACATTTTCTTACTTTAGAATAAATTCTCCTATAGATGCTCCCTGGCTGTCGGGAAACATAGGTTCTTGAGGTTTTTTTTTCTTTTTCTCTGCAGGTCATTTAGATCCAGGGCTGCCATCTTGTGATAAATTACCCCCCAGCAGTGCGCAGAATAATGACGAAATTAACATTGCATCTTCCGGCAGCGAGGTGGAGATCGTGGGGGTGCAGGAACATGCCAGGTACGTCCACTACTACATACAGTAAACCTGTGGGTGAGAGGTGGGGATTGTGGGGGTGCAGGAACATGCCAGGTACCTCAATTACTAAATACAGTAAACCTGAGGGTAAGGGTGGGGGTGCAGGAACATGCCAGGTACCTCCATTACTACATACAGTAAACCTGTGGGTGAGAGGTGGGGGTGCAGGAACATGCCAGGTACCTCCATTACTACATACAGTAAACCTGTGGGTGAGAGGTGGGGGTGCAGGAACATGCCAGGTACCTCAATTACTACATACAGTAAACCTGCAGGTGAGGGGTGGGGGTGCAGGAACATGCCAGGTACCTCCGTTACTACATACAGTAAACCTGAGGGTGAGAGGTGGGGATTGTGGGGGTGCAGGAACATGCCAGGTACGTCCACTACTACATACAGTAAACCTGTGGGTGAGAGGTGGGGATTGTGGGGGTGCAGGAACATGCCAGGTACCTCCATTACTACATACAGTAAACCTGTGGGTGAGAGGTGGGGATTGTGGGGGTGCAGGAACATGCCAGGTACGTCCACTACTACATACAGTAAACCTGTGGGTGAGAGGTGGGGGTGCAGGAACATGCCAGGTACCTCCATTACTACATACAGTAAACCTGTGGGTGAGAGGTGGGGATTGTGGGGGTGCAGGAACATGCCAGGTACGTCCACTACTACATACAGTAAACCTGCAGGTGAGGGGTGGGGGTGCAGGAACATGCCAGGTACCTCCACTACTACATACAGTAAACCTGTGGGTGAGAGGTGGGGGTGCAGGAACATGCCAGGTACCTCCATTACTACATACAGTAAACCTGTGGGTGAGGGGTGGGGGTGCAGGAACATGCCAGTTACCTCCACTACTACATACAGTAAACCTGTGGGTGAGAGGTGGGGATTGTGGGGGTGCAGGAACATGCCAGGTACCTCCATTACTACATACAGTAAACCTGTGGGTGAGGGGTGGGGGTGCAGGAACATGCCAGGTACCTCCATTACTACATACAGTAAAACCTGTGGGTGAGAGGTGGGGATTGTGGGGGTGCAGGAACATGCCAGGTACCTCCATTACTAAATACAGTAAACCTGAGGGTGAGGGGTGGGGGTGCAGGAACATGCCAGGTACCTCCATTACTACATACAGTAAACCTGTGGGTGAGAGGTGGGGATTGTGGGGGTGCAGGAACATGCCAGGTACGTCCACTACTACATACAGTAAACCTGTGGGTGAGGGGTGGGGGTGCAGGAACATGCCAGGTACCTCCATTACTACATACAGTAAACCTGCGGGTGAGGGGTGGGGGTGCAGGAACATGCCAGGTACCTCCATTACTACATACAGTAAACCTGCGGGTGAGAGGTGGGGGTGCAGGAACATGCCAGGTACCTCCATTACTACATACAGTAAACCTGAGGGTAAGGGTGGGGGTGCAGGAACATGCCAGGTACCTCCATTACTACATACAGTAAACCTGAGGGTAAGGGTGGGGGTGCAGGAACATGCCAGGTACGTCCATTACTACATACAGTAAACCTGCGGGTGAGGGGTGGGGGTGCAGGAACATGCCAGGTACCTCCATTACTACATACAGTAAACCTGCGGGTGAGGGGTGGGGGTGCAGGAACATGCCAGGTACCTCCATTACTAAATACAGTAAACCTGAGGGTAAGGGTGGGGGTGCAGGAACATGCCAGGTACGTCCATTACTACATACAGTAAACCTGTGGGTGAGAGGTGGGGATTGTGGGGGTGCAGGAACATGCCAGGTACCTCCATTACTACATACAGTAAACCTGCAGGTGAGGGTGGGGATGCAGGAACATGCCAGGTACCTCAATTACTAAATACAGTAAACCTGAGGGTAAGGGTGGGGGTGCAGGAACATGCCAGGTACGTCCATTACTACATACAGTAAACCTGCGGGTGAGGGGTGGGGGTGCAGGAACATGCCAGGTACATCCATTACTACATACAGTAAACCTGCGGGTGAGAGGTGGGGATGCAGGAACATGCCAGGTACCTCCATTACTACATACAGTAAACCTGCGGGTGAGGGGTGGGGGTGCAGGAACATGCCAGGTACCTCCATTACTACATACAGTAAAGTTTGGGTAATCCTTCACCATCCTTGAATGAAGTGCTGTAGATGCTGAGGGTGAAGCAAGGCCATAAGCATTATAGTTTAGTCTTCAGATCCCGCTGATAGGTGTTCATGGGGGGCATCCTCCTGATTGGGCAACTACTTGACTGTTCCTTTACACCAGTTTTGATAAATGTCCCCCATAGTGTTAGATGTTTGCCTGCTTTAGCCACCACTAGGGGGAGCTAACTGCATACGGATGTATTATTGGGTTCAATGTATATACCTCCCTTCGTAACGCTGCCATCTTTCTCCCGTCCTCGCAGGTTTGTCCACCCGCGGGGGGGCGTCATACAGAGTGTGTCTTCCTGGAAGCACGCCGCCGGCTCTCAGTATCACAGCTCGCACCAAACTCCATCATGGACAAGCGTCAACACTCAGCAGAACTGGACTTCACCCCCAGAAGTAGTTGACCTAACGCTGGACGAGGATTCGAGGCGCAAATACTTACTGTAACATTGACTCCTCCCTGTTTTGTGTCCTTCCCTCTTCCCGTGGCACAACCGTCTCTTGTAAAGTTTTGCGTCGCTCTCTTCCCAGAGGCCCGGGACACGTCTCTTGGAAGGTATCCTAAATTAACAAACCTATGGGTAATTTTATTTTATCGTTCATCACGCGGCCAGCCAAATTGCCTGCTGCCACCCCTCCCCCCATCCTTCCCATTGAGATGCCTATCCTCAAAAAAAAAAAAATAATAATCATGAGATAAAGCACTTTTCATGTTTTTTTCTCCCTGCCCCCACTTTCCTTTTTTGTGCTTAGATAATTTAATTGCTTTGGTTAAAGAAAAAAAAGAAAAAAATTTAATATATGCAGAAATATTTATACTGTATCTTTAGATAAGGACTCGGCACGTACACTGAGCACTCACGGGATATGTACAGGAATCGGAGGCAGCCATCTTGTATGGGCAGAGTCAGTAGCCATCGGCCGGATATTGCTCTGATTAATATGGCTGTCGCTGCAACAGATACTGTATGCTCTAGTCATGTGACGTCGCATGACGTATGGAACCTGTAGCTTGAAGTAAGTCGCAAGCACATACCTTGTCGCCTCCTGCAGGCTCAACCACTATGGCCAGGACCTGGTGCGGATCCCACTGCCGATATTGTTACATACAGCCCCTTTGGACGAGTCTGTGGAGGGTAGATGTGGTCAGGTGGTCTTACTGGAATGGCCGTTTCCTAATTTTATGTGCAGCGGCTGGGGGCTGCAGACAGCTGATGTGTGACACCCTGGATACGTTTCTGAGTATGTATCTCAGTATATAGACTGACATGTATGTCCACCCATTATCACCATTATGCAGATTATATATACAGTAGATATAATTTACATATAAAATGGGGTAATTTACATCACTTATCCTGTACTTCCTGTATTATACTCCAGAGCTGCACTCACTATTCTGCTGGTGGAGTCACTGTGTACATACATTACTTATCCTGTACTGATCCTGAGTTACATGCTGTATTATACTCCAGAGCTGCACTCACTATTCTGCTGGTGGAGTCACTGTGTACATACATTAATTATTCTGGACTGAACCTGAGTTATATCCTGTATTATACTCCAGAGCGGCGCTCACTACTGTGTACATACATTACTTAGCCTGAGTTACATCCTGTATTATACTTCAGAGCTGCACTCACTATTCTGCTGGTGGAGTCACTGTGTACAAACTACATCCATTACAATAAGCTATATTTTACTTCAGAGCTACAATCACAGTTCTGCTAGTTGTCACAGGAAGCTGTTAAACTTGTTGATATTATAGCTCTCTTCCTACAGGGGTATTCTGGTTATAAAAAAAAATGATCCCCTATCTACAGGCTAGAGAATAACTAGTAAATTGCGGAGGTTCCTACCCCTGGGACCCATGGAGCCCCCCAAAATGAATGGAGATTCCGGTCGCACATGTGTCCTGCCGCTCCATTCATTTCTATGGGAGTTCCAGAGATAGCAGAGTGCTCGACTATCTGCAGAACGCCATTAAAAATGAATGGAGCGTTAGGGCACATGTGTAACCGGTCACTCCAATCATTTCAGGGTGCTCCACAGGGTACAGGTCCTAGAGATGGGAACCTCCCCAATCTAATTGTTATCCCCTATCCCTTATATAATGGGAATACCCCTTTAACGTTCCCTACATCAAATGACCATACAGTGCCTGCTTCCCAAAATGCAGATCACCATTGTAAGCTCTGTGCAGACACGAAGCAAGCAGGGACATCTGGGAGATTTCAGCTCTGAAGACCGTAGAGTTGTGAAAGTTACTCTGGTGGACATACCCTTTAAATACAGACTCCTCATGGCTTCTTGGAGTATCGGTCAGCAGTCTATATACTGTGGTGTGTAATCAGGGAATCCCATTTAGATGCGGCAGAATTGGTTATGCCGGGAAGCAATGTGGTGACAAACCCACCCTTCCCCCTGTAGCCGACCCCAGACCTTACACCAGAAGAGGCAGCAGGTGGGAGATACAGTGATGGATCCCAGGTATTAGGAGGTAACTGGGTTCTTAAAGGGGTTGTCCAGGATTACACAAATATGGCAGCTTTCTTCCAAAAACAGCGCCACACCTGGTCATCAGTGGTCTCGTCCAATACATGGTTCTCTGCTTCTTGGGGCTGTAAGCATCGGGCCTGATTTCATCTGCAGGATTATACACAGGGGTTGGTTTATTCTGATACCTCAGATGTCAGGGTTTTTCGCTCATCCCATCATACCCCACGCAATACCCTACATATACCCAAGACATGAACCCCTCAGGCCCCTCTGGTCGTCATCTTGAGGGCAATCATGTTCCCTTCATATCTTCCCTCCATGCTATAGCAATCTAGTGTACCAGGAGGGAAGCTAGCGGACTATCACCTCAAGCCATAGCCAATAGGAGGAAGTGGTAGCCTGAAAAACTTACAACCTTGAGATCCTGTGACCACCAGGTTTTAACTGGTTATCATACATGTGAGCCACGACTGCTGGCGGGTATAACTTCTCTCCAGATGTGTATGGGTAGGTTCACACATGGCTTAATCCGATCCGGCAGGCTGTTCGTGCCTGAGTTCACCGGGTCCCACCTAGCCGGTTGCTACCATTCACTGCTGGACCACTACATCACATTATTGTCAATGAGGTCCAGCAGTTTAGGTGAGATCTGACAGATTGTTCTCTGCTGGAACCTTTTCAACGCAAGTGTGAACCTACCCTGAGTTACTATCTGTGGAAGCAGAATGTCTCCAGACGTGGCATTTGTAAAAAATAACCATGGGGATCTTAAAGGGTCTCAAGTTCCTGAAAGTTCCTCACCAGTTCTTTATACAGCAAAAAATGGTGGTCCACAACAACAAACGCAGTCTACAAGGTTTTTACCCAAATGAGTGCTCCAGTCCCAAACGAGTGCTCTTTATTGGTGGTGCTCCAGTCACGAATGAGTGGTCCTTATTGGTGGAGCTCCAGTCCCAAACGATTGCTCCTTATTTGTGGAGCTCCATTCTCAAATGAGTGCTCCTTATTGGTGGAGCTCCAGTCCCAAACGATTGCTCCTTATTGGTGGAGCTCCAGTCCCAAACGATTGCTCCTTATTGGTGGAGCTCCATTCTCAAATGAGTGGTCCTTATTGGTGGAGCTCCAGTCCCAAACGATTGCTCCTTATTGGTGGAGCTCCATTCTCAAATGAGTGGTCCTTATTGGTGGAGCTCCAGTAAGCTCAGCAGCCTCTTCCAACAGCTGATCAGCAGGGGTCCCAGGTGTTGGACCCCCACCAATCAGATGCTATCCAGAGGATAGGTCATCAGTATAAGGGTATAGCCACACGGTCGGGTTTCTGCATGAAGTTTTGGAAGCCAAAATCAGGAGTGGATCATAGAGAGAGGGACTATACAGGACAGGTATGACTTCTCTTTAATCTGTATAGTGAGTCATACAGCGCCACCTCAGGGGAAATGAAGCACTGCCTGTTGAAATCAATGGGCTGTCCATGTAATGCATGAACTTGTTGGGTCCTCCAGGGTGGGAGTTTTCTGTTCTGGCTAATAGATGAGGGTCCTGAATGGGGGGACCCCCGTTTGTTACCTTTTGAGGCAGCTTCTTTTTACATCGTAGATTTCTTCCATCGACCTTAAATATTTCTTATGCTCAGTGCAGGGAGGTCCAGACATTTCACTTGTCTACAGCGCCAGTTCCACCATCTTTGTGCCTGCTCCTCGCCTCTTTTGCCCCCAAGTACGGTGGCTTTAATAAACCACTGATGTCCAAGGGTAAAGTGTCCGCTTCATACGCCAGGTCCGCTCATTGGGTCATATTGTTTCCCAGCCCTGGCGCCATCTTTGTGCTCGCCCGGTCCCCCATGGATGGACGGATCGCTTGTTAGGGCGCACTGAATGCGTGTATATACAGATGCATTGGACAGTGTGTACAAGGAGGCTCCTCCGGCCCCAGCCACTGTTTGTCGGGTTTTTTTTTTTTTTCCTTTCAGATTTTTACGTGTTTTCGTCTTCGTTGTTTTATTTAAGACACTACTTTACTTTCTATTCATTTTATTAATTTCAGACAAGCTGCCGCAATCACTGGATATGTGTGGGGGGATCGGGTACAAATATCGACGTGTCTCTTAGTTTTTGTTTTCCCCTCCTATATTAATATATATTTTTATCATTTTTAAAATGAACTTTGTTTTATTAATTTTCAAGGTCAATGCACTTGTGGTTCTGTGTTTGTACGGGAAGTGGCCATCACTCACTTAAAGGGATGGTACGGAATTAGAAAGTAAAAAAAGCCACTGTCACTGTTGTCTATAGGCCAAGTCTTGTTATTGCAACTTTTTGCTATTCAAATGAATGTTGCCGTGCTGCAGTACCATACATGGCCTAAAGTCAAGAGTGGCGCTGTTGGCAGCAAAATCAGATACTTATCCTTATCCAGTACAATCCCTTTAAATCCCACACTCATGTTGACCTGTCTAACTACTCTGAACTACACCTTATTGTCCCTGCGGATCTCCCAGGGGTGGAAGTACCCCAACTTTGCCCACTTAAAGCAATGAATGCACAGTATGGCCTCTCCCAACTTTCTCCCGACTTTAAGTGACGTTGATAGTGCTGCACCCTTCCCCTGAATGGTTTCCTGTTCACACCATGGCTGCCTCCACTGTCTAGTGCAGGGATCGGCAACCTTCGGCACTCTAGCTGCTGTGAAACTACAACTCCCAACATGCACACGTACTTCGTTGTTATAGTAACTCCCATAGAAGTGAAAGGAGGATTGTGGAGGTTGTAGTTTCAGAACAGCTGGAGTGCCAGAGGTTGCTGATCCCTGGTCTAGTGATAACCTGCAGATACAGAACAAGGGGCAAAATGGGTAAAAAAAAAGTAAAAAAAAATGCTGCAAGCAGAAGTGGCTGCGTCATCCACAGCAACCAATCAGATTACAGTTGGCGGAAAAGCAGCCTTCTAATTGGCTGTTGTGGGTAACGCCCTAATTTCTCTCACCCACCATATGATCAGAGTTCCCTCCCCCTGGTTTACAGTCTTGCCCCTCCCCCTTGTTTCTTGCAGATCGGTTGTGTATTGGCGTCTTTAACCATTTCAGGAAATGCCGGGGAGCAGTCACACTGTCACCCGGTAGATCCACAGTCGGGTTTG
Source organism: Rhinella marina (assembly GCA_900303285.1). Taxonomy (NCBI): domain Eukaryota; kingdom Metazoa; phylum Chordata; class Amphibia; order Anura; family Bufonidae; genus Rhinella; species Rhinella marina. The sequence continues at coordinate 334,732 of ONZH01011947.1, forward strand.
GGGTTTATTTTTCCTTCTTTTTGCCATTTCATCTCTCGTATCTTTCCTTAGTTTTGGTCGTCGGGGGCAGGGAGGGGAGATAATAAGAGTGTTATAATAAATACATATATTTTTTGGTGCGAGATGAGAACTTCTGTTTTTGAAACAAGTCTGTAGAATAAAAGTTACAACTATTTTAAGACCGAATAAAATAGAGTGAATTATTTAAAGATGGCTCCTTGTGATTATTGGGGCGTGTGGTCGGTCATGTGGACATCCGTGGCTGTGAAGGAGTGGCTCCTGAGGTAAGTTTACAGGTAGGTAACCGTATAATGGTGAGCAACTGTAAGCAAAAACAGGCCCCAGCTCACCCTTAAAGGGCATCTGTCAGCAGGTCTGTACCTATGACACTGGCTGACCTGTTACATGTGCACTTGGCAGCTGAAGACATCTCTGTTGGTCTAATGTTCATGTGTCCACATTAGTAACATAGTAACATAGTTTGTAAGGCCGAAAAAAGACATCTGTCCATCCAGTTCAGCCTGTTTTCCTACAAGTTGATCCAGGGGAAGGCAAAAAACCCTGTGAGGTAGAAGCCAATTTTCCTCACTTTAGGGGGAAAAATTCCTTCCCGACTCCAGTCAGGCAATCAGAATAACTCCCTGGATCAACGACCCCATCTCTAGTAACTATAACCTGTAATATTATTACCCTCCAGAAATACATCCAGGCCCTTCTTGAACTCTCTTAGTGAACTTACCATCACCACCTCCTCAGGCAGAGAGTTCCATAGTCTCACTGCTCTCACCGTAAAGAATCCTCTTCTATGTTTATGTACAAACCTTCTTTCCTCCAGACGCAGAGGATGTCCCCTCGTCATGGTCACTGTCCTCGGGATAAATAGATGATGGGAGAGATCTCTGTACTGACCTCTGATATATTTATACATAGTTATTAGATCTCCCCTCAGTCGTCTTTTTTCTAAAGTGAATAACCCTAATTTTGATAATCTTTCTGGGTACTGTAGTCCCCCCATTCCAGTTATTACTTTAGTTGCCCTCCTCTGAACCCTCTCCAGCTCTGCTATGTCTGCCTTGTTCACAGGAGACCAGAACTGTACACAGTACTCCATATGTGGTCTGACTAGTGATTTGTAAAGTGGCAGGACTATGTTCTCATCATGGGCATCTATGCCTCTTTTGATGCAACCCATTATCTTATTGGCCTTGGCAGCAGCTGTCTGACACTGGTTTCTGCAGCTTAGTTTGCTGTTCACTAAAATTCCTAGGTCCTTTTCCATGTCAGAGTTACCCAATGCTTTACCATTTAGTATGTACTGGTGACTTGCATTATTCCTTCCCATATGCATAACCTTACATTTGTCAGTGTTAAACCTCATCTGCCACTTTTCTGCCCAAGCCTCCAGTCTATCCAGATCCTGCTGTAGCAGTGCACTGTCCTCTTCTGTGTTAATTACTTTACACAGTTTAGTGTCATCTGCAAAAATTGATATTTTACTGTGCAAGCTTTCTACAAGATCATTAATAAATATATTGAAGAGAATAGGACCCAATACAGACCCCTGTGGTACCCCACTAGTGACAGTGACCCAATCTGAGTATGTACCGTTAATAACCACCCTCTGTTTTCTATCACTAAGCCAGTTACTTACCCACATACAGACATTTTCTCCCAGGCCAAGCATTCTCATTTTATATACTAACCTTTTATGTGGTACAGTGTCAAACGCTTTGGAGAAGTCCAAGTATACGACATCCATTGAGTCGCCGCGGTCAAGTCTAGAACTTACCTCCTCATAGAAACTGATTAAATTGGTTTGACATGACCGATCCCTCATGAAGCCATGCTGATATGGAGTTATTTGCTTATTTTCATTGAGGTACTCCAAGATAGCATCTCTTAGAAAACCCTCAAACAGTTTACCCACAACAGACGTTAAACTTACCGGCCTATAGTTTCCAGGCTCTGTTTTTGGACCCTTTTTGAATATTGGCACCACATTTGCTATGCGCCAATCCTGTGGAACACTCCCCGTCAGTATAGAGTCCTTAAATATCAGAAATAAGGGTCTGTCAATTACATTACTTAATTCTCTTAGGATACGGGGGTGTATGCCATCCGGTCCTGGTGATTTGTCTATTTTAATATTTTTAAGACGTTGCTGCACCTCTTCCTGGGTCAGAGAGGACACTTTTAAAGGGGAATTTACTTTTATACTCTGCATTTCATCTGACAGTTTATTTTCCTCAGTGAATACAGTGGAGAAAAAGTTATTTAGCAGCTTCGCTTTCTCCTCATTGCTCTCTGCTACTCCCCCCTCATTACTCTGTAAGGGGCCCACACCTTCAGGTTTATACTTTTTAGTATTTATATAATTGAAGAACATTTTAGGGTTAGTTTTACTCTCTTTGGCGATTAATCTCTCGGTCTCTAGTTTGGCTGTTTTTATGTGTCTTTTACATATTCTATTTTTTTCCTTATAGTTTTTCAATGCTTCCTCGCTCCCCTCCTGTTTTAGTGATTTAAATGCTTTCTTTTTGTCATTTATTGCTTTCTTTACAGTTCTATTTATCCACATTGTTTTTTTCTTGTTTCTTATTATTTTATTCCTATACGGTATGTACCTCTCACAATTAGATATTAGGATGCTTTTAAAAATATCCCATTTTGTGGCTGTATTTTTATTTTTGAGGACTTTGTCCCAGTTAGTTAGGCCTATGGCCTCTCTTAGTTGGCTAAGTTTTGCTTTTTTGAAGTTTGGTATTTTTGTTCCTCCCTGAAGAAAAATGATGCTTTAATATATGCAAATCAGCATCTAGGAGCAACAGGGGCGTTGTCGTTACACCTAAAGGCTCTACTTTTTGTACAACTGCCTCCCATGCCATATCCACTTTGACAGGGCCGGACAGTAGTGATGATGTTTTCACTGCCTGATCCTGTCAATCTAAGTGCAGAAGGAGAGGCAGTCGCAGAGAGCAGAGCCTCTAAGGTGTAATGGTGACGCCCCCGTTGCTCCTAGAGGCTCATTTGCATACATTAAAACATCAATTTTCTCAGCAATGCAGGCACATATGGACATGGGAGCAACACAGATGACTTCAGTATTGTCCTGTTCACAGTTAATGCCCACCAGTAGTGCCCACTTCGCATATAATGCCCCAGTTGCGCTTTCTTCACATATAATGCCCCCCAGTAATGCCTCTTAATAAAGTACCCCCATAGTTCTTATTTACATATAGTACCCCCCCAGTAATGACTATTTACATATAGTGCCCCCCAGTAATTCCTATTTACATATAGTGCCCCCCCCAGTAGTTGATCTTTACATATAGTGCCCCCCAGTAATTCCTCTTTACATATAGTGCCCCCCAGTAATTCCTCTTTACATATAGTGCCCCCCCCAGTAGTTGATCTTTACATATAGTGGCCCCCCAGTGATGCCTCTTTACGTATAGTGTTATCCCAGTAATGCCTCTTTACACATAGTGCCCCCCAGTAATTCCTCTTTACATATAGTTCCCGCCAGTAGTTTCTCTTTACATGTAGTATCCCCCTGCAATGCCTCTTTACATATAGTGCCCCCCTCAGTAGTTGCTCTTTACATATAGTGCCCCCCTCAGTAGTTGCTCTTTACATATAATGCCCCCCTCAGTAGTTGCTCTTTACATATAATGCCCCCCTCAGTAGTTGCTCTTTACATATAATGCCCCCCCAGTAATGCCTCTTTACATATAGTGCCCCCCAGTAATTCCTCTTCACATATAGTTCCCGCCAGTAGTTTCTCTTTACATGTAGTATCCCCCTGCAATGCCTCTTTACATATAGTGCCCCCCTCAGTAGTTGCTCTTTACATATAGTGCCCCCCTCAGTAGTTGCTCTTTACATATAATGCCCCCTCAGTAGTTGCTCTTTACATATAATGCCCCCCTCAGTAGTTGCTCTTTACATATAATGCCCCCCTCAGTAGTTGCTCTTTACATATAATGCCCCCCCAGTAATGCCTCTTTACATATAGTGCACCCCAGTAATTCCTCTTTACATATAGTGCCCCCCAGTAATCCAGTAATTTCTCTTTACCTATAGTGCCCCACAGTAATGCCTCTTTACATATAGTGCCCCCCTCAGTAGTTGCTCTTTACATATAATGCCCCCTCAGTAGTTGCTCTTACATATAATGCCCCCCTCAGTAGTTGCTCTTTACATATAATGCCCCCCTCAGTAGTTGCTCTTTACATATAATGCCCCCCCAGTTAATGCCTCTTTACATATAGTGCCCCCCAGTAATTCCTCTTCACATATAGTTCCCGCCAGTAGTTTCTCTTTACATGTAGTATCCCCCTGCAATGCCTCTTTACATATAGTGCCCCCCTCAGTAGTTGCTCTTTACATATAGTGCCCCCCTCAGTAGTTGCTCTTTACATATAATGCCCCCCTCAGTAGTTGCTCTTTACATATAATGCCCCCCTCAGTAGTTGCTCTTTACATATAATGCCCCCCCAGTAATGCCTCTTTACATATAGTGCACCCCAGTAATTCCTCTTTACATATAGTGCCCCCCAGTAATCCAGTAATTTCTCTTTACCTATAGTGCCCCACAGTAATGCCTCTTTACATATAGTGCCCCCCTCAGTAGTTGCTCTTTACATATAATGCCCCCCTCAGTAGTTGCTCTTTACATATAATGCCCCCTCAGTAGTTGCTCTTTACATATAGTGCCCCCCAGTAATGCCTCTTTACATATAGTGCCCCCCAGTAATGCCTCTTTACATATAGTGCCCCCCAGTAATGCCTCTTACATATAGTGCCCCCCAGTAATTCCTCTTCACATATAGTGACCCCCAGTAATCCAGTAATTTCTCTTTACCTATAGTGCCCCACAGTAATGCCTCTTTACATATAGTGCCCCCCTCAGTAGTTGCTCTTTACATATAGTGCCCCCCCAGTAATGCCTCTTTACACATAGTGCCCCCCAGTAATTCCTCTTACATATAGTTCCCGCCAGTAGTTTCTCTTTACATGTAGTATCCCCTGCAATGCCTCTTTACATATAGTGCCCCCCTCAGTAGTTGCTCTTTACATATAGTGCCCCCCTCAGTAGTTGCTCTTTACATATAATGCCCCCCTCAGTAGTTGCTCTTTACATATAATGCCCCCCTCAGTAGTTGCTCTTTACATATAATGCCCCCCAGTAATGCCTCTTTACATATAGTGCCCCCCAGTAATTCCTCTTCACATATAGTTCCCGCCAGTAGTTTCTCTTTACATGTAGTATCCCCCTGCAATGCCTCTTTACATATAGTGCCCCCCTCAGTAGTTGCTCTTTACATATAGTGCCCCCCTCAGTAGTTGCTCTTTACATATAATGCCCCCCTCAGTAGTTGCTCTTTACATATAATGCCCCCCTCAGTAGTTGCTCTTTACATATAATGCCCCCCCAGTAATGCCTCTTTACATATAGTGCACCCCAGTAATTCCTCTTTACATATAGTGCCCCCCAGTAATCCAGTAATTTCTCTTTACCTATAGTGCCCCACAGTAATGCCTCTTTACATATAGTGCCCCCCTCAGTAGTTGCTCTTTACATATAATGCCCCCCTCAGTAGTTGCTCTTTACATATAATGCCCCCCTCAGTAGTTGCTCTTTACATATAGTGCCCCCCCAGTAATGCCTCTTTACATATAGTGCCCCCCAGTAATGCCTCTTTACATATAGTGCCCCCCAGTAATGCCTCTTTACATATAGTGCCCCCCAGTAATTCCTCTTCACATATAGTGACCCCCAGTAATCCAGTAATTTCTCTTTACCTATAGTGCCCCACAGTAATGCCTCTTTACATATAGTGCCCCCCTCAGTAGTTGCTCTTTACATATAGTGCCCCCCCCAGTAATGCCTCTTTACATATAGTGCCCCCAGTAATTCCTCTTCACATATAGTTCCCGCCAGTTAGTTTCTCTTTACATGTAGTATCCCCCTGCAATGCCTCTTTACATATAGTGCCCCCCTCAGTAGTTGCTCTTTACATATAGTGCCCCCCTCAGTAGTTGCTCTTTACATATAATGCCCCCCTCAGTAGTTGCTCTTTACATATAATGCCCCCCCAGTAATGCCTCTTTACATATAGTGCACCCCAGTAATTCCTCTTTACATATAGTGCCCCCCAGTAATCCAGTAATTTCTCTTTACCTATAGTGCCCCACAGTAATGCCTCTTTACATATAGTGCCCCCCTCAGTAGTTGCTCTTTACATATAATGCCCCCCTCAGTAGTTGCTCTTTACATATAATGCCCCCCTCAGTAGTTGCTCTTTACATATAGTGCCCCCCAGTAATGCCTCTTTACATATAGTGCCCCCCAGTAATGCCTCTTTACATATAGTGCCCCCCAGTAATGCCTCTTTACATATAGTGCCCCCCAGTAATTCCTCTTCACATATAGTGACCCCCAGTAATCCAGTAATTTCTCTTTACCTATAGTGCCCCACAGTAATGCCTCTTTACATATAGTGCCCCCCTCAGTAGTTGCTCTTTACATATAGTGCCCCCCCAGTAATTCCTCTTTACATATAGTGCCCCCCAGTAATTCCTCTTTACATATAGTGCCCCCCACCCCATTAGTTCCTCTTTACATAGTGCCACCAGTAAAAATATACATCCAGCCTCTCTTCCTTTGTGCACCGAGTAGTCTTCAGAACTGAAGAAAAAAAAAAAAACTCCCCTGCGTCCGGCTGTCTGTGATACAAGCCTTTTCCAGCCTGCTGTCCCAGCTCCCCTCGCTATAGTACAGGCAGTCACAAACGTTATTGAGATCTGCTCTGGGTCTCTGGCCGTGTGATGACGTTTTCACGCCGCCTGTGACCTGGTGCAGGAGGTCGCAACCATCCTACACCTTAGCACTGCCTTATAGGCCACAGGTCTAGTGGCTCTCAGCCTATTTGGCTAAACGGCGGGGCACAGGAGTGGCGGGAGCATCAGGCTGTGGGGATGCTTTTCTTCAGCAGGGTCCGGGAAGCTGGTCAGAGTTGATGGGAATATGGATGGAGCTAAATACAGGGCAATCCTGGAGGAAAACCTGGTGGGGGGCTGCAAAAGACTTGAAGCTTGAGGAGTGGAGGTTCATCTTCCAGCAGACTCGAAACATCCAGCCAGAGCTACAATGGATTGGTTTAGATCAAAGCATATTCATGTGTTAGAATGGCCCAATCACAGTCCAGACCTAAATCCCACTGAGAATCTGTGGCAAGACCTGAAAATTGCTGTTCAGACACTCTCCATCCAATCTGACTGAGCGCAAGCTCTTCTGCAAAGAAGAATGGGCAAAAATTTCAGCCTCTAGATGTGTAAAGCTGGTAGAGACATACCCCAAAAGACTTGCAGCTGTAATTGCGGCAAAGGTTGGTCCTACAAATTATTGACCCAGGGAAGCTGAATACAAGTGCATGCCACACTTTCCAAATTTTTATTAAAAATTTTGAAAACCATGTCTCATTTTCACTTCACACATACTTGCTACTTTGTGTTGGTCGATCAAATAAAATCCCAACAAAACAAGTTTGTGGATATAACATGAAAAAAATAGGAAAAGTTCAAGGGGTATGAATACTTTTTCAAGGCACTGTATATTCATGTACATAGGGGCCAGTATTATAGCAGTTATATCCTTGTACCTAAGAGGCAGTATTATAGTAGTTATATTCTTATACAAAGGAGAAGTATTATAGTAGTTATATTCTTGTACATAGGAGCAGTATTATGGTAGTTATATTCATGTACATAGGGGCCAGTATTATAGCAGTTATATCCTTGTACATAAGAGGCAGTATTATAGTAGTTATATTCTTATACAAAGGAGCAGTATTATAGTAGTTATATTCTTGTACATAGGAGCAGTATTATAGTAGTTATATTATTGTACTAGGAGCAGTATTATAGTAGTTATATTCTTGTACATAGGAGCAGTATTATAGTAGTTATAGTCTTGTACATAGGAGGCAGTATTATAGTAGTTATATTCTTGTACATAGGAGGTAGTATTATAGTAGTTATATTCTTGTACATAGGAGCAGTATTATAGTAGTTATAGTCTTGTACATAGGAGGCAGTATTATAGTAATTATATTCTTGTACATAGGAGCAGTATTATAGTAGTTATATTCTGGTACATAGGAGCAGTATTATAGTAGTTATATTCTTGTACATAGGAGCAGTATTATAAAAGTTATATTCTTGTACATAGGAGCAGTATTATAAAAGTTATATTCTTGCACATAGGAGACAGTAATATAGTAGTTATATTCTTGTATATAGGAGCAGTATTATAGTAGTTATAGTCTTGTACATAGGAGGCAGTATTATAGTAGTTATATTCTTGTACATAGGAGCAGTATTATAGTAGTTATATTCTTGTACATAGGAGCAGTATTATAGCAGTTATATTCTTGTACATAGGAGCAGTATTATAGTAGTTATATTCTTGTACATAGGAGCAGTATTATAGTAGTTATATTCTTGTACATAGGAGCAGTATTACAGTAGTTATATTCTTGTACATAGGCGCAGTATTATATCAGTTATATTCTTGTACATAGGAGCAGTATTATAGTAGTTATATTCTGGTACATAGGAGCAGTATTATAGTAGTTATATTCTTGTACATAGGAGGAAGTATTATATCAGTTATATTCTTGTACATAGGAGCAGTATTATAGTAGTTATATTCTTGTACATAGGAGCAGTATTATAGTAGTTATATTCTGGTGCATAGGAGCAGTATTATAGTAGTTATATTCTTGTACATAGGAGCAGTATTATAAAAGTTATATTCTTGTACATAGGAGCAGTATTCTAAAAGTTATATTCTTGCACATAGGAGACAGTAATATAGTAGTTATATTCTTGTATATAGGAGCAGTATTATAGTAGTTATAGTCTTGTACATAGGAGGCAGTATTATAGTAGTTATATTCTTGTACATAGGAGCAGTATTATAGTAGTTATATTCTTGTACATAGGAGCAGTATTACAGTAGTTATATTCTTGTACATAGGCGCAGTATTATATCAGTTATATTCTTGTACATAGGAGCAGTATTATAGTAGTTATATTCTTGTACATAGGAGCAGTATTATAGTAGTTATATTCTGGTACATAGGAGCAGTATTATAGTAGTTATATTCTTGTACATAGGAGGAAGTATTATAGTAGTTATATTCTTGTACATAGGATCAGTATTATAGTAGTTATATTCTTGTACATGGGAACAGTATTTTAGCAGCTGTATTCTTGTACCTAGTGGGCAGTGTTATATTAGTTCATAATAAAATTAATGGCAGCATTAAGTCAAAGGCCAAAAATTACTAAATGAAATACCATATGAAACATAAATCTGTTGTTTATCAGATTTTTCCCCTGGATTTGACACTTAGAACAGAACTGCAGATTAAAATAAAACGATTAATTATTCACATGGAGTCTGGCTGCCAAATTCCGCTCTGTGCAGTAATCTGGAAATATCCTCCTTCTAAACAGATTTACTGCTTGGATTCATGTTGTGAGTCACCACGGAGATTGAAGGGCTACGCTTTTCAATTGCTGCACATCTAATTACTTACACTCGATGATTACTTGATGTTAGAATCCTGTAAGCAGTTTTTATGAGCATTTTGCAACCATTTTAAATGGACTTTCAGTGAATGATATTTAAACTTCAATACAGTAGGGATCAGCTACCTCAGGCACTCCAGCTGTTCTGAAGCTACAACTCCCAGAAACCTCCTTTCACTTCTATGAGAGTTACAAGAATAGCAGAGTAATTGTGCATGCTGGGAGTTGTAGTTTCACAACAGCTGAAGTGGCGAAGGTTGCTGATCCCTGCAATATAGTTTTTTGTTTTGTTTTTTTCTGGACGTTACACGTGCTGATGGGAACCACTTCCAAAAGGGGGCGCTAGTGAGATGGTTTTCTTTGGCAGATACCTCTTTGCATATTATTTTCCCACACAGCATTGCCAGCAAGTTTCCATACATAGCTCGTCTCCTTAAAGGGGTTGTCCTGGAAAAGATAATGACGACTTATCTTCAGGATAGGTCATCATTATTACATCAGCAGGGGCCCAAGTCCCGTTCCCCAGCCGATCAGTTGTTTCAGGGAGCCACTGCGCTCACGAAGCTATGGCGAGCGACGAAGACTCCCAGCAGCTTTCCAAGAACAGCGCCGTACATCGTATAGTGGCAGTGCTTGGTATTGCAGCTCAGCCCATTTGAATAGGCTTAAGCTGCAACTAGGCTATGTGACCGATGTACGGTGATGTCACATGGCTTAGGATGAGGCTGCAGCACTCAAGGCTTCTAACAGCTGATCGTCTGGGGTCCCGGATGTCGCACCCCCACTGATCTGATGATAACTGATAAATATCTGTTCCTGGATATCCCATTTAAGGAAGGCCAGTACATTCTCAAGCTGCTACCCCCAACCTTCATAAATAAGGTTACCCTGGGTCTATATAGTGGGGATTAGCCTTTTGAAATTCTGAACAGTGTTTGATGCAAACCATAGATCTGTAATATAGTTGGCAGTGCTGTGAACCTGGAAGAGGTGACTACAGGGAGATCCCATAGCATGCCCTCTTGTAGGCGAGTGTGGCTTAAAGGGGTTTTCCTGCCAAGGCATGACATATTCATTTTATAGATGATAAATAAGGAAGCATATTTGCCATATACATGCTGCTAAAAAATTATTCTGTGAAGTGTGATTGTGACATGTACTTACCTGGTATAGTGACACCTGGTGATCAAAATGTAGAGCAATGTGCACGTCCATCTACAGAACTGGGTGCTGCTTGACACATGATCAGTCAATCTCCACACAGCCAGGTCTCTGCCTAGTGAATTGCAGGGCTGCAGAGAGTAATGGATTTCCGCAGGGAAGAGAGGCTTTGCCATTAGCTGCTCTCAGGAGATGGACATGCACATTGCTATACACTTTGAACACCAGGTGGTGCTATACTATGTTGGTAAATGTCAGAACTCCTCACTGGATGATTTTTTTGGTTAACATGCTTCCTTTTGACAATCTATACAATGAACATGACGTAGTGGTGCGATAATCCCTTAAATACAACTGGATGTGGCTTACAGGATCAATGAAAATTAATTCCTGCCTTTAAAATAAGTTTCCACGTGTGTAGATTTTCTGATGCGGTTTTTGGAAGCCAAAATCAAGAGTGGATCATAAAAGAAGAGAAAGTATTAAAGGGATTCTCCAGGATTTACATATTGATGACTTGTCCTCCTGGGATCTCTGCCGATCAGCTGATGAAGCACAGCGCCATACACTGTATAGTGGTTATGCTTGGTATTGCGGCTCAGCTCCATTCACTTCAATGGGGCTGAGCTGTGCCTAGGCCATGTGACCGATGAGCGTGATGTCACATGGCCTAGGACAAGGATGCCCAACCTGCGGCCCTCCAGCTGTTGCAAAACTACAACTCCAAGCATGCCTGGACAGCCTACAGCAGGGCATGGTGGGAGTTATAGTTTTACAACAGATGGACATCACTGGCCTAGGAAGAGGCCTAAGTGCTCATAGAGCGCTATGGCCTCTTCATACAGCTGATTGTGGGGGTTCAGGAATCGGACCCCCACGATCTCATATTGATGACCTATGCTGAGGATAGGTCAATATGTAAATCCTGGAGAACCTCTTTAAACAAAGATACGTAATCTCCTCCTTTTTGTATCCACTCCTGATTTTGGCTTCAAAAACTGCATCAGAAAACCTGAACGTGTGGCCACAGCCTTATTCATCTGCCTAGCGGAGGGAACAATTGGCTGCTATATGCTACTAGTAGTGTCCATATAACAATACCAGCCGTAGTGTCCTGATCATACTGTCTGTCAGGGTCTTCTTCCTCCTCTCTTCAAGATGCCCAGGTGAAGGTGTCTTCACAGTGAAGCTCACATCCATCACTGGAGCGTTCTCCACAGGCAGAGGTGCACCACCAATGTGGCCAGGTGAGGCGATCGGATCAGGCAGCACCAGGTAGGGGCAAGAGAGGGGCAGCAGAAGGGCCATGGGCTGAAGGGAAGGGGTTAGGTTAAGAAATTGGCATTGGAGAAGGGAAGGGGGTTGCCATTTCAGTTTTCGCCTCAGGCAGCAGAAAGGCTAGGTGCACCCCTGTCCACAGGGATAATATTTTGGAAGTCTGTTAACCTACATATGTTTCTGGAGTATGGGAAAGAACATGACCCCTGGTCAGAGTTGAACTCAGGCCCTCAGTGATGAAATGTAGCAGTGCTAACTGAACAGTCCGAGGAGGGAGATCGAACATCGATCCCTGGCACCATTAGCCATTTCACCTCTTCCTGAAGGTTACATTGATTTATTTGCCGTGCTGTGATGAGATTCATCCCTCGTTCTCTGCAATGCAGAACTGCACTGAGGGATTTCCGTTATGTCACTGATATCAGAGCTACTTACCAGCAGAAGCCCGTTCTGGAACAAAAGCTGATGATCCTGCCATGTACGCAATGTCTGGAAATACCAGTGATGTCACAGTGCAGATCTGATGAGAAATCTGCCTGTTGAAAGAGTCGCTGTACTTTCACACAATTTCATTCAATAGAGAATGGTGTAACTAGCACATTTTAAATCATTTCATCTAGGGGGCATGGGAACGAGCCTTCCCATTGAAATGAATGGGGCAGTTAGGTGTAATTACACCTACTCACCACTACCCATGTTACGGCTAGGATGTAAACAATGAAGAGGAGGCAGCGCTGATACGGCGCGCGTCTCCTCATCAAACGGCTGATCGGCGGGGGTGCCGGGTGTCGGTCCCCCACTGATCTGTTATTGATGACTTATCCTGAGGATAGGTCATCAATAAATATAACTTGGAGAACCCCTTTAACAGCATTTAGAGAAATGCTTTACTAGACTAGAGGGGACCTCTTTGACTTCTATGGAAGAGTTTACTAGGCATGCACTGTGACCTGTGCAGAGGTCAGGAGGCAGTAGATAAGCTGTGATATCACCTACTGTGAATGTATCTATCTAGAGGTGATATCTGTCATTCTAATCCTGCCTATAATGATAAGGAGATGACTGCTGAAAAGTGATCTGTACAGACCAAGAAGTGGTGCCTAATCTTAGTTTAGTGGCCATGGTGAAAATTGCAGGATTTTAGGATTTATATATGTAGTGACACGGAAAATTTAAAATAACATCACCCAAAATTCTATAAAAATTATGTTTAACATAAACACCAGATTTAAACAATAAGTCATTTTCTGATGCCGGATTTCAGTAAAAAGCCTCTGGTGAGTAATTCTTGCCTTAAATATCCTGTTTATTTCTGATGATCCCATCAGTTTGCTGTCTAAAATACGAAGCCTTCCAGGACTCTTTCTGTAAATGAAAATGTTAATATAATCCGGCCACAAATCTGAAAAATACTGCATCATTTCAGTAGGTAATAAAGAGTATTCATACACTCGGTGTATGTTTCTGGGAAGTAAGTCTTACCCTCCATATGTCAGGAGTTTGTGTTAAGATCATCCACTAGTATGTCTCTCCGAGGGAGGAGGATGGGGGGCTCAGCAAAAACACATTACTGATGATACAACCATCTGCATCCGTTATGAACGGATCCGGTTGTATTATTTTTAACATAGTCATGAACTCCACTCAAAGTCAATGGGGGATGGATCCGTTTTCTTTTTTTTTTTTGTATCAGAGAAAACGGATCTGTCCCCATTGACTTGCATTGTGGGTCATGACGGATCCATCTTGCTTCGCATCCCATGACAGAAAGAAAACCGCGGCATGCTGCTCTCCGGTATGGGAACGCAACCAAATGGAACAGAATGCATTTTGGAGCACTCCGTTCTGTTCAGTTACATTTCAGTTAAGAGTTTTTTTTCTGGTATTGAGCCCCTATGATGGATCTCAATACTGGAAAATATTAATGCTAGTGTGAAAGTAGCCTAAATCGGAAAAACCACAATATAAAATTATGCTACAGTGAGCTGGCGGAGATTACAGCTAAAATTTTTGCCACTTTTCTGTAGTAAATTATAATTCATCTGTTATGCCTCGTTTCCATTTCTGTTGTTCACTGACGTGTGTGCAACTCACTAGACAATACAGTCTACGGTAAAAAGAAAAGTCACTAGTGACAGGAGGGAGAGGAGCGGGATGCAGCTGCAGTTTATCTCTGAGACTGCCTGCTGTGAGAGGGGAGGAGGAGCTGGCTTACAGCACACAGATAAGGAGCTAGAAGGTTATGTTCAGTCTCTGTATTGTCCGGTGCGTATAGTCACAGCAGATTTTTGACATAAATAGGAAAAATCATCATGTTACAACTGTAACAAGGCTAAAATCACATTTATATATTTTTTTTTATAGAAAACCGAGCAGAAAACAAATGTAATAATTCAGTTGCTTTTTTTATTTATCATTTTTAAGAGAAAATTCTGTCAATCGTCTCCTGCGCTGCCCCACGGAGCCCGTGGTCACATAGCACATGAGGCCACTATCATAGGATCATATTGAATATTACAGAATCACTCACTCACTAATCTAACACTACTACACTGCACGCTCATACCAGGCTCAATTCACATATTTAAAGAGGAACTATCACCATCACCCTCCACAGGCGGCCATATTGTGGACAAAGTCAAGAAGCAGCTTGTTAATAGGAAACGTGAAGTAGCTTATTCTTGTGTAAGAAAATGAAGCCTGGAGTCCAAGGTCAGAAAAGGATGACAGCACGTAGGTACTGCACCCATGGACTGTAGGAGTTGTAGTACCTGGTTGGAGGTGCTTTTTTTAATAGGGTTGTCCACGATTAGAAACACAAGGCTGCTTTTTTCCAAAACTAGCGCCACACCTGTCTACAGGTTAAGCGTGGTATTACATCTCAACCCAATTCACCTGTGTGCAGATCTGTAGTACCGCACCCAACCTGTGGACAGCTGTGGCGCTGTTTTCTGATCCTGAGCGTTACTGGGATGCACCTGACATATTATGCTTTTCTCACACAAGCCTCTCAGACAACATGTAGACTGCCATCAGAAACTAGATCTATGGACTCATGCACACGACCATGATCAGCCCAGAAAACACGGTATGTATGTCACCAGCATCACTATGATCCTTTCAGTCAGTGGAGCTGGCGTTGACCCAGGGACTGTGTTTCCCAGGCCGATCATGGTCAAGTGCATGAGCCCTAAGATCATTAGTATTATGCCTTCATTCGCCCTCATCCTCTTGACTCCACATTATGGCTGCCGCCATAGGGTGCCGTTCACTCTTTCATCTGCTGCCCCATGCGGAAATATAAATTCAGCATAAAACAACAAAAAAATCAGTAAAATATTGCACATAGTCTGGTACACAGCAGCTGCATGATGCCACACAAAGGACTCACAATGGGATGTACATATAATACACAATAATACATTACAAGACATTCTGTACAACAAAAGAAGGGCATGAGAAGGAATCACATGACCATAGGCACATTACCCATAATGCACCATTGTCGGGATCATCTGCTGTAACCCTAAATCACCAATCTGATTGGCTGCAAATGACTCCTGTAAGGCAAGGATCTCACAGACTCTGTTCATTGCTAGTCACGGACTTCGGTCGCACATAGCAGTCACCTATTACAGTCTGTATCGCATTCACATCCGGTGGCGGCCATGATTAACTAAACAAATATTTCAGGTCATTTTAAAGAAAGAGCATGTCACAGGCAGCACGGAGCAGGGATCCTATCTGACAGCTCCTCATATCTCAGCTTCCAGGAACCCCACTGGTCTACTGGGGACAGTGAGGTTACAGAATACGCAAAGTTTTTGTTATTGCATCTAAAATAAAACATGAAGCAATTCTGCAAAAAAACCATCTTAAAGGGGTTGTCCCACGAAAAAAATATTCTACAGTTTTCAAACCAGCACCTGGATCTGAATACTTTTGTAATTGCATGTAATTAAAAATTTAGTATAGTCACTAAGTTATTCAATAAAATGTATCTTTATAGTGCCACTTAATTTCTTATTTCTTTGACCTATTCACTGAGAAGGCCTCACATGCTCAGTTTCAACTTTTAACTGTCTCCTGAGCTGTGATAGGGAGAGCTGATACACGCCCCCTGAGCTTCAGCAGAATAGACACTCCCCTTGAGCTGTCAGCTTGATATAAATCTAGCAGAGTAATGTATGAGGAGATCTCTGGATCCATGTGAGGTACAGGGCTGGTTCTAGCTTTGTTAGAAAGAGATTGTCATATATTATATGATGTCTGATTTTCATTTTTTACATTATTCGTGGGATAATCCCTTTAATAAAGAAACAACAGTTTTTTTTATGTCTCCATGGATAGAGACTACAAATAAGCCCTGTGTAGTCTGATCTTGCTGTCCCTTTCTTTATAAACCTATATAGACAACAGAAGGGAAGGGGGTAGAAGAGACTAACACAATGCTGCAGGATCAGACTACACAGGATTTGTTTGGAGTCTGTTACCATGGAGATACATAGATCTGCATAGGAGCTGTTGGCTCAAAATGTTTTTATTTTTTTAAATGAAGTTCTATTTACAAAGTTGCTCAATTTTTCATTTTAGATGCATCAGAGCAATAAAAAAGAACCTTTAATTGCAGTTTTCTCTGAAGAAATCATTCACGCCTGCTAAAATTCAATATGTGGTTAAAGGGGTTGTGCAGTGGTTTAAAGGGGTTATCTATCCTCTGGATAGCTCATCAGCATCTGATCGGTGGAGGTCCAACACCCGGGACCCTCGCTGCTGGTTGCAGTCACAGTTATGCTATTGGAAACAGTCAGCAAGCTTATCAACAAACATCTAGGAGATGAAAAAAGTAAGCTCTGTGCAGACATTGAACAAACACGGGTCTGCAGAGTTGTGAATGCAGCTCTGGAGTATAATAAAGGCTGTAACTTGATACAAGATAAGTAATACAATGTATAACAAGGTGACTCCACTTTTTTGAAGATTCATTTTTTAATGTGAATGCTAAAATCATGTTTAAAGGGGGACAATTACTTTAAAAACGGTCAGACACAAGCATGATGTTTTCAGTAGAGCAACGGATAAGCAGCTGTCAGACATCTCTAATGCTGCTTATCTCCGGGGAAGAAAAGGCTCGGGCATGACAAACTCATCCTGTCAAGTTCTTCTGTTGTTCTAAAGCAGACTTTGGTTGGGGGTTTAACACACATTAGGCAGTGTTCATACAATGCAGTTTTTGCCATGTTTTTCTGTAAAACCACAGCTAAAACTGCACTGCAGCTGCAACGTGTGAACACAGCCTAAGATTATCAATGGATCAGATATAGTCTGTGGGATCTACGACCACGGTGTCTGACTGCGCAGTCCTTGGCTACACAACGGCTGCGATATGTGCTACAAAGGTGTGTGCGACTGTTACAATGGCGTTTCACTAGTGCCATTGTACTGTGCCTTTTAGGTGTCGGCTTCTTGTGGGTTTGAATTTGTATCGTTGTGTTCAATGTCGGTTCATGTTGCCACTGTTCTGTGTGCCCTGGCCACGGTTATTTGTGCCAATGTGCTTATATTTCCCCTCAGTTCGGTATTGAGTGAGTTAATGGGGGTCAATTACTAACGTTTTTGGAGTAAAAAATGTTGCAAGACCCCTTTTTGCTACTTTTTAAATGGCCATGGGACAATATTTTGTCACACGGGCGTTTTTATCCTCGCCATTTAGGAGTGGTGGGGGACATTCTGGGAGTTCAGCTCTAAAAAGACAAAAAAAAGAGGAGTAAAAACTACTCCAGTCAAGGGATGGAATACTTTTAATGTCAAGCGCATGGATAGCCAGAGGTGCAATTAATTTATGACGAGGTGCACACCTTGTCATAAAATAGGCAAATCCTTTGACTGCACAGAGGGAAATCCAGCGTAAAAAGCCGGCCTTTGTAAAGTCCCATTGGTCCTTGGTCTTGTGTGCATCTGTTTGACTACTTAGTTTGTTAAGTCTACTATATACTTCCTGAGTTGTTACCTTGCTACATATTTCCTCAAGTTGTGTCCTGCCCCTGATTGTGCAACACAGATTCTGTCGGATCACTGCATGTTCTGTCTGTGTCTAGGTTCTGTTTGGTCCATTCACTGTTTGCCCAGCTGTCTGACTTCATCTGTTGTCCTTGCTCTGTTTGCAATGCTCTTGAGTCTGTTACGTATGTGGTCTGAATTCTGTCCTAGTTCTGTTGGCCATGCTCTTGAGTCTGTTCCGTATGTGGTCTGAATTCGGTCCTAGTTCTGTTGGCCATGCTCTTGAGTCCGTTCCTTATGTGGTCTGAATTCGGTCCTTGTACTGTTGACCATGCTCTTGAGTCTGTTCCATGCGTGGTCTGCTTCTGAACTGTTTCCTAGAGTACTGTGCCTGTTCTGTCTTGCTAAGTTTCTGTACATGTATCTGCTATGTCTGAACTGTGTCCTGAAGTCTGTTCCTTGGATTTTGCATGCTCTCTGCCTGTTTTTTCCACAGTCTGGTTCTGTCCATGTTTTGCCTTGGTTTTGCTTGTGTTGAGCTTTGATCTTGCCTGTTCTTTCACTGCCTTGCACTGGTGATTCTGACCTGTTGAGTCAGATGCCAGCTACAATGGGACTTTTAAATGAGGCAGTAGACTGGTGGCTCCCCTGCTACATAGTCCAGACCCCTGAAAAGGGGTTAAATAGTGATAACCACAGGACCTCCAGGACAACACCCTAGTCCAACATCAGTCCTGGTACAGTAGTTCCACAACCATTGTCCATAACATTATCTATTCATACAATATACTTTATATGAGTCCCTGAGAGTTAGAGTCTGTTATTATGTATAGGTTCCAATAAGAATCTACACAAAGGGGTAAGTATCCTGATAAATATATATCTTATACTGTAATGATCCAAAGTTACACACCACCTGTACTGTATCCCAGAGCTACACTCGCTGTTCTGCTGGTCATCACTGAAAGCTGTCAGCAAGCTTGTTGTCAGACCCACCTGTAGCAGCCGAGCTGCTATAATGCAGTTAGTTTTCAGATTACTATGTAGTGCCTGGTGGAAATACAACACTTGCGAGAACAGCATAAACATGATGTATTAGGCTGTGTTCACATCTCCGTCAGCCTGATCCGGCAGAAATGCCAGCTGTGAGTTGGACAGAAACCACTGCATGCAGCATTTATGCCGGAAAGCGGTCACCACTGGATCCCATCATAGTAAATAGGGATTCGGCATTGATCTGTTGAATCTGGCAATGCTGGAAACTGGCTGACCTGTTACATGTGCACTTGGCAGCTGAAGGCATCTGTGTTTCATCCCATGTCCCTATGTGCCCGTGTTGCTGAGAAAAATGATGTTTTAATAAATGCAAATGAGCCTCTAGGAGCAATGGGGGCGTTACCATTACACCTAGAGGCTCAGCTCTCTCTGCAACTGCTGCTCCCTCTGCACTTTGATTGACAGAGCCAGGCAGTGAAAACGTAATCTCACCTGGCCCTGTCAATTAAAGTGCAGAGGGCGCAGCAGTTGCAGAGAGAGCAGAGCCTCTAGGTATAACGGTAACGCCCCCATTGCTCCTAGAGGCTCATTTGCACATGTTAGTACAGGATAAGCAATGCAATGTATGTACACAGTGACTACACTAGCAGAATAGTGAGTGCAGCTCTAGAGTATAATACAGGATGTAACTCAGGATTAGTACAGGATAAGTAATGTAATGTATGTACACAGTGACTCCATCAGCAGAATAGTGAGTGCAGCTCTGGAGTATAATACAGGATGTAACTCAGGATCAGTACAGGATAAGCAATGCAATGTATGCACACAGTGACTGCACCAGCAGAATAGTGAGTGCAGCTCTGGAGTATAATACATGATGTAACTCAGGATCAGTACAGGATAAGTAATGTAATGTATGTACACAGTGACTACACTAGCAGAATAGTGAGTGCAGCTCTGGAGTATAATACAGGATGTAACTCTGGATCAGTACAGGATAAGTAATGTAATGTATGTACACAGTGACTCCATCAGCAGAATAGTGAGTGCAGCTCTGGAGTATAATACAGGATGTAACTCTGGATCAGTACAGGATAAGTAATGTATGTACACAGTGACTACACTAGCAGAATAGTGAGTGCAGCTCTGGAGTATAATATAGGATGTAACTCAGGATTAGTACAGAATAAGTAATGTAATGTATGTACACAGTGACTCCACCAGCAGAATAGTGAGTGCAGCTCTGGAGTATAATACAGGATGTAACTCAGGATCAGTACAGGATAAGTAATGTATGTACACAGTGACTGCACCAGCAGAATAGTGAGTGCAGCTCTGGAGAATAATACATGATGTAACTCCACCAGCAGAATAGTGAGTGCAGCTCTGGAGTATAATACAGAATGTAACTCAGGATCAGTACAAGATAAGTAATGCAATGTATGTACACAGTGACTCCACCAGCAGAATAGTGAGTGCAGCTCTGGAGTATAATACAGGATGCAACTCAGGATCAGTAATGTATGTACACAGTGACTCCAATTGTTACGTAAGGTGTAGGTACGCTTTAGGATTACATATACACAGCTTTTGTACAGATTGTGTTGATTGGTCCCCAACAAACGGCAGCTAAGAAGCGGGTCACATAATGACGAAAGCCCTTTTATAAATAACTCACATGTACATCAGGAGATACGTCACTTCCACTAGACACATATACATACACATATACATTTCTGGATTTGGCAATTAACCCTTCAGCTGCTGATCCAAGGCCCTTAGTCCATGTTCCAAACTATCCAATAAAGATATAAATGTACACTTGAGATGTGAATATTCCCATACAAAGAAAGGAGCTTCTCCCCCCTGAGATTATCCTAGATCAACGTATATACCATATACATATATACGTATGTCCTTCAGGCACAGCAGATCAATGCTGATTTTTGGCACTGTCCTTTTACATCTAGGGGATAGTAAAAACTCTCATCAAGTATTAATAAAGGACTCTATATGCACCATTAAAGGGCAACTCCATCCGCAACTGGTGAGTAAATATTCCTTAAATGGCGAGGAAATAAAATAAATAAAATCTGCCCGATATTCTCTGTGTCCCTCTGCCAAAGTCAAGCTAAAATCTGTGCTGACAACGGAGGAGGGGAAAAGCCGCTTGCATTATTAATCAGATTTTTTTAAAAAGAGAGCCCCTTTAAGGCAGTATTATTTTGACTATTGTGCACAATATCCTATCATTAGCCTGAGCTGATGAGTTTTATAAAGCACCCACAGGACTCCTTCCATTCATCTTAGAGTCCCCCCTCCCACCTGACCCCACAGATTCGACATCTGGGTACCTTTGCTTTTCCCTTCCCTATTTTCACACAGATAAACATTAATACATCATTTTTGTTCTTCAGACATGAAATGTGAGGGGTAAGTGGTCACAAAAACAGGCTGGGGGGGAAAAAAGCATAAAAAAAGAGAGTGTCCCAGATGTGGGATCTTCCCAGGTTATCGGATGATATTCAGATAATGCACTTCTGGGTACAGTGAGTTGATAAGGAGGGCGAGCAGCGTGTTCCCGTCCTGGAGACAGTGACCCGGGTACCGGATGAACTGGACCGCCTGCGAGATCTGCTCCTGATACTCCAAGTACTGTTTGCTTGAGTTCAAGGACTCCACAGCACCTAATGCCTAGAATATAGAAATACATGTTACCTGCGGGGTACTTTTACTATTGGGGTGGATATTTTACTAGTGTGCTGTAAAAACTCAGCTAATGTAGCATTGAGAGATTTAGAAACCTGGCTGGTCTGGCATTAGTTCTGAGTTTTAAAGGGGTAATCAGACACCATATAGTATGAGGGGGAGTCAAACATTACCCGAATTTATTTTAATCAGCTTTCAGAAAAGAGAAATACATCATTTTTTGACATAATCTTCCTGCTTTTCAATACAATTTGTCCATCCGCCAACAAGTTTTCGTATTTAGGCTGAGCTGGGAGCCACAAATGCACCACTGTCTTCATCTCTACATAAAACGTGAATCTTCATCCTCATAGGGTCACATAATCCACAGTCGCTCATCTAACTAACGGAATCAGTTCATGTGCACACTCAATGTTGTCATTAGTTGTGTTTTTCTGATGCAACTCTCTCCCTATCACAGCTCAGGGGGTGTGTCCTTTCTTCTGCAGCTCTCCATATCACAGCGTAGGGGGCATCTTTTCTGCTGCAGCTCACTACCTATCACAGCTCAGAGGCCATGTCCTTTCTGCTGCAGCTCTCTCCTTAAGACAGCTCATGGGTGAGTCCTTTCTGCTGCAACTCTCCCTATCACAGCGCACGGGCACGTCCTTATGCTGCAGCTCTATCACTGCTCAGGGGGATGCGCCCTTTCTGTGGAGCTCTCTCCCTATCACAACTCAGAGGGCATGTCCTTATGCTGCAGCTCTCTATCACAGCTCTGAGGGTGTGACCCTACTGCTGCAGCTCTCTCCCTGCAACTGTCAGAGCTTCTAACAACAGATATGACTGGCGGCAGTTGAAGGATGGAACTGAGCATGTGAGACCACCTAAGTAAGTGGACGTGCACATAACTCAACTCCGGGGGGCATCATTATAATGAAGTAAATAGACTCTCTCACAAATTAAACATTTTTGTAAGAGAAAATAAATCCCAAAATTAACTAGTTTTTCATGCTGAATTATATTTAATTCACATTTAAAGAGGACCTTTCACCGCTCCTGACATGCCTGTTTTAATAGTTTCATACATTCCCCATGTAATAACAATTCTGGAACATCTATTCTTATGTCTGTATGTTGTGCCATTCCTTTATTATTTGCACTAGACGTTATGAATGAATTGCTATTTGCCTTCAGTAAAGGAACAGAGGGGAGGTGACCAGTTGGGGGTGTGTACCTGCACAGACTGACTCTAGCCAATCAGTGCTGTCCTGTTCAGACTGTGCAGGTACACACCCCCAACTGGTCACCTCCTCTCTGTTCCTTTACTGAAGGCTAATAGCAATTCATTCATAACTTCTAGTGCAAATAATAAAGGAATGGCACAACATAGAGACATAAGAATAAATGCTCCAGAATTGTTGTTACATGGGGAATACATGAAGCTATTAAAACAGTAATGTCAGGAACGGTGAAAGGTCCTCTTTAATGGTGGCACAACCACTTTAAGATTATGTCCAGACCAGAAATATTCTGCTGTGGCTTGTTTCAAATCCGCAACAAAATCCACATGGATTTCATCCCTGCTTCACTGAAAATGGTAAAATATGCAGTGAAAATACACAACAAATCTACAATAGAATGAGAATGCACATTTTCTGGTGAGGGAAATGTTTACAGCATGTAAGTGAGATTTGTAAAATCTCATCTACTTCCTTGTACTGTAACCCGTAAAATCTGCAGCAAATTCACCCAAAGGGTCCAAAGATGGATGTGGGGTTGTGGAAACTGGTCAATCAGCTCAGAGCCGAGAGAACAATGGAAGAAATACATCTATATACAAAAAAACGAATCCTGAGTTCCAGCCTGTATTATACTTCAGAGGGATATTCACAATTCTGCTGCTTGTAATTGGAAACAGTCAGCAAGCTAGTTGTCACAAGCCCCTAAAAGCATAACTGAGCAGCTAGAACACAGGGGACATGCAATTATTGGCCCATAGCTGGTGTGAAGATGTCACATTCTAGAACTGAGATCATAGTGGAGATTTCAGCTCTAAAGCCTGAGGAGTATGACAAGGAGGACGTACAGAAACATTCCCACATTGAGACATGATTGAGAACGTCTGAGGTTTTATCTTTTATAAACCTACCTGTTGAGCTCTTGGTGACAGATGAAGACCAGACCCTGCCTTAAGGCGCACTTGGTTTTCAGAGGGGATCTGGGCTAAAATGAAGGCGGCCAGACTGCGAGAGATAATCCTGAACCTGAAATAAGCATAAAACGTCATATTGTGCATCACACAACTGGGCGACACTGCAAAACGAAGACTTTGGGGGAGCCCTATCTCATGCACATTCTGGGACCAATATTGAAGGAAGTCAGTTGGCCTAAAACACCTACGTCCCAGAAATTCTCAAGGCTATATACAAAACATTTGTATATACTTGCGTTTCTTGGGGATCTTTTGCCTCTGCTCCTCCACACTATGATGTGTGAGCGGCCTTTTGTTTATTTGATGCTAGTGCTCAGCATCATAGGTCTTCCTACTGCTGCTCCTTCTCCCCTCCCACAGCATCCAATCTCACAGTAAAAGAATAAAAATTGCAGCTGCATCTCCCTCCTTCCTCCCTTTTTATACTGGATTATGCTATGATTTTTGGGGAGATTTGCAAATGTCTTCAGGCAAGAAAAGGGGAACTACAAGTTGCTGGGTGGAAAGGAAGGGGCCACCCCAACCTGGCGGAGAGTGGAGACTTCCTTCCAAGGCCGATAGCCCCCAGTATCCCAGTAGACATTCTTTCTTCACCCAGGAGGCAGAGTCGGGTCTGGACTGAGAGCAGGATCCGCAGAACGTTCTCGGTGACTTCGCTGTCGTTCTGCTCCACCTGGATCAGAGACAACTGCAGAACCTTATGGAACCACAAGAAGAGTTTGGATTCTTCACTGACAGAGCTAAAAACAAAGTATACAAAGAGAAAAAATAGTATATAAAATATACATATAGAATGGCATGTAATGATGCAGTAAATATTAATATTAATCTGTAAAATGCATGACTACCAATCTGTGCAGTCTGTGGTTGAATGTGGCCACTGCCGGCCACCTTGACTGTGTGGGCCCCAGAGGGCAGACCCGACCTGTCAGACATTTATGAATATCCCGTTGGCTCGCCATAAATGTCTCGGATGGGAGCCCATTACAAACCTCGGTGTCCTCCTGCCCCCGACCACAAAGCTAGCCCCACTCCCAGGATTTAATTACTTAAAGGAATATCCAAATCACATACAATGGCGGCATATCGCTAGGATATGGCCCATTTTCTCATAGGTGCGGCTCCCACCACTGGGACCTGCACCTACAAGGAGAATGGAGCAGGGAGAACTGTGGCTGGAGGACCCTGGGTTTCCCGGGGTCCGTTCCACCACCAAGCGCTGCTCCCAAAAAAAAACCAAAAAAAACTGGGGGTCAGTCAGCACATCCAAGTATGCAGGTGCACGTCACACAGGTGTGGCTGCAAAATAAAATGGTAAAACATAGAAGGTGCAACAGCACTCAGCGAACACAGACAGCAAATCGAATACATATAATACCGCCATACTCACCATCTACACGATGCTTGCGCTACATTGTAAATGTGAGATTCTTGGCAGATAACTTTATATAAAAAAGCTATCTGTGCCCGTCTGCCATACCAAGGCGATCTCTTTAAGACGGGAACCTAAAAAGCCATAACGCTCAAGGAATACAGGTTCCATATAATGCTGAGCCAACTCTGTTCCACCTCTCCTGGTACCAGTTAGGCCTCCAAATGCATATAAGGAGAGCAGGGCAAAGCTTTATACTAGCACTAATTAAAATCAATAGGTAAGGCAGACAGGTTAGTTAGGAGTGCACGACCGAAATGGTGGTGGAGTCAGCCACGCCTCCACCTAAACTGCAAGAAAAACTGGGGGTCAGTCAGCACATCCAAGTATGCAGGTGCACGTCACACAGGTGTGGCTGCAAAATAAAATGGTAAAACATAGAAAGTGCAACAGCACTCAGCGAACACAGACAGCAAATCGAATACATATAATACCGCCATACTCACCATCTACACGATGCTTGCGCTACATTGTAAATGTATTATAAATGGTATTATATGTATTCGATTTGCTGTCTGTGTTCGCTGAGTGCTGTTGCACCTTCTATGTTTTACCATTTTATTTTGCAGCCACACCTGTGTGACGTGCACCTGCATACTTGGATGTGCTGACTGACCCCCAGTTTTTCTTGCAGTTTAGGTGGAGGCGTGGCTGACTCCACCACCATTTCGGTCGTGCACTCCTAACTAACCTGTCTGCCTTACCTATTGATTTTAATTAGTGCTAGTATAAAGCTTTGCCCTGCTCTCCTTATATGCATTTGGAGGCCTAACTGGTACCAGGAGAGGTGGAACAGAGTTGGCTCAGCATTATATGGAACCTGTATTCCTTGAGCGTTATGGCTTTTTAGGTTCCCGTCTTAAAGAGATCGCCTTGGTATGGCAGACGGGCACAGATAGCTTTTTTATATAAAGTTATCTGCCAAGAATCTCACATTTACAATGTAGCGCAAGCATCGTGTAGATGGTGAGTATGGCGGTATTATATGTATTCGATTTGCTGTCTGTGTTCGCTGAGTGCTGTTGCACCTTCTATGTTTTACCAAGCGCTGCTCCCGGCTGCTCCCATACAAGTAAATGGGAGCACACTGCGCATGCGCGGCCCCTGCTCCCATTATTTTCTATGGTGCACACGGAAATAGCCGAGCCAGCGCTTGGCTATTTTCAGCGGCCGTATTGAAATGAATGGAGGGCGGCTGCGCATGCGCAGTGCACCCTCCATTAATTTCCCTGCTCCGTTCTCCTTGTAGGTGCGGGTCCCAGAGGTGGGACCTGCACCTATGAGACAATGGGGGCATATCCTAGTGATATGCCCCCATTGTATGTGATGGCAAAACCCATTTAAATGGAGCAATATTTCAGTTCCCTGCAACTATGTTCTCAGGATTGGCGGAGGTCCCAGAAGTTAGACCCCCATGAGTAGAAAGTTAAAGGCTATGTACACCTTTGGGGGGAGTTTTTTTGTATTATTGCATTGTACTCATTTTAGTTAAAAATAACTTTTTAAATTGGACTTTATTACAAATATGGAGCCATTTTTTCTGTACAGAGCTGAGAAGCTCTACTAGAGGGACCTGAATTTTCTCTTTTCCATCAGACCAGGCACAGACGGACTCCTTATCTCTGCTCTCTGACATTATAAACACTCATTATAGCTCAGCTCTTATCTTACTGATAAGAATGTGGCTTAAATAAGTGTTTATGACCTCTTAGTAAATTAGAGGCAAGGGTTATTAGATGACCGGCACAAAATGAATACAATTTGAGAATACTCCTTTAATGACGAGCAGCAATTAATACTTTTAAGATTCTTGCAGCGTGAGGGATCCAAACACGTAGCTACATTGGGATCAGATTATCTACAGAGTGCTGGGGGCATAATAGGAGGTTTTTACCTCGGTTGTGCCTGCTCAATCCACTTGGAAATTTTGACCAGCATCCGCAGCTCATTGGTGAGGGTCTGTTCTTGGTTTAGACATTGCAGAACATACACGTGGAGGGTCAGGTAACTGCCCAGGACAAGGCATTCTTGGAGAAACTCCTCAGTAGTAAGTTCAGGCACCTGCAAGGATGCCAGGATCGGTCCCCAGCCTGGGTTCTGTGAGTGCAGAGACTCTGAGAAGAAAAAGCGAAGACATTGTATGCATGAAGGGGTTTAAGTTCTCGGCTGACTTACAGCATATGTCCACCTTTATTCACCATACTATATCTTAAATGCAGGCATACTCAGCACAAGTTGAGTCCTTGAGTACTACTCCTGGGTTACAGCCTATGTTACGGCCCAGAGCTGCATTCACAATTCTGCTGGTCATCACTGGAAACAGTCAAGGAAGTTGACATCTGCACAGTGCCCAATATAAAGAGGACATTTGCCAAAATACAAGTTCTGAGATACTGAACAAGCAGGGATGCTAGGAAATTTTAAGCCTGCAGAATTGTGAATGCAGATGTGAAGCATAATACAAGCTATAAATCAGGATTGATCCAAGATCAGTAATACAAAACGATATACAAAGTTCTGCAACTCTATGTAAAATTGTTATATAGATGACGGACAGATGATTTAACCAATTCACAACGAATGAAGGGGGAACGGGGCTCACGTGGCTGCTGCCCCTTCAGTAGGTTAAATAGCGGGGGGGTCCTACAAATTAAACATCAAGGGGGTCATTTATTAAGACTGGCGTTTTAGACACTGGTCGTAATAACCCCTATATCTGGCGGTGGATCTGCAGGAGTTATTAAGAGGAGCAGACCGCTACATAACTTCGGCGCATCTGGCGCCAGTCTAAATGTAAGCCAGCTCCCTTGCGGGCGTGGATTTGCACCATTTTCTGCGCCTAAAACAGGTGTAGAAAATATTGAATGAGACGTGCTGCCGCACTGTCCCCTTCCCCGCCACGCACACTTTTTTAGACCTGGAGTGAGCAGGGAAAATTCGCAGATTGAGGCACAACTAAATGTTGGGCCGCCATCTGTGCCTGAAATACGCCTAATATAGCCTTATTTCAGTATCATAAATTACACCCTAAATGTTTATCATAATGGCCGTTTTAAATGGGTTAAGTACTGGACATCTCTCCACTCTGTCCAAGAGACGACCTTGTAATAACTCAGAATTCACGACTAGTACAACCCCTTTAAAGGGCATCTGTCAGCAGTTTCGTACCTATGACACTGGCTGACCTGTTGAATGTGCTCTTGGCAGCTGAAAGCATCTGTGTTAGTCCCATGTTCATATGTGCCTGCATTGCTGAGAAAAATGTTGTTATAATATATGCAAATTAACCTCTAGGAGCAACGGGGGAGTTACCATTACACTTAAAGGCTCGGCTCTCTCTGCAGCGCCCTCTGCACTTTGATTTACTTTAGGAAAAGTCAGGGTCAGGTGTAATCACATTTACACTGTTTGGTCCTGTCAAAGTGCAGAAGGCGTGGCAGATGCAGAGAAAGCAGAGCCTCTAGGTGTAATGGTAACGCCCCCGTTGCTCCTAGAGGCTCATTTGCATATATTAAAACATCATTTTTCTCAGCAATGCGGGCACATATGAACATGAGACCAACATAGATGTCTTCAGCTGCCAAGTGCACATGTAACAGGTCAGCCAGTGTCATAGGTACAAAACTGCTGACAGATGCCCTTTAAGTTTGCATATTCCAATGCAGATAATACAGATTAGGTTCCCTGGAGTGACTCAGACCGATGCCACCAGGGTCATACATCACCTTGTGACAGTGGACAATGGACGGCAGCTACAGGTGATCCCCATAAAAAAGAGAAGAAAACAATGTGGCTGCATCAACAACTATTGCCATGTAGTCTACGTCAGGACCGCAGGAGCTTACCATCTTTGAAGTACGCCAGTATACACGCTTCCGTCGCCTCTGCCATGTGTTTGATGGAGGCCAAGCTCTGGCAGGCTGCTGTTAAGAGGGGCATGACCAACATGCCTTGCACTTTGTTATCAATCCACTTGAGCAGGGCTCCACGCAGGGACTCGGCTGTGGTCACGCTCGCGTTGTTCATGACCATCAGAAGCTCCATGAACAAACTGCTCAAAGCCATGTGACGCTTCTGGACCTCCAGATCTGGAAAACGGCAAGTGAGTCACAGAGCAGAAGTGGTCCCATATATACAGGTATGTGGACACCAAAGCTATCATAGACGTAGGTAATGCATACTAAGCCCTGCGAGGATCCAATGGCTCTCTGATGCTCCTCTGCCCTTGTAATGATGTGGATGTACAGCTTGTATTATAGTCTAAAGCTGCAATCATAGGCTTCAGAGCTGAAATCGGCCACTGTCACCGGATTAAGAGCCTTATTTCCCCCCCCCCGTGTGGATATGTGATAGAAGTGAGCCCATCTGTGTCTGATGTACTGGACCACAGTTCACACTAGAGGTGTCTCTCACCTGGAGGGCTGAATATGACAATATCGTCCAGCAGTTTGGACATCTCTTGCTCTAGGGCTGGAATGCTGATTTTACCATTCTGTTCCAAAGAGCCCATAAACTGGACGATCTGCTGAATGTAGATGCGGCATTTAGGAGTCACGTCCTGGAAAACAAAGATGAAAATGAAAAATGAGATCTAGTGAAACTGAAGTGTGTGGGAAAAAATGGTGAATTCTTAAGGCTGGAATGACATGCAGTTTTTCTGTTTCAATAATTTTTATTGAGTTTTTTTCAACATAATAAAGTACATTACTCATATGTTTATACAAGAAAGGCCAATTAGTTGGATTGTACAAGCAAGTACTTGTGGTTACAATGTGAATCTATTAAACCATGATATTAACATGCAGTTTTTGAGCCCAAACCAGAAGTGGATCCAGAAAGAAGGAGAAGAATAAGTCCTTCATTTATAGTTTCCATTCTTTTTGAATCTACTCCTGGCAATGACTAAAAATACCAGAAGAAACTGTGACATCACTGTGTTTATTATCCCTGTACTGTGACATCACTGTTTATTATCCCTGTACTGTGACATCACTGTGTTTATTATCCCTGTACTGTGACATCACTGTGTTTATTATCCCTGTACTGTGACATCACTGTGTTTATTATCTCTGTACTGTGACATCACTGTGTTTATTATCCCTGTACTGTGACATCACTGTGTTTATTATCCCTGTACTGTGACATCACTGTGTTTATTATCTCTGTACTGTGACATCACTGTGTTTATTATCCCTGCACTGTGACCTAATTGTGTTTATTATCCCTGGACTGTGACATCACTGTGTTTATTATCCCTGTACTGTGACATCACTGTGTTTATTATCCCTGTACTGTGACATCACTGTGTTTATTATCTCTGTACTGTGACATCACTGTGTTTATTATCTCTGTACTGTGACATCACTGTGTTTATTATCCCTGCACTGTGACCTAATTGTGTTTATTATCCCTGTACTGTGACATCACTGTTTATTATCCCTGGACTGTGACATCACTGTGTTTATTATCCCTGTACTGTGACATCACTGTTTATTATCCCTGTACTGTGACATCACTGTTTATTATCCCTGTACTGTGACATCACTGTGTGTATTATCTCTGTACTGTGATATCACTGTGTTTATTATCCCTGTACAGTGACATCACTGTGTTTACTGTCCCTGTACTGTGACATCACTGTGTTTACTGTCCCTGTACTGTGACATCACTGTGTTTACTGTCCCTGTACTGTGACATCACTGTGTTACTGTCCTGTACTGGATCTGTTTACTGTCCCTGTACTGTGACATCACTGTGTTTACTGTCCCTGTACTGTGACATCACTGTGTTTATTATCTCTGTACTGTGACATCACTGTGTTTATTATCCTGCACTGTGACATCACTGTGTTTATTATCCTGCACTGTGACATAACTGTGTTTATTATCTCTGTACTGTGACATCACTGTGTTTATTATCCTGCACTGTGACATAACTGTGTTTATTATCTCTGTACTGTGACATCACTGTGTTTATTATCCTGCACTGTGACATCACTGTCTTTATTATCCCTGTACTGTGACATCACTGTGTTTATTATCTCTGTACTGTGACATCACTGTCTTTATTATCCCTGTACTGTGACATTACTGTCTTTATTATCCCTGTACTGTGACATCACTGTCTTTATTATCCCTGTACTGTGACATCACTGTCTTTATTATCCCTGTACTGTGACATCACTGTGTTTATTATGTCTGTACTGTGACATCACTGTGTTTATTATCTCTGTACTGTGACATCACTGTGTTTATTATCCTGCACTGTGACATCACTGTGTTTATTATCCCTGTACTGTGACATCACTGTGTTTATTATCCCTGTACTGTGACATCACTGTGTTTATTATCTCTGTGCTGTAACATCACTGTGTTTATTATCTCTATACTGTAACATCACTGTGTTTATTATCCCTGTACTGTGACATTACTGTTTTTATTATCCCTGTACTGTGACATCACTGTCTTTATTATCCCTGTACTCTGACATCACTGTGTTTATTATCTCTGTACTGTGACATCACTGTTTATTATCTCTGTACTGTGACATCACTGTGTTTATTATCTCTGTACTGTGACATCACTGTGTTTATTATCCTGCACTGTGACATCACTGTGTTTATTATCCTGCACTGTGACATTTCTGTATTTATTATCCCAGGACTGTCACATCACTGTCTTTATTATCCCTGTACTGTGACATCACTGTGTTTATTATCTCTGTACTGTGACATCACTGTGTCTATTATCTCTGTACTGTGACATCACTGTGTTTATTATCCTGCACTGTGACATCACTGTGTTTATTATCCCTGTACTGTGACATCACTGTGTTTATTATCCCTGTATTGTGACATCACTGTGTTTATTATCCCTGTACTGTGACATCACTGTGTTTATTCATCCTGTATTGTGACATCACGGTGTTTTTTTATCTCTCTACTGTGACATCCATAGGGTAGCCCGTAAAATCAAAAGGGCCCGTAGAATGAGACACACTCACCAAATGTAGTTGTGCTACTGCTGGCACAACACAATGAAGCGTTTGTATTGGTGAGGGCTTGGACTGCTGATCCTGAACTGCTTGGTGATTCACCTGGAAATGGTGAGACTTGAGAAGAAAGAAGCAGATGCCAGGAAGCTGGCCATGTTTATTATCCCTGTACTGTGACATCACTGTCTTTATTATCCCTGTACTGTGACATCACTGTGTTTACTGTCCCTGTACTGTGACATCACTGTGTTTATTATCCCTGCACTGTGACCTAATTGTGTTTATTATCCCTGTACTGTGACATCACTGTGTTTATTATCCCTGTACTGTGACATCACTGTGTTTATTATCCCTGTACTGTGACATCACTGTGTTTATTATCGCTGTACTGTGACATCACTGTGTTTACTGTCCCTGTACTGTGACATCACTGTGTTTACTATCCCTGTACTGTGACATCACTGTGTTTATTATCCCTGTACTGTGACATCACTGTGTTTGTTATCCCTGTACTGTGACATCACTGTGTTTATTATCCCTGTACTGTGACATCACTGTGTTTATTATCCTGTGCTGTGACATCACTGTGTTTACTGTCCCTGTACTGTGACATCACTGTGTTTATTATCTCTGTACTGTGACATCACTGTGTTTATTATCCCTGTACTGTGACATCACTGTGTTTATTATCCCTGTACTGTGACATCACTGTGTTTATTATCCTGTGCTGTGACATCACTGTGTTTACTGTCCCTGTACTGTGACATCACTGTGTTTATTATCTCTGTACTGTGACATCACTGTGTTTATTATCCTGTGCTGTGACATCACTGTGTTTATTATCCCTGTACTGTGACATCACTGTGTTTACTATTCTTGTGCATTAGGAACAGACATGAGACATAGAGGAGACTAAACTCATCATAAGCTATTCATGTTGTGAACTGGATAAGTCTGAGCCACAATTATTTTAAATGAATGCTAAATCTAGTAATATTAAATAAGAACTCTGCAAACTTAAAGGGGTTGTCCAAGTTATGGAAAAAAAAATATAGCACTGTAAATCTGATGGGTAGCAATATATAACTAAGTTTAGCAAGTTTTAGGCAAAAAAAAATCTATATTTCCTCATTTCCCTGGTTCTCTTCTGGCCTTTGTTTACATGCAATAACAACAATCTCAGCCCCTCCCCCTTCTCCCCCCCCGCTCTGCAAAGGCAGTGAATACAAGTGCTGTGAGAACATGTCTGCCTGCTGGGATACTCAGCAGCATGTTGTTTGTGTAGGACTACAAGTCCCAGCTGTACAATGACACTGCTGATACACACAGGAAATTCTCCCTACCTGTTCTTGTACAATTCCTCTATAGCTCCTTGCCCAGCATTTGTCTCCTCTCACTGCTGCAGCTACTATTTGTTGTAAAGCCTTAAGCCCTCAGTGTGTTCTGGCTAAAGGGGTTAATGTTTTATCTGAAGAAACCAGGGGGAGAGCAGATAGCAGGAGCTCGGCAAAGAAAGGGGGCGTGGCCAGTGACGTCTCGTGTACAGGCTGTTATCTGAACTCTGAGGCTTGTGCACGAAACATCACAGACCAGGGAGATAAGGTGACATCACAGGTCATGTGACCCTCAGTCAACTCTGAGAAACCAGCAGCTTTAGAAACACAAAGTATATGGGAAAGTTGTTATACCTGACAAGTTAGAAACATATAAAGAACAAAAAAATAACTCGGACAACCCCTTTAAAGGTGCATTTCAGTAAGGTTTAAAGGAAAACAAATTTTGTATATAAAACTTATGATATAACACAGCAACATCCATAATGGCTCCCCATCACTTCCCAAAACAAACATGACATAGGGCTCATGCACACGAACATATTTTTTGGCCACATCCAATCAGCGTTTTTGCGGGTCGGATGCGGACCCATTCACTTCAATGGGGCCGCAAAAGATGCGGACAGCACACAGTGTGCTGTCTGCATCTGAATATCTGTTCCGTGGCCCCGCAAAAAAATAGAAAATGTCCTATTCTTATCCGTTTTATGGACAAGGTTAAGACAGTTCTATTATGGGCCGGATGTTCTGTTCCGCATTTTGCACACGGCCAGCATCCATGTTTTGCGGATCCGTAATTTGCAGAATGCAAAACAGACAACGGTCATGTGCATGCGCCCTTATTCTGGACTTGAGCTCCGCAATGACCTATTGTACTTACAGAGTAGATGCTGCAATCTGGAAAAGAGGAAAGTCCTGCAGAGACACGAAGAAGCTTCAGGAGTAGCTCATCCGCCAGGTGGGTGCTCAGGATGACAGAGGGAGGGTAATGGCTGCTGAAATACCCTATGACATTTTGGTAAGATACGGCATCCACCAAGTGCCAGGACAATGTGCCGGCCTGCCCCAAGAGGTTAATTAGAGGAGCCCCCTGTAAAATTATAGGTAATAAGCAATCAGTTCCGAAAAAGGAACTAAAAACACAACTATTCCTCCCTTGATATCCTTTCATTCCATCAAAATTGTGAGAAATGCATAAATTATTCTACATAGGTGTAAGGCAACTGGCTGCAGCAGGAGCCCTCCCCCATTGCCCATACGAAAAAAAAACCCACTCACTGAGTGAAGACCCCCGCCCCATTTATGACATCTTTCTTTTAATTCTACCGCTATATTAATAATGCTCAACCTGCGGCCCTCCAGCTGTTGCAAAACTACAACTCCCAGCATGCCTGGACAGCCTACACCTATTAGGGCATGCTGGGAGTTGTAGTTTTGCAACAGCTGGAGGCCCGCAGGTTGGGCATCCCTGCACTAGAGTTACAAGTCTTCATGCAACTTACCGGTTCATTTATGAGCTGCTCCTCTTTGGTGAGAAATACCAACATATACAAGAGGCAGACCAGCATGCGATGAGTTTCTGGCCGAGGAATGGGACCCCAGGCATCGGCCAGGACGTTCATCCAGTTTACATCACATAATACGCCTCCCAGGAACAGAAAACAGCTCTTTGGGCTCCCACGCTCCACCTAGTGGAAAAGAACAATTAGTGCAGGTCATCCATGATCAATATATGTATCCCCAACTGGAAGCCCGATTCAAATTTCCACTAATTCAGTCCAAACTGGTCCAACCCTGTCTGCATGACCTAAGCAGCTGCAAGAGAAATGCACGGGCGGCCTCAGCTACCTCTGAAGATGGGGTAACTCCAGCTGTTGTGAAACTACAACTTCTAGCATGCAAATCTGCTGAACTATTCTCTGAATTCCCACAGAAATAACTGGAGCATGCTGGGAGTCGTAGTTTAACCACAGCTGGAGACTCGAAGGCTGCTAACCCCTGCTTTAGAGCATGAGCTGTCCGCACTGGGGCTGAGTTCTTTAAAGGGGTATTCCCATCTCAGACAATGGGGGCATATCGCTAGGATATGCCCCCATTGTCTGATAGGTGCGGTTCCCACCTCTGGGACCTACAACGAGAACAGAGCGGGGAGCGCTGTGCCTGGAGGATTTCCCGGGGTCCGTCCACCACCAAACACTGTGAACGGGAACACACCGCGCATGCGCGGACACCGCTCCCATTCATTTCTATGGGGCCGACGGAAACGGCTGAGCCAGTGCTTGGCTATTTTCACGGCCTCATAGAAATGAATGGAGGGCGACTGCATATGCATATTCATTTCCCCGCTCCGTTCTCGTTGACCCGCACCTATCAGACAATGGGAGCATATCCTAGCGGTATGCCCCCATTGTCTGAGGTGGGAAAACCCCTTTAAGTTTTTTTTTTTTTTCAGTAACAAAACATATTCCCTATCCAGTGCCTAATTGCTGGGGTCCAAACTCTGGGATCCCCAGCAATCCTAAAAATATTCACTTCTCCAGGACTGCCAAGTAACTCCCCCCCCCCTTTATTAATAAAACATTTCAAAACTCTTCTTATTTTACGTAAGTTTTCTATAATCGCTTTGCTCTCAGCAGTGTAGGATCGGGCGTGAAGATCGCCTATAGTAAATGCAGGGACACTTCCAAACTCCTAGGGGTTAAAGGGGTCCTCCAGGATTTTTAATATTGATGACCTAGCCTCAGGATAGATCATCAATCTCAGATCGGTGGGGGTCCGACACCTGGTACCCCAACAGATCAGCTGAACGGGGAGAGTGCGCATGTGCCGTCTCCCTTACTGTTCTCCGCTGTACAGTATGTACAGTAAGAGAGATGGCACCTGCACACTGTGTGCACCGTCACACCGTACAGCTGATTGGTGGGGGGTGCCAGGTGTCAGACCCCTGCCGCTCTGATATTGATGACCTATTCTGAGGATAGGCCATCAATATTAAAAAGCCCAGACAACCCCTTTAAATATCAATACTCTAGGCGCAGAGCAATGTGTATGTGAAGCCCAAAGATCACAGGAAAAATCTCACCTTGAAAAACTCCTCCATTAGCGTCTGGTCAGGATACATGTCCTTCCAGGGCAGCTTATTGTACTCTGTGTGATAGGTATACAGAATATACTCTGGGTGCATGGGTGCAGTGCAGGACTCACAATAGTGCATTAGATGTAACCACAGCGCCCCCCGCTGTCCAGGCAGAAGGTGATCTGCAAGGAGATAATAAGACGGTTTGTAAAATGGAGGTGATGTACGGTTACTAATTACCTGCCCTTTATATCCTATTCATTTTAATAAGTTGGAACACTTAAGATGAGACGTCTTCTTCAAGGTATTTCATACCGATATAACAGAGGAAACAATGGAAGTTTAGTGATTTAGTATTTGGAAAGCCCGACCTGTGCCTGATTAGGGGTTGGGGGCATTGAGATGATTTATACCAAACCATTGGATGTGACAGACATTCCCCCAAACCTCGCTTCAGAGCCAGAAAATCTTGTCAAAGACTTCACTGGCCGTCCAATGTTCTAGTGAGGTTCTCAAGGATCTTAAAGGTAATACTGCATATCGTCAGCAAAACAACCTATGCCTTAAAGGGTTTCTGTCACCAGTTTTGGGCATATAAAACAGGATGACATTTGCAATGTGCAAATGTCACCTGATGCCCCGTTTTTGTATAAAATCGACTTTAGTAATATGCAAATGAACCATTACTAGGTGCAAGGGGCGGTAACCCTGCACCTAGTATCGCCATTTCCCCACCTTTAGGTACGCCTACTTTCTTGTGACGGACAGGGCCAGGAAGCTCGCTCTATCTGCTGCCAGCCCTGTCTGCGCTGCAGATCCTGCGCCTGCGCCGTGCGGTCTTCATTTGGCGCAGGCGCAGTGAGTGCCGCTGGCCGCCGGGCTCCCAGCTTCATCACTGCACATGCGCGAATGAAGGCAGCGCGGACAAGGCTGGCAGCAGATATAGCGAGCCGCCTGGCCCTGTCCAAATCAAGAAAGTAGGCGTACCTAAAGGTGGGGAAACGGCGATACTAGGTGCAGGGTTACCGCCCTAGTAATGGTTCATTTGCATATTACTAAAGTCGATTTTATACAAAAACGGGGCATCAGGTGACATTTGCACATTGCAAATGTCATCCTGTTTTATATGCCCAAAAGGGTATAAAGGGGATCTGTCACCAGCGACCTTCCGATCCGGCTGTTTGCACAACCACAGTTACGATTCGTCTGATTAAAACGCTGTTTTTCTTTGGTTGGTCCGAGGCTCTGTTCCCAAATTATGATAATTTTTCCTAATATGTAAATAAGGCCTTTGGTGCAAAGAGGGCGTCACCATTCCTGTTGTTGCACCCAAGCTCTGCTCCTTTCTGAGGTCAGCCCCCGCCTGGCTGCTTTGACTAACAGGGCTTGAAAGCGGCAAAGCAATGCATGATGGGAATGGCTCTAATTGTAGAGAGGTGCTCCGAGGGGCTCACTCTCACCTATCGGTGCGCCAAAAACCTATTTTACAAATTAATAACACGTTATTTTTTTCAGACACGGCTCAACAAAGGAACATAAATGAGAAATCATTTTACTGGGCAAGATCAACTCTACCAGGCACTATGCATGGATAAATAGGGTCGATCCTGCTTAGAGGTGCTCTTTTAAGGGAATCTGTCAACTGGATTCTAGACTATTATCTGCAGTAATACATGAGTAGTGCTGCACATAAGGAATCCAGATCGCCACCTAGCACTCAAAGCTTCACGGAAATACACAGTCTGGGCTGATGTGCTATAATGCGCATGCACAGCAGTCCTGACAAGGTGTTTCAGTGAAGAGTGAAGAAACGGCAGTAGTAAAATAAATAATAGTGATCTGGACTCCTTATCTGCAGCACTCCTCATGTATTCCTGCAGATAATAGTCCAAGTTCCTGGTGAAGGATTCCCTTATCCAACCCCTATAATGTCCCCCCTAATGCCCGGGCCCCTCATACTGTTCATACTTACCCCGCTTCCTGGCACCTGCGTCGCTTCTGATGCCAGCACGGCCGCCGTTGCATCTTATCGTTGCGCGGATTAAAAAGGGGGAAGGGGGGAGTGGGTTTTGTTGCAGCCAATGGCAGGCCGTGATGGGAACGAGCTTCCCTAGCATCATGGGTGCTATTGGCTGATACCACCCCAACACCGCCCCCCCCCTTCCTAATGTTTTCATCAACGCAACAGGGAGATGCAGCCGCGGCCATGCCCGCATCAGAAGCGGCGCGGGTGCCGGGTAGTGGGGTAAGTAAGACCAGTATGAGGGGCCCGGGCATTAGGGGGGACGGATACCCCCTTTAAGATGACCTTAAAGGGGTTTTCTCACTTCAGTAAGTGGCATTTATCATGTAGAGAAAGTTAATACAAGGCACTTACTAATGTATTGTTATTTTCCATATTGCTTCCTTTGCTGGCTGGATTCGTTTTTCCATCACATTATACATTTCTCATTTCCATGGTTATGACCACCCTGTAATCCATCAGCAGTGGTCGAACTTGGACACTATAGGAAAACGCATCAGCCTCTCTGGTGGCCGGG
This sequence comes from Rhinella marina, assembly GCA_900303285.1. NCBI lineage: Eukaryota > Metazoa > Chordata > Amphibia > Anura > Bufonidae > Rhinella > Rhinella marina. Next base: position 374,045 of record ONZH01011947.1, read on the forward strand.
ACCATGGGAGCTCACATAGGTTAGTGCTTTTTCCTATATTGTGCAAGCACGACCACCGCTGATGGATTTCAGGGTGGTCTGTAACCATGGAAACGAGCAGTGTATAATGTGATGGAAAAATGAGTCCAGCCGACAAAGGAGACAATATGGATAATCACAATACATTAGTAAGTGCCTTGTATTAACTTTCTCTACATGATAAATGTCACTTACTGAAGTGAGACAACCCCTTTAAGGTCTCGTCCATTGTCCATGATTTATCCTACAGTTTTCATGTTAATGCTCCTTTCCATAATTGTAGACAACGCGAGCTTCTCTTGGCGGTTGGGCTGGCTGATGTTTCAGTTCCATCCAGATGCCATTTCTTCTTTTCGCTCTCCTTGGCACGCTGTAGGAAGATGTGTCTACTCTCGAAGCGATGAATATGCTCCATGTGGACATTGAATCTTCCCTCGTTCTTAGTTACCCCCGTAGAATTCTCTCCAAAGTTGTACCTCCAGCCAGTCTTGTCAGGTTCACACCATGCTGTTCTGTACTATGTCATACCCCTTGGGGTCCATGTCCAATGCCACTGGCTATTAAACCATCACCTAATGCATTATTGCTTGAGGTCTCCCCAATAACCACTAGAATAGGGGTTTAGAGTTCATTGTTCCTCCTCATGGCACATGTAGGAAAGGGGCAGCAATCGAGCATGTGCGCTGCCCCTCCATTCAAAGACTATGAAACTGATGGAAACATGACCATCAGAATACAAACATGACCATAAGTATTCAAACATGACCATAAGTGCCAAGAATAAACCGCTAAATCATGTCATTCAAGAAAATAGATAATATACATCATCTTCACTGAAATCACTGTCCTCACATGTTAGAACTCCCGCACTCACCCTGAAACTTGTGATGCAGGGTCAAAATACAGTCACAGAACAGCTGGACCAAGACGGCGGCGGTGCGAGTGTCACTCTCCAGCCAGGGATAGCAACGCTGATTACTGAGGAAAAGGACAAAGAAGATGCTGACTGTACACAGCAGACAATATCAAAAATAGGTTTTCATTCCATGACTGCCAGCAGAGATTTTGAGCTGATACACAAAATATAAAAGAAATCTTTCATATATTTAATTATATTGATTTTCTGGCACCCCTTTACGAGTTCAGACCCACAGGGGAAACCTGTGAATCCCCTGGTGGGCTCCTGAGCCAGAAGTGGGCCCGCAGCTTCCATGTGAGAGACACACGGCACAGTACACGTGCTGCACTACAGACTCCCCAACATTCATCTGAATTTCAGTGGCCGTGGAAAGACTGAGAAACTGATTCTCTATCTTGGGTTGTCTGGGAATCCATAAGTTTGGACTGAAGCTATCCTCTGCTGTTGAAAGATTCATACTTAAAAGGACTGTCTCATCTCAGACAATGGAGGAATATCTCTAGGATATGCCCCCATTGTCTATATCGGCGCGGTTCCCACCGCTATTGAGAACGGAGCCCCAGAAGTGGTGGAGGGCGCACTGCGCATGCCCTCCATTCATTTACTATGGGGCCACTGAAAATAGCCAAGTGCTGGCTTGGCTATTTCTGCCAGGCCCATAGAAGTGAATAGGAACGGCGGACGGTCATGTGTGATGCGCTCCCATTCACTTCTATGGGAAGATCGTTTGGTGGTGGCCAGACCCGATATAGTTGCGGGTCCCAGCAGTCTGAGACAACCCCTTTAACTGCTACCTGCTGCACCAGACCTGCATAATGGCTCTTGCATGGTCACCTGCTCTGCTGCAGTCAACCACTGGCTTCAGCGGTGACATGTCTCTTGTGGACAAGTCACTGCCAAAGCAAATACTGGGAATGAAGTAAACAAGCCGTGGACCTGAAGACAGACACGGTGGAGCCAGTATGAAGGACCAGAGCAGGTAAGTATGGATCTTTCAATAGAGGAGGCAGGTTGTGAACTTAGGTATTCCTGAAAAACCCCTTTAAATAGGACCTTTCACCACCCCTGACATACCTGTTTTAAAAGCTTCATGCATTCCCCATGTAATAATAATTCTGGAGCATCTATTCTTATGTCTCTATGTTGTGCCATTCCTTTATTATTCCTGCTAGAAGTTATAATTGAATTGCTATTCGTCTTCAGTAAGGGTACAGAGGGGAGGTGACCAGTTGGGGGTGTGTACCTGCACAGTCTGAACATGGCAGCACTGATTGGCTAGAGTCAGACTGTGCAGGTACACACCCCCAACTGGTCACCTCCCCTCTGTTCCTTTACTGAAGGCAAATAGCAATTCATTCATAACTTCTAGTAGAAATAATAAAGGAATGGCACAACATAGAGACATAAGAATAGATGTTCCAGAATTCTTAGTACGTGGGGAATGCATGGAGCTATTAAAACAGGCATGTCAGGAGCGGTGAAAGGTCCTCTTTAAGGTCACTATACACCTTTAATAGCTGTCGGTCAAATGTTTGGCCAACAGCTATTTCTCTCTATTCCCCTATACAAATACATGCTCTGTATGTGTTTTCAATGGCAGGTGAGGAGAAGACCACTGCCAGACATGTCCAGTGCTGGATTATCCCATGGGGGATAAAAAGGATTGGGTGAACTGAATCACCCCCCCCAAACATCTGTTGGGAAGCTCTCCACCCTAGAATGAAAAATGACTCATTTTTTGCACAAATGAACAATGAGACCATTTGGCTGCCGGGGTAAACGGTCACTTCGAAGGCAATTTTTTAATGATTGCATTTTACTCATTTTTGGCTAAAAATCTTTTTTTTTTTTTCAATTGGCCTTCATTAAAATTATTGAGCTGTTCTGTCACAAAGGGTTAACAGTTATTCTTGCTGTGTGACTGGTGCTTTCACTTTGATTTTGTCATCTAATAAACCTTATCTCTCTAAATTACTAAGGCCCCTTTCACACCTGCGGCAGGGCACTCCGGCAGGCTGTTCCGGTGGGTGAACAGCCCGCCGGATCTGTGCTGCCGCAGGTGCACGTGTGGGGCCGGAACTACGCTCCGGCCACATTCACTGTAATGGGGGCGGGACGCGGATCCGGCCACAGCACGGCAACCGGGTTTGCCGTGTTGCATAGTTCCCACTCGTGCACCTGCGGCAGCACAGATCCGGCGGGCTGTTCACCAGCCGGAACAGCCTGCCGGAGTCCCCTGCCGCAGGTGTGAAAGGGGCCTAAGAGATCATACACACTTATTTAAGCCAGTCTTATCAGTAAGATAAGAACTGAGCAATAATGAGTGTTTATAAGGTCAGAGAGCAGAGATAAGGAGCCCATCGGCTCCCAACTGACAGAAAAGTGCTGCTAGAGCATCTCAGCTCTGTACAGAAAAAAAGATGCCATATTTTTAATAAAGACCAATTAAAAAAATTATTAGCTCAAAATGAGTGCAATGCAATAATAATAAAATTGCCACCAAAGGTGTACATTGCCTTTTAAGGGTCAGTTCACATGACATTTTGCGCGTATTTTAACAAATATTACGCCTGTATACTGCCTTTCAGCAGCAGTTGCTTCTTTACACGTCTAAAAAAGCAGCATGTAAAAAAGAATAGATACAGAAAAATACACATTAAAAAACTAAGGCAGAAAAATCTGCTTGGAATCAGCGCTGATTTTTTACACGTGTATTTTAGAAATCAGCCGTGTGAATTGACCCTAACTGTAAGAAATGTTACTTTTTTTATTTCAGGCAAAAAATGCAGCGTTGTCATTGATATCATACCTGGTATCATCCTTATCTAGGACCATTATCCACGGCTTGAAGAGCTCCGTGACTTCTGAATGGAGAGACTTCAGCACTGAAGGGGTGATCAGATCAAGAGCGTGGTTAGTTAATCTGCAAGAAAAACTAATGTATCTGCGCACTACACTACACTTTTTCCCATCATGCTCAACAAGGGGGAAGGGCTTAGCGGAAAGGGGTGGGTCCAAGATGCCCCGATTCGCTTTGCGCCACCACTGAGATGCAAACATCGGTCACAAACTAAACCAACCAATATCTGGTACAGAGTCAGAGAACCGTGTCTCTCCCGGCACCACATGTATCATCCAGCCTGAGCGCCTGGGATCAAACTGCTGCAGGTCTAGACGGCCGGTCTATGGTTACACCATCTTTAGGATTAGTAAATCTGGGCCAGTAACTCTGAAGAACCCCATTAACCAAAGTGATTGCAAATAATGGCTCTCGCATTGGGGGACACTTTAATGGGGTATTCCCATGTCACAAAGTGATTGCATACTGCTAGCACACACCATCAATTTATCACTGGTGAGAGTCCAAACTGGACCGCACCAATCCGGAAAATGTTTTTCCCTAGACAGTGGTGCTTCCAGCCAACCGGCTGTTCAGGGACCTGAAGCCGTCCCCATTCACTTGAATACACCTGTGCTACAGTTCCTTGCCGAGTGCCTCTGTGCAGGGAAAGAATTCATATTGAAAATCGGTGAGGGTCCCAGAGGTCAGAATCCCTTTAATAGTTTCTGTGCAACTAGATGTGGACGCACCACAACTTACCTCTGTGATACCAGCAGTGGAGCTGCCTTAGGAAAGGGGGTTGTCCTTGGTGGACAACCCCTTTAAGGAATCTTATTTAGGCTACATTCACACGTCCGTTTAAAACATCCGCAATCTATCCGCATCCGTTCCGCAATTGCGGACAGTTTTTGAGGATATTTTGCGGATCTCCGGAACCGCAAAAAACGGATGACATATGGATACATCCTTTCCATTTTTTACGGAAAAACGGAACGGATGTCCTGGAAAAATGGAGCTTTTTTCCGGAACAACGGATCCGCAAAAAACTGACCGTTTTCTAGGATGTGCACACATACGGACGTGTGAATGTAGCCTAAATGGAACTTTTACCTAACTTTGCTTTAACGACTCAAACAGAAAAAGCAACACTGCAGATGAACGTCATGTGCAACAACAGCAAAAATGTTTCACATTGGTATCCACTTCTACCTTTTTTTTTGTTATAGTCCCTTTAAAGGGGTTCTCCGGGAATTAAGAAAATGAAAATACGCAAATATTACTTTATTATAAATATATTCCCAAATACCTTTCATTAGTTTTAATGGATCATTTTGTCTGGGGAGCAATCGTTCGGAGAAATAAAATGGCCGCTGTCGTATTAGTACACACAAAACCTGTCCTAATCACACAGGAGGACAAGTTACTTCACAACACTGAGGTAAAGAGCTGCCTCATCCTCCTCTCTGCTCTACTTGTCAGGGATTATGATCCTGAATACAGATGATAAGATCTTCAGCTGGATCTCTGACGGAATGGAGTTCATGAGGAGACATGAAGTACAGAGAGGACAGGACGGGATTTGTGTGGACTAACAGGACGGCGGCCATTTTGTTTCTCCTAAAGATCGCTCCGTAAACAAAACGAGCCATTATAACTAATGAAAGGTATTTGGAAATATATTTATAATAAAGTAATATTTAAGTATTTTCATTTTCTTAATTCCCGGAGAACCCCTTTAATCGTAATTGAGAAAATTGAGTGGACTAGAGGCAAAAGCCTATAGAACTATATGGCAGCTTTAGTGCAAGCTTCTCCCAAACAGCTCAGGAACACATATTCTACATCTGTTACTTGGTGCCATACAAACCCAGCCCAATGCCCAAGCACCAAAGGCTACTCATCCAGCTTGTGTATTACCTGCCTGAACTGTGGGACTTCCCATTAACTCTTGTTTGATGCTGAGAACCTCAAAGTCGATGTGACTCTTCACCAGATACTCCAGGAAGGTCTTCACCTCAGGGATGTACGGACTCCACTTGGACAGCAAACCGAAGCTCTGAAAGTCTGGTTTAGATAGACGCAGCTTGCTGAAAAAGTCCGAAAGCCACTTGATAGTCTCCAGAACCTGTAAAGATACAGGAAAGACAATTTTGCATCAAAGTCATAAAATCTACTGTGTGGATGTTCTTTGATTCTGCCCTGACAGCAGATGTTAGATTCTTCTTCTGGTACTTTACCATGTTATGACCATATGTGCAATGGGTGACAACATAAGATCAGCCCCAACCTGTGTGATCTGTCCCATAATGATCTGTCCCTGAACTGCTATATAAGTAATGATGTTACTACCTGCTTTTGAAGACCAGTGTGATTTCTGCAAACAATACAATGCTGAGAAAATGCTCTTAAAGGGGTTGTTAAGGAAAACCTCTGATAAGACATTGGCCATGGAAAGACAACTGTGTGCTGGGCGTTACATATGCCAAGGCAAAAGCATGACAACACATGCAGGATAGCCGCTGGGCGGATGCTTCGTCAAATATCCTGTCCAGCGTTCCGTTGCGTCTGTGCAGGCTCGATGTCAGATTGGGGCAGTAGAATATGCCCAGTCAATCCCTTTACAATAACAGTGGGTCAGACGCAGTGTGATTGACAGCTCTGCTCCGGGATTCTGCTGCATGTCGCATGCTGATAACACAGTAGGGCACATTCACTAATGGACTCGCAAGACCCCTTTTCTGTCTGTGACACAATTTTGGCGCACGGCCAGTTTTGCACCTTGTAAGCCAGTTGGATCGTGACAGGGGTGGGGGCATGCCGGGGGACCCCAGCCCCAGAAAATTTACTAACATTTAGGTATGGAAACTGGGGTTGGCGTAGTTTTTACTCCAGGGGCATAGACTGCCACTAATGCGCCTAATTTATGACGAGACACACGCCTTGTCATAAATCAGACGTATCTAGCGGCAGCAAAGAGGGGGGAAACTAAGGCTACTTTCACAATTGCGTTGTGGTTTTCCGGTATTGAGATCCAGCAGAGGATTTCAATACCAGAGAAAAACGGTTCCATTTTGTCCCCATGTGTTCTGAAGGGAAAGAGATCCATTCAGGATGCATCAGGATGTCTTCAGTTCTGGCAGCTTTCCGTTTTGTGACCGGACACAAAACCGCAGCAAGTTGTAATTTTGTGTCCGGTCATAAAAATGAAAAAAAAAAAACTGATCCGGCACTGAAACCAATGTAAGTCAATGGTGACGGATCCGTTTTTTTAGTCTCTTAAAAAACCGTATCCGTCACCCATTGACTTTCAATGTATTTTGTACCTGATCCGTTTTTTTTCAGTTTTGATTTCACACAACTGCATCCTAACGGAGCGGATGCATCCTGATGTGCAAAATCAAAATCCATCCGTTTAATTCTGGTATTGAGATCCTCTGCCGGATCTACCGGACTTAACAACGCAAGAGTGAAAGTAGCCTAAGACTGGCTTTTACAAAGCATATGAAGAGTAATTTTTAGGGCCTTCCAGGTGACATAGCAGGGCTTAGCCACCGATAAGTGGGGTCTTCCCTTTCGAGGAGGGTGCTCTGCTTTCAGGCAGGGGTAGCTGCAGGGGCACCTCAGGGATAGATCTACTCCCGACTCCGTCCTTCAAGGTGGCAACATTTTCAAGTATTATCCAGTACTTCACAACCATGACTTGTATAGGATATCTAAAAACGCAACAAAAATTGCTTTGCTATGTCCATCTTTTTTTTTTTCCCAATGAGTGAAGGTCACTAATATATTTGTTATTGCATGGCCACACCAATGTAATATGGGGGCAATAGAACATTTTTGATTATCTACTAGTTTTTTTTTTCTGTACATTTTTTGGTTTTCTAACATATATTTAAAGAGGACCTCTCCCCGCTCCTGACATGCCTGTTTTAATAGCTCCATGCATTCCCCACGTACTAACAATTCTGGAACATCTATTCTTCTGTCTCTATGTTGTGCCATTCCTTTATTATTTGCACTAGAAGTTATGAATGAATTGCTATTAGCCTTCAGTAAGGGAACAGAGGGGAGGTGACCAGTTGGGGGTGTGTACCTGCACAGACTGAACATGACAGCACTGATTGGATAGAGTGAGTCTGTGCAGGGACACACCCCCAACTGGTTACCTCCCCTCTGTTCCTTTACTGAAGGCTAATAGCAATTCAGTTATAACTTCTAGTGCAAATAATAAAGGAATGGCACAACATACAGACATAGGGATAGATGTTCCAGACTTGTTATTACATTGGGAAATACATGGAGCTATTAAAATAGGAATGTCAGGAGTGGTGAGAGGTCCTCTTTAGGCTTCATTCTCACGTCCGTATTTGTGCACATCCTGGAAAACGGTCAGTTTTTTGCGGATTTGTTGTTCCGCAAAAAACTGTTTTTCCAGGACATCCGTTCCGTTTTTCCGTAAAAAACGGAAATGATGTATCCATATGTCATCCGTTTTTTGCGAATCCGCAAAACACGGAAGGATGAATAACATCTGTACCTTTTTTTTTTTTTCTCCCCTCCTGGAACGGAATCCGCAAATATGGATGACATGCGGATGCCTTTCCGCATGTCTTTTGCATTTTTTGCGGATCCATAGACTTTCATTGTGCTACGGACCGCAATTGGGGAGAAAAGTAGGACAGGAGGATTTCTTTATGCTGACAGTCAGAACGGACACACGGATGCGGACACCACGCGGTGTACTGTCCGCATTTTTTCGGGACCCATTGAAATGAATGGATCCGCATCCTATCCGCATAATTGTCCGCAACTGCGGAAACGGATGCGGAAAGGATGCGGACACATTATACGGACGTGTGAATGAGGCCTTAATAAAAGTTACGTTTAAGAAGGGAATATTTCCTTTGTAGTGATAATTTTGATAACTTCCTCTTGCCATATATTTTTCTGTAAGCTGGGAAACTACAACTGGCGTAAAAAGCCGGTCTTAGTAAATGTGCCCCAGTATGTTGCCTAAATTATCATATACTGTTATGATGATGAAGATAGTTTAGCAGTTTGTAATATCTCCACTCATCAGCAAAAAATGCAAAAATAGTAGCAGAAACAGGGAGTCAGCAGACCAGCAGGATCTACCAACAGTTATGAATGTCTCGCTATAGACTGCTGACAAAAATGATATCTGTTCACATCTCCTGAAGCCCAGAAGAAGCAATGAAGGTTTGAAAGACATCGTGGAAGATTGATCAATGCAACTGCATGTGTTTTCTGATGTAATTGCATTGAGGAAAATGACATTGGATATGGACATGCTTTTCCAGAATGACCTTCTGAATAAAGAGATGTGGTCTCCTTGCACAATGGGAAGTGACAGCGCTCAGGCACGTGTAGGGTTATCTGACAACCAGCAGCCCGATACCTGCTCTGCTGACAGCATCATCTTGTTAGTGCTGTTCGGAAAGATGAGGGGATCCTTGGAATCCAGCTTCACGGTGTTTGGCAGGACTCTTGGTGTGTAACATCCCACGGCCTTCAGGGAGGTTTTCCAGCACTCCGGGCTCAGCAGCTGCTCCGAGGAACCTGTAAGACATAAAAGGAGATAGATTTGGCATTGGAACAAGTTCAGAAGAAACACACGCTGAATTCATCACAGATTTCTAGTGCCACTACACACAGACTCAACTGTACCCGCCTGTATCCAACCTCGGTAGCTGCTCTCAGCACCACATTTCTAACACATCGGTACTACAAAGTGATGCATTTAAAGGGGTATTCCCTTATCACTAGGTAAATGCCATCACTTCATGACTGGCGGGACTCTCACCGATCCTGAGAACGAAGGGGATGCAGAGCTGGAACAGTATTATATCCCTTTGGGCTCATGCAGGAGCAGATTGGCCATAGACCTTACAGGGAAATTTCCCGATGGGCCAATGCCCGGGGGCCACCTGGACCTTCCTCACGGGCGGTCAGTGGAAGTTTTTGGGGATGTGCTGCTGGCAGTATTTTGTCACGGACTGTGGTATTTGGCTCTGTTGGGTCGGTATAATGTGCCACAATATGGTATTGCTGGCCCTACCTTCCATCAACTCAGAACTGACTACAAAACGGGGCCACTTTTAGTATTTTTTCCAGGGCTATTTTAAGTTCCCAGTCCGCCCCTGGGCTCATGGACACATATGGCGGGTCCGCAATACATGGGCACAGGGTGACTGTTCACTTGAATGGGTCCGCAATCCCATAGATGCGGTGCGCAACGGAGGCGCGGATCGGAATCCCGTAGTGCTTCCGTGGTGTTTCTGGCTGTGCCTCTGCACCGCAAAAAAATAGAACTTGTTCTATTTATTTGTGGTGCAGATAGTTGGATGCGGATTGTGGACCCCATTGAAGTGAGTGGGTCCGCGATCCGCATGTGGAAGCCCCACGGCCTGTCTCAGGGTGCGGCTGTAAAGGGAAAATTTAGAAGGGGGTGCAGCGCCTAAGTGGCCCCTTCATTCTCATAATTGGTGGGGTCCAAACTCTGGATACATCTTAGTGGAATGAGATGTAAAATTTGCCAAACCTCTGGTAACTTTCCTATAGGAAAACTGTATATAAAAGTGTTATAGATGTGAAGTCCTGCTCCCTCTGGCACCATACCTAATAAGATATCTTATGGCCATGTATGTGTGATCTGCCCCATCAGGCCCTCTATCAGTTTTCTGCCTTTTATTCCCTCATAGATGTTGCACTGATCAATAAAGCCAACTGCATGTTACAGCAACAAATGACCGCTATATATCTATGGTGGAGACATAAAGGGAGAGGCTCACTTTGCATGAGCAGCCTCAGGCAGTCACTGTAATGGTCCGGGAACTGGTAGCGCAGGATCGAGCTCCAGTGCTTGCAGAAAATATTGAAAGGCATCAGCAGATCCTCGTCAGGTGTCAGGCCGCACAGGGTCAGAGCCAGGTGCACGGACTCCAGAAGTTTGCTCCGCTCAGACATGGAGGGCTTTGCGGAGTTCAACCAGTGGTTGAGATCAAACTGTAAAACAACAATATGAGAAGTAATGTAATGTGAGTATTATCACCTCCTTAACTACTTCCATTTTTTTTTTTCTTAAAGGGTTATTCCCATCTTAGACAATGGGGGCATATCACTAGGATATGCCCCCATCGTCTACATCGAGAACGGAGCCCCCAAAGTGAAGGAGGGTGCACTGTGCATGCGCAGCCGCCCTCCATTCATTTCTATGGGGCCACCGAAAATAGCCGAGCCAGCTAACGAACCGTCGGCTACATAGAAAAGAATGGGAGCGGCAGCCGCACATGAGTGGTGCGCTCCCATTCATTTCTATGCGCTCCCCGCTCCGTTCTTGATATGGGTGTGGGACCGGCACCTATCAGACAATGATATCCTAGTAATATACCCCATTGTCCAAGATGGGAATACCCCTTTAACTCTCGGCCTTCCCGGACCCATAACTTTTTTTCTTTCTCCGTTCACATAACCATACGAGGGCTTGTTTTTTGAGGGACAAGTTGTACTTTCTAATGGCACCATTTAATATTGCATAGGATGTAGTGGGAAGCTGGAAAAAAAATTCCAAATAGGGAAAAAATGCAATTTCTCCATAGTTTTAGGAGTTTTGTTCTTACAGCTTTCACTCTGCGGTAAAACTGACCGGTTAACTTCACTCTCCAGGTCAGTACGACTACAGCGATGCCACATTTCTATAGGTTTTCTTGTGTTTTATTACTTAAAACAAATAAAAACTTTGGAAAAATTATTTTTGATTTGCATCGCCATATTCTGACCACCATAACTTTTTTATAGTTGGGTCTATGGAGCTGCGTGAGGGCTTATTTTTTGCGGGATGATCTGTAGTTTTCAGTGATACCATTTTAGAGTGCATATGCCTTCGATAACTTTGTATTCAATTTTTTGTCGAGGTGAAGCAACGAAAAAACAGTGGATGTGACATTTTTATTTTTTTTCTGTTCACCACACAGGATAAATCAGTTCGGGCATTTTGGGACACGGCGGTGCAAATGATCTTTATATTTTTTATTCTTTTTTATTTTTATTATGGGGAAAGGGAGGTGATTTGAATTTATTTAATGTATTTATATTTAAAAAAAATATCTTTAATTTTTTTTTTACTCATTTTAAGTCCCTTTATAGAATTAAAAAATTGACTGTTAAATTGCTTATCCCATACACTGCAATGAATAACCTGTAAAGCGCTGCGGAATATGTTGGCGCTATATAAATAAAGATTATTATAATAATTATTGCAACCTATGAGAGTTGCAATATGTTCCTATGGAGCCCTGCCACCTGCAGGCCTCAATAGGAACTACTGCTGTAGTAGCCACAGTTCCTTCAGAGGGACCAAGACTACTACAGGGAATGAACGGCTTCTCCGAAAGCTGCGCAGGGAAGCCGTTTGGGCCTCTGGGAGTGTAGCGCTCCCAGGGAAAGCCGCGTCACAACTGACCACAGCATTTCGGGGGTTAAATGTCTGCAATCGGGGGTTTTTGAGACATGGATAAATCCCCATCTAACATATTCTTTTTAGAGAAGAGGGAGCTTTGAATGGGGACACTGTACTGTATACATTATTAGGAAATATGGAGTTAATCCAGGGGGGTCCTCTTTTCAAAATCCTCACTCCCAGAGTGGAGAGCGGTTATAAAGAGCATAACTAGTTCAACCCGTATCCTCCTACATTACACAGACAACTCATTGATGTTAAAGGACCCCGAGTATCTCCTGTGGAGGCTCTGCAGTGAAAATGAACACTTACTGCTGGGTTTCCCCATATTTAACAAATAATTGCTGGGTGTCCCAGTAGGGGGGCACCTAGTCAATTTCAGCTCAGCTGCGTCTCGGTTTCTGACACACAACCTACCTTAGTCAGCAGCATGAAGATCACATCACTATTGTCTTCAGATATGGCTTCCACTACTTTTTCATACAAATGCACAAACTCTCCAGGAGAGGCGGCTGGGGTGAAATACGGGGACAGCAGATTGCACAACCTCCGATTCTGTAATATGGTTTGCAGGACCGGCCGACATTCTGACTGGGTTCCACTTATAAAGACCTGCGATGTCAAGAAACACAAGAGGATCTTTACATTCACATCACTAGAAGGCAATTTACAGACAGATGCAACATAAAGAGGCAGAAGACAACAACTGTCGGGGCTGCTAATGAAGAGACTTATCATATGTATGTTGTATGCAGGGGCGGCGCTGGAAAAAATACTAAAAGTGGCCTCAGTTTTGTAGTCGGGTCCAAATTGATGGAAGGCAGGGCCAGCAATACCATATTGTGGCACATTATACCGACCCAACAGAGCCAAATACTACAGTCCATCACAAAATACTGCCAGCAGCACAAAATACATCCCCAAAAACTTCCACTGGCCGGTCGTGAGGAGGGCTCAGACGGCCCCCTGGGCATCGGCCCACAGGGAAATTTCCCTGTAAGTTCTATGGCCAATCCGCCCCTGGTCGTATGTGTCCCTGAACACAGAAAGTAATGGATTACACTGACACAAAATTCCCGATCTCAAGTGTTTGGACTGGGGGAAGAAAACCAGAGGGAACACAGAAATATCATGGGCATGTTGCCCCTGATTTGATTTGAACCCAGAATCTGCCGGCTGCAAACCAACAGGGTCAACCATATGCTATATCTACATCTCAATAAAAAAAAAAAATTAAAGGAGTTGCCCAGGGGGTAAACATTATTGGAAAAGGCCACCATGCTGAAACATTTCCTAATAATTTTTACTCACCTGGGGGAAGGGGAAAACTATCAGCTCGGGATATAAACGCTAGTCATAAAGACAGTGAGGATTTAAAGGCTATGGATACCTTTGGGGGCAACTTTTTTTATACTGCATTGTACTGATTTTGAGCTAAAAATCATTTTTTCAATTGGTCTTTATTAACAATATGGCATCCTTTTTTTCTGTACAGAGCTAACAAGCTCTACTAGCTGACTGTGGATTTTTTGTCATTTCCGTCATCTGAAGAGCTGACAGACTCCTTATCTCTGCTCTCTCACATTATAAACACTCCTTACAGTTCAATTCTTATCTTACTGATAAGAATGTGGCTTAAATAAGTAATTATGACCTCTTAGTAGTTTAGAGATAAGGCTTATTAGATGACAGGCACAAAGTGAAAGTACCAGTCACACAGCTAGAAAAACAGTTAACCTTTTGTGACTGAAACGCTCAATATTTTTAATAAAGGCCAATTGAAAATATGATTTTTAGCCAAAAATAAGTTAAATGCAATCATAAAGAAAAATTGACTCCAAAGGTGTACATAGCCTTTAAAGGCTATGGACACCTTTGGGGGCAACTTTTTTTTATTATTGCATTATACTCATTTTGAGCTAAAAATCCTTTTTTCAACTGGTCTTTATTAAAACTTTTCAGCCCCTTTCTCTGTACAGGGTTGAGATTCTCTAGTACCAGGCTCTGTGTATACACTGTGTCCTGGCAGGGAACTCAGCAGATGCTCATGTGAAGCTTATCTCTGATCTCCTGAGAGCTCATAAACACTCTTTATAACTGAATTCTTATCTTACTGCCTTAAATAAGTGTTTATGAGCTGTTAGTAGTTCAGAAATAAAAGTTATCAGATGACCACGTGACAGCACAAAGTGAAAGTAAGGTGCTCACAGCTAGGTTAAAAAACGTACCTGTCCCAATATCTCAATGCAGGAGGTGAAGAATTGGCGAGATGGAGGATGGCGCTGAGTCTCATCACACACAAACTCAACCACGGCGAAGAAGGTCCCAATTCCAATCTTCTGTATCTCAGGCGGAGACTGCACTTTATATGCATTTACCAAAGCCCTATGTGGGGAAATAAAGATGTTATTTCACTTTTACCAGTGGGAAGGTATGGGAGCATATTTTCAGTAGGATCGGAGCGCGCTTTCAAGGGGATCTGCCAGTAAGCAAATTCCAGCTTTTAGGTCAATGAGGTGCCGTAAAGGCTCATAAATGTTATTGTGACACATGAAAACATCAATTATTTATGTGCCTTAAAGGGGTTGTCCAAGTTATTTTTTTTTTGTCCTTTGTATGTTTCTAACCAGGCAAATGTAAATGTTTTTTCAATGCACTTTAACTTCAGTGGCCCCTTTCTCAGATTTCAGGTCACATGACTTGTGATGTCACCTTCTCTCCCTGCTCTGCTGATGTTTCGTGCACAAGCCTCAGAGATCAGATAAGAGTCTGTACACAAGATGTCACTGTGCTGGCAACGCCCCCTGCACTGCAGTCTGCTCTCTCCCTGGATTCTTTCAGATAAGATTTTAACCCCTTCAACCAGCACAGACTCAGGGCTGAAGGCAGTGAGGAGACAAATGCTGGGCACAGGAGCTGACAGACTAGAGAAGATCTGCAAAGTATTGCACACGAACAGGTAGGGGAAAGATTCTGTATGTATTAGCAGTGTCATTGTACAGCTGGGACATGCAGTCCTACACATACAACATGCTGCTGAGTATCCCAGCAGGCAGACATGTCACTCAGGGCAGCACTATTATTCACTCCCTTTGCAGAGCAGGGGGAGGGGCAGAGCTTGTTGTTATTGCAGGTAAACAAAGGCCAGAAGAGAACCAGGGAAATGAGGAAATATAGATTTTTTTGCCTAAAACTTGCTTAACTTAGTTTAGTTATATATTGCAGCCCATCAGATTTACAGTGCAATATATTTTTTTTCATAACTCGGACAACCCCTTTAAAAAATTCTTCTATATCAACTTACGTTATGAAGTTCTCGAGATGGACAGCGGTTTCTATAATGTTGAGCGGAGTAGGTTTGGTGGCTTCTGCTTGTAACTGCTTCATCTCCCTCCGCAGAACATGAAGCTGTTGGCTTATGGCTTCGTCCATCTGCATTCCTTCAAACTGCAGAAGACAAAATTTCCATACATAATTATTTAGGGTACTCAGATTGGTGTATGATCCGTGGGGGTCCAACTGCTGAAACTCCCATCGATCATGACAATGGTGACCCTGTGCTCCAGAATGAATGGAGCGGCAGGTCGAACATATGCAACACGGCTATACTGATTCTCCATGGGACTGCGAGAGATTGCAAGTGCTCTGCTATCTCTGACAGTCCCATACAGGATGAATGGAAAAACGGCCCCTGTGCTTGACCAGCCACTTAATTCACTCCTAGGCAAGGGGGTCCCCCGTTCGCTTGATTGGTCCCAGCGGTTGAAACCACACTGATCAGGTACCCCTGCCCTCCGATTGAATGAAGCAGCTGGTCAGGCACACGTGTTAATGATCCACACTTTCTACTTTCTCTATGGTACAGCCAGGGATAGCAGAGCACAGCACTTGGCAATCTCTGGCAGTGCCATAGGGAATGAATGGAATGGCACTGCACATGCTCGACCATTTGTTCTATTCATTAGGGAGGCAAAGGGTCCCCACTGTCATAAGCAGTCAGACTGATCTAATAGTTAGCCCCCCATCCTGTGAAGAGGGGATGACTTCTACTAACTAGAATACCCTTTTAATTCAGAATGCCTAAATGCAGTGTGTGAACTTGTTTTCTCTAAACCAGACAATCCCTTTAAAGGGGTTCTCCAGATATTAAGAAAATGAAAATACGTAAATATTACTTTATGATAAATATATTCCCGAATACCTTTCATTATTTATAATGGCTCATTTTGTCTAGGGAGCAATGATTAAGAGAAACAAAATGGCCGCCGTCCTATTAGTACACACAGAACCTGTCCTAATCACACAGGAGGACAAGTTACTTCAGAGCAGTGAGGTAAAGAGCTGCCTCATCCTCCTCTCTGCTCTGCTTGTCACGGATTATGACCCTGAATACAGTTTAATATGATATTTAGCTGAATCTTTGTGGGAATGGAACTCATGAGGAGACATATAAGAAGAAGAAGTACAGAGAGGACGGACAGGCTGTGGTAATGGAGACGGCATACAAGTGATGCTGCTCATACAGCCACATCTGCTCATGAACTCCATTCCTACAGACATTCAGCTAAAGATTGTATCATCTGTATTCAGAATCATAATCCCTGACAAGCAGAGAGGAGGATGAGGCAGCTTTACCTCAGTGTTGTGAAGTAACTTGTCTTGCTGTGTGATTAGGACAGGTTTTGTGTGGACTAATAGGACGGCGGCCATTTTGTTTCCCTTGATGATTGCCCAAAAAAACGAACAATTATAACTAATGAAAGGTAATTGGGAATATATTTATAATAAAGTTATATTTAAGTATTTTCATTTTCTTAATTCCCGGAGAACCCCTTTAAGGAGAAAGGAATCAGACATAGTAAAGCGACAGAGAACTGACAGCTAGGACAGGAGGGGAGGAGCAGGAATCAGGGAGGTTCAGTACTTTACAATGCAGACATGTAGAATAAATCTTCTGAATTGGAATTACGCTTTTATATCAGGTGTGTAAAGCAGGGATAACCCGATACCAGACTGATCCTCACCTTCACCGTCACCACTGCAGGACCGCTGCACGTCTTATTCGAATTTCCCCGGCACTCCATCTTCATTTCTATCTGTTCCTCTCGATTGACGTAAAGTTTTGGAATTGTATCGAGCATCTCACTGTCCAGGGCCACTTGCTGGGACTCCCGCATAGAAGCAGTTCTGCAAGGATAGAGGCAGTTTACAGAATATGCAGTATAATCATTTCTATGTTCCATTAGGTGCATGCATGTTAAATAGTGTAAAGGTGAAAACTATTTAGGCCTGTTTCACACTCAGTTTTGTTGCATTTTTTGGCCGGACACAAAACCGCTGCAAGCTACGGTTTTGTGTCCTGTCTGTGAAAGGGAACAAACTGGATCCGGCATGAAAATCAATGTAAATCAAAGGTGCCGGATCTTTTTTTTTTTTTGTCAGCGGAAAAAACAGATCAGGTGCCCATTGATTTACAATGATTTTCATGCCGGTGTGTTCCGTTCAGATTTAATACAACCAGATCTGGCCGAAACAGATGCATCCGGATGTATTAAATGGCACAGAGCCATTTACCGTATTTTTCGCTTTATAAGACGCACCCGAAGATAAGACGCACCCCAGATTTTAGAGTAGGAAAATGAGAAAAAAATATTTTTCATCAGACCTCATATCTGACCCCCCCATAAATTTCAGGACATCACATCAGGCCCCCATCAGACCTCAGATCAGCCCACAGTGCCCCCATCAGACCTCAGATCAGCCCACTGTGCCCCCATCAGACCTCAGATCAGCCCAGCATTCCCCCATCAGACCTCAGATCAGTCCACAGTGCCCCCATGAGACCACTCTGTGCCCCCAACAGACCTCAGACCATCCCACAGTGCCCCATCAAACCTCAGACCAGGCCACAGTGCCCCCATGAGACCACTCTGTGCCAACAGACCTCAGACCATCCCACAGTGCCCATCAAACCTCAGACCAGGCCACAGTGCCCCCATGAGACCACTCTGTGCCAACAGACCTCAAGACCATCCCACAGTGCCCCATCAAACCTCAGACCAGGCCACAGTGCCCCCATGAGACCACTCTGTGCCCCCAACAGACCTCAGACCATCCCACAGTGCCCCTTCAAACCTCAGATCAGCCCAGCGTGCCCCATAACAATAAAATAAAAAACCTCTCTTACCTGACCTGCGCCGCGGCTCCGCTCCTGGTACGGCGCTTCTCAGGCTTTACGGCCCGGCGCTGCACTGTCACCTGACTGCGTACAGCGTCAGGTCATAGTGCGCGCACTACGTCCTGACGCTGTACGTGTTCAGGACAGTGCAGCGCCGGGCCGGGAAGCCTGAGGAGCCGCGGCGCAGGACAGGTAAGTGAAGTTTTTTATTTTATTGTTATGGTGCACGCTGGGCTGATCTGAGGTCTGATGGGGGGGTCCCGGCCCCCCGGCAGCTAAAACATACAAGTGAGCGCTTCCATAATGGAAGCGCTCACTTGTATTCGTTTTATAAGACGCACGGCAATTTTCCCCCTACTTTTGGGGGAAAAAAAGTGCGTCTTATAAAGCGAAAAATACGGATCTCAAAACTGGAAAGCCACAACACAAGTATGAAACAGGCCTTAAAAACTGGTGCTGACACTCAAAACTCCTAGCTCCAATCCCACCCACTGCAGCTCCACTTTTTATCATCATGCTGTTTGCCAATTCATTTTTTTAAAACTTCTATATGAACACAGAAGTTTCATATAGTTGAAGCGACCACTATAGGGAGCTTACTACATACTGTGCTATTACTGAGCTCAATATATAACACTGTATGCAGTATGCCCCCTAGTGGCGACTGCAGGCAGTTATCATGTCATCATTTGTCAAACCCATCCCACTCTGTACGGCAATAGTAAAGGTGGATTTAGACGGGCCGAGAAGCATCTGATTGTTGGGAAGGAAGCGTTTCTTCCCTACAGTCGGCTGCTCATTAAGTGGAGGTGAAGCTCTGCATTCACTTGCAGCGATCACCTCCACAGTATGAGGGATTGCTACTGCGATTGCTAGTCCTGATACAGCTGCACTGTTTCTGGGCAGCAGATCGCTGTTTAGACAGCACTAGTGTTGAGCGAACTTGTGTTTTAAATTAAGTTCGGCGTCCAAAGTTCAGGTTCGGGTTATCGGAGAATCCTGTTATGGATTTCGCTGCCACCGACCATAACAGAATTCTATGACGGTATTCACCACAGAAGCCTGCATTCCGTCATAATAGAAGACTATGGCCAGCATAGACTTCTGATATGATGGAATGTGCCGTCATAAAATTCCGTTATGGTCTGTGGTAGCGGACTCCATAACGAGATTCTCCGATAACCTGAATCCAAACCTTGGATGCCGAACTTAAAGAAGAACTCCCGCAAAAAATGTATTCCATGTCCTGATAGAAATGTACATGATGTAATCTGTAGTGAATGTCATTTTCTTACCAGTGTCTGTATTTTTGAATTATATCATCCTGATGCTTCTCATCTGTGTCATGTGACTAGGAATTAGACCCACCAACTCACACAGAGACTTATGTGTGGACAGGAAGTCTAAATTTCTATGTATTCCTATGGGAGTCTCACTTTCAGTCTCATAGGAATGAACAGAGAAGTAACTGGCTTCCTGTCCTGGGTCAGTTGGAGGTCAGGGAGTTGGTCACATGACCCAGCTACAATAAGAAGAGAGGGGATAACTCAGAATTACATTCTCTGATAAGAAGATGACATTCACTATAGATGATATCATGCACCTTTCTAACAGGTCAGAGAATAAACATTTTTGCGGGAGTTCTTCTTTAAAACACAAGACAGCAACACTAGACAGAACGCCTGCGTGCACGAATGACAGTTTCACCCGATGAACGAGTGTTTCGTGATCGGCGGCACCTTTAGACGGGCAGATTGTCGGGAAAGAGCGTTGATAGGAATGTTCGTTCCTGATTATCTGCCTGATTATTGCCCCGTCTAAATCCACCTTTGTCTTCCTGTACTATTACAGCGCTGTAGCCGTGCCACGCACCAATGACTATTAGGTCCTGCCTTTGGCTAGGCCTAATAGGCATTCCATCAGTTTTACTGTAAACTTATATACTTCTCATGAGAGAAGTATTGCACTGCATTATATGGGCAATCAGACAATTGCAGATTCAATTCCTCTACTGGGACTTTGGGGAAAAAAAAATTATTTTTAATTGAAAAAAAAAAAAGAGTCGAAATTTTTAGCCAACATGGTGAAAATCATAAATAAAAAAAAAACTAAACAATGGCAATAACAGCTTTTATTGTGCAAAAGTAGAAAAACATAAAAAAAAAACGCTGTCCATTTTGTAGTGTTGTAATCGTACTGGCCTGCAGAATAAAGTTGTAATGGGAATGCCAGGAGAGCCTTGGAAAACCCCTTTAATGAGATGAACCTACAGACATGATACAACCGTGGTACTTACTTGGCGTGCTGCTGCAGAACAGTCAGATCTTTGTGCACAAGCTTCATGGCATCCTGGGTGTTGATATAACATGAGGTTGGAATGACAGGAACCGGTGGTTTCATAAGCTGCAGGGTGATGCCCGGGCAAGGTGCAGGATGCTTCTTTAAATTCAGAAGGATTCTCTCTTTAGCAGCTAGATAGAAAAGTGCTAAATGTAAAAATGGTGACATTTCCGTGGTGCCCTACCCAGCACTGTGCCTCTTCTGCTTCCAGCAGGGACTCTGGAAGATCTCAGCTCAGAAAGCAGACGGGCACGGAGCACCAAGGGGGTACCATTTGGGTAACAGTACCTGCTGATGGAGACGGTATGTCCACAGTCACAGCAGGAGTCAGCAAACTGGTGTCCATCTCTACCTTGATTTGGTTCCAAGAATTTACACATTCCTGGATCTCAAATATGAGACGCTCCATGTTAATGAACTCCATCCACAGATTCTAGGAAGAGAGTATAACGTGAGGAAAGGGTTAAAATCTTTTTGCTACTGTTTGAACAATTTTTAAATAATGTTTAATTTAAAAAAAAAAAAAACACCGGTCTTAATAAATGACCCCCTATGTGTCAAAATGAGCATGGTAATCTAGGAAAATCTCTAAACTAAATCTAAACTAAAAGGCAGAGGGTAATAATGAAGTTTCTAGTGATCAGTGTGAGTGCCAGCTCGCAGACTTCTTAAAGGGGTTATCCGACACTAACAAATGCCAACCCATATGCCGGGCCCCTCACACTTATTCTATTTACTTGCTTCTCCCCATGCGCGGATAAAAAAAATCTGGTGTGGGGGCGTGGCAGCCAATGGCAGGCGGTGACGGGGACGAGCCTCCCTAGCGTCACCCGCGATGCTAGGGAGGCTCGTTCCCGTCACCACCTGCCAATGGATGCCCCCCCTTACACCGAATGTTTTCATCGGCGCACGGGGAGAAGCAGCGGCGGCGGTGCGGGAACCAGGAGCGGTGCAGGGAGCCAGGTAAGCAGTATTAGTGTGAGGGGCCCGGGCATATGAGGGGGGACATTTGTTAAGGTGGATAACCCTTTTAATACATTAGAGAGATCTCTCTGGCGGTAGACTATGTTCTCTGACTGTCATCAGGTTTATGCCTCCCGAACCATGGCAACATGAAATCCTGACAGGGTCCCTCGAATGTATCAAGCCCTGCACTCCAAAATTCTTCCCTCAAAAAGTTAAATTAGGGCAATGTGACTATTTGCTTATTTGCACAAAAAGTTTAGGACGCTTTCCATTTTCACACTATTCACTCAGGTTTTTAAAAGTGGTTCGGAAAGAGATTGGGATATGCCTGTTGAGCAGACTGAAGCCAGATTTATCAACTGGGACTTTTTTAAAAAGTCTCAAGAACTGACAAAAACTTAGTCCAGTAAAGGAGCGGCATAGAAAGAGGAGGAACATCTCAGTGCAGATGTGTCAGACTTACAGATGCATCAAACTCCTGAGAAACTTACATTTCCCCTCATGATACATGTTTCCCCACCACTTTAAAAACAAGCCAGACACAGAGAAGAGTCTGACCATGAGCCGAAGAATCCACCAGGCCACTTCTCACCACCCTGCTTGAGTTCATTGGCAGATATCTCCACACAAACAGGAAGAGACTTTGTCAATAAGCCGAGCAAAGCAAACAGAAGCCATACAGCGGACTCTTCAACTCATGCCCGGACTCTTCTCCCGACGACTGGCTCGATTTTAAAGGGGTTGTCTCACCTGATTAAGTCATAGTTATTGTGTATATGATGTTATTTGCAGTCACTTTGTAATGTACTTCTATTTTCTATATGGCTTCTCTTTCCCATTTTTTTTCATTATTGGTCCCTTTAGACCCTGCTCGTCTCTAGGGGTTACGGCCACCGCTGGAATGTACTTGCGGTGGCCGCGCTTGCGCACTTGGAGAGAAATATCCGGCCTTTCAGGTGGCCGGGAATAGCAGGAACGAGCGTACATAGAGGCCAGTGCATGTGCATTTACTCCCGTCCCCGGCCACCTCTTATGTATTCTTGGATTAGCTCCAACACCTCGTTCTTCCTATAGAACAGCTTCAGGGCAGGAGCTGCAGCCCTGAAGCTGTTCTGTACAGTAATGCCAGGAGGATAAATAGTATAACAGGTTTGGGGCTTGCACAAATAGCCCCGAACCTGTAATATACAGATCGCAAGTGCCGGCTGTCATCTTGTGAAAGATGACTGTAGGAAAGCTTCAGGTCTGACCTGAAAGTTTCCTACAGCGGCTGGCAGAGCGATCGTATCTGTCTCCTGGTAACCTTATCAGGAGACAGACATCACAGCTTGCTGAGACCCACTGTTATCTCTATATGCAAATATATAGAGATAACCGTGTGCAGTGAGCTAAGGTGCCTGTGTGAGCGCGCACACTCAGACAAGGGTTGCTGTCAGTCAGAAGGAGAAGTCCCGCCCCTCTCCAGCTCAGAAAGAAGCCTACAGAGGAGCAGAGATGCCGGGAAGGCAGAAGGTGAGACAACCCCTTTAAGGCCATGTTTTCTCTTAAAGGGGTTGTCCGAGTTATTTTTTTGTTCTTTATATGTTTCTAACTTGTCAGGTATAACAACTTTCCCATATACTTTGTGTTTCTAAAGCTGCTGGTTTCTCAGAGTTGACTGAGGGTCACATGACCTGTGATGTCACCTTATCTCTCTGCTCTGTTATGTTTAGTTCACAAGCCTCAGAGTTCAGATAACAGTCTGTACAGGAGACGGCACTGGCCACACCCCCTTTCTTTGCCGGGCTCCTGCTATCTGCTCTCTTCCTGGTTTCCTTCAGATAAAACATTAACCCCTTCAGCCAGAACACACTGAGGGCTCAAGGCTTTATAACAAACAGTAGCTGCAGCAGTGAGAGGAGACAAATGCTGGGCTAGGAGCTATAGAGGAATTGTACAAGAACAGGTAGGGAGAATTTCCTGTGTGTATCAGCAGTGTCATTGTACAGCTGGGACTTGTAGTCCTGCACATACAACATGCTGCTGAGTATTCCAGCAGGCAGACATGTCACTCAGCACTTGTATTCATTCCCTTTGCAGAGAAGGGGGAGGGGCTGAGATTGTTGTTATTGCATGTAAACAAAGACCAGAAGAGAACCAGGGAAATTAGGAAATATGGATTTTTTTTTGCCTAAAACTTGCTTAACTTAGTTATATATTGCTGCCCATCAGATTTACAGTGCTATATATTTTTTGTCATAACTCGGACAACCCCTTTAAACGCAGTGCTGTAAGACATATCTCTCCGTCATGAGGAACCCTTGTGGGAATGTGATGACCGCTTCCCTTTGACCATTTCATTTCTCACCTGCTCATTTCGCATGATCTTAGCCAGTCGATGTGGGTCATACTGCTTGGGCAGGGATGGGATATACACGTCTCCCTTCTGCAACTTGTCATCTTCCAGCCAAACAATAAATACGTTAAATAACCTAGGAGAACACACCAAATGTCTTATTGAAAAGAAAAAAAAAATCGGTAGAGTATAGGAGGAGGTAGAATAATAGAGCTACTTTGGGGTCTCTGTGTATAGAAAATCAAACACACTCTATCCTAAAAACCTGGTTAACCTAAAGAGGACCTGTCCTGATATGTCTGGTTTAATAGCTTCATACATTCTCCATGTAATAACAATTCTGGAGCATCTATTCTTTCGAGTCCAGGATGTACCATTCCTTTATTATTTCTGCTAGAAGGTATGAATAAATTGCTAGCAGTCTGTAGTAAGGGAACAGAGGGGAGGTAACCAGTTGGAGGTGTGTACCTGCACAGACTCACTCTATCCAATCAGTGCTGCCATTCTCAGATTCTGCAGGTACACCCCCCCAACTGGTTACCTCCCCTCTGTACCCTTACTGCAGACTGCTAGCAATTCATTCATAACTTCTAGTAGAAATAATAAAGGAATGGTACAACATACAGACATAAGAATAGATGTTCCAGAATTGTTATTACATGGGAAATGCATGGAGCTATTAAAACAGGCATGTCAGGAGCGGTGAAAGGTTCTCTTTAAAGCAAACTACCATGTATATTAGATATACCCTACCAAGGGACCACCATGGTAGGGGATATCTGAGACTACATGAGCAATGTGATTACACTATCGCATCAGGGCTGTACAAACAGTTTCTGGACTAAAATCTTTAAAACACAGGGAAAAAATGGCCATCATCTACACCTATCCCCCGGGCACTGGAGGCAGAAGTGCTGAACATCTCTTCAATTACCAGCACCCAAAAAGCAGACCAAGGAATATCAGATTCACGACCATACATCTGGGATCACTTACTTGACCAGCTCTTTGTGCAGATCTGGAGAAGACATGCAGTCTTGTGAGCAGCTCCCTGAATCAGAGAAAACTGGGGATCCATCCAGAGGGACAAGTACTCTCAGCGCTTTGCTGGCTGAATGGTGAAAATCTGCCACTTCCATCAGACGACGTTTCATCTGTTTAAGGAGGTGCGTGTGGGCCGAGCTGCTGAAGAACCTCTTCCCGATACAACCCTCTGCTGGCAATCTGCATACAGAGAAGGACAGAAATAATATATTACATGTATGTTTGTTCGCACTTTCCAGATATTGTAAAGCCTTTGCCACATACATGAATATAAGAGCTGGGAAACCGGTATCCAGATTTAAAGAGGTATTCCCATTTACAAGGATATTCCACCCCCTCTAGGATATACCATCACTTTATGAACTCTGGGATTCCCACCAAACCTGCGCACAAAGAGGCTGCGGCTCTGCATCCCCTTCTATGCTTTTCATTTCATTCATTCAAGTGAGTGAGGTCAGTATCGTATACCCACAGCATATATCTTAAAGAGGACCTCTCCCCGCTCCTGACATGTCTGGTTTAATAGCTTCATGCATTCCACATGCAATAACAATTCTGGGGCATCTATTCTTATGTCTCTATGTTGTGTCATTCCTTTATTATTTCTACTAGAAGTTATGAATGAATTTCTAGCAGTCTGCAGTAAGGGTACAGAGGGGAGGTAACCAGTTGGGGGTGTGTCACTGCACAGTCTGAACATGGCAGCACTGATTGGATAGAGTCAGACTGTGCAGGGACACACCCCCCAACTGGTTACCTCCCCTCTGTACCCTTACTGCAGACTGCTAGAAATTCATTCATAACTTCTAGTAGAAATAATAAAGGAATGGTACATCATAGAGACATAAGAATAGATGCTCTAGATTTGTTATTACATGGGGAATTCATGAAGCTATTAAAACAGGCATGTCAGGAGAGGGGACAGGTCCTCTTTAAATGTCTGTGTGGGTCCCACCTTTAGGACTAGCTCCAATCTCCTGCTGCTGTGAGTGGAGAGGTAGATGCACATGTGTAGCTTTCTGCATTCATTTCTGAAATATCTGAATAAGCGTGCTCGGCTATTTTGAGAAGTGAAAAGAGAGAGCCATGCACGTACGTCTCTACTCACAGCGACTTAAAAGAAAAAGCGGAACCCAGAGGTGGTACCTGCACCTACCAAACATTGATAGCATATCCTGTGGATATGCCATAAATGCCCAGAGGAAACAAACCCATTTTATATGATGTGTGTGTCTGCAGAGCGAGCGTACCCATATTGTGGTCCCGGACGGTTCAGATACAGGAGGAAAAACTTCTGCCAAAAGAGAGGTAAAAGGGGGTGATCTGCTGGGGTGGCCATGGCTTGGTGAGCCCAGCGGTAAATCATCAACCTCTGTACAGAAGGCACAATGGGCAACTTCAACTGATGCTGGGCTTTCTAAAAAAATAAGAGAAAACAGAAGAAAAGTAGAAGTCACCTAAGATTTGGAACAAGCTAGCTACTTAGAATAGGGCTGGGATGTGGTAAAACTACGACTCCCAAGGTGCACCCTTGCTTGGCTGTTCTCAGAACTCCATAGAAATGAATGGAGCATGCTGGGAGTCGTAGTTTCACCACAGCTGGAGCGGCGGAGGTTAGCCATCACTGGAATAGGGTGACGACAGGAGGGTGAGATACCTTCAGGGCTTGCTCTGGACTCATAGAAGAATGGCTTAGCAGTTCATATTCCAGCACACGACGTAACTGGGAATCCTCTTCAAACAAAGACTCCGTATTAAGCACCGTCCATGAAAACCAGATCTGAATGACCAGAAGTTCAATGACAGAGTCAGCCAAGCTCTAAATATGCAGACGTCAATCACAGGAACACAATACAGAGAGGGTGACGGTGGGAAAATAAATGGAGGGGGGTGAAAATGGGGTGCACGGCAAATATCTTTTTGCTTTTTTTATTCCCATTGTGATGGTATATTAAGAATTAGGATGAGTCGTTTGTTAGCTGTGCTACTCCTGGGCAATGGAGGACGGAGCCTGTAGGCGACAAAGCCTCCATGCTACTACTTTTATTGCTGGATGTAGGGAGTGACTGGTGGCAAAGCTCTGGGGGTCATGCTGTCTGTACTGAACTCTCTTTAAAGCGAGTGCCCACCTAGGAATATGTAATATTAAAGAGGTTGTCTCATCTGAGACATTGGTGGTATATCGGATGAATATGCCACCAATATCAGATGGGTGCGGGAACAGAATGGGAACCCTGTAGTGAGCATAGAGCAGATGCACATGCGTGGCCACCCTTCATTCATTTCTATGGGACTGCCAAAAAGTACCACAGAAGTGGATCGGTGGCCACACTTGCATGGTGCACTCTCCAATAATTTCTTTGGGACTTCCGAAAATAGCAGAGCGCCCTCCCTCCCACAGCCGTTTTCGGAACTCCCATACAAATGCATGGAGAGCGCGCCGGACATGTGTGGTGCTCTCCTTCACTTTCAGGGGCCTGTTTTGGAGATGAGGTGACCAGACCTGACATAGTGATATGCTGCCAACGTCTTAATTGAGACAACCCCATTAAAGGAACTTTTCTTTAATTAACTCTGATCACCTTTCCACAGGATTAGGGTCCATTAACACATCCGTATGAATAGTTCCGCATCCGTTCCGCAATTTTGCGGAACGGGTGCGAACCCATTCATTTATTGCACTTCCGTTCCACGGCCCTGCAAAAAAATGGAACATGTCATATTATTGTCCGCGGCCACGGACAAGAAAAGGCATTTCCATAGTGCCGGTACATGGCCGGTGTTCGTGTTTTGCGGACACTAAGTGTCTGATTGCTGGGAAACCCAGCGATCATGAGAAAGGAGCGGCACTCAGCGATCCACATCAGTCACATAAATGGAGTAGCAGTGCACAATTTGCTTCTACATAGCACCATGGACCACCTGTGGTCTGTGTAGTGGCTTCATTTAGACCTCACACAGAGACGGGCTCGATAAAAAGTAGTCGGCACTCCCTGGAGGAAACTTACTGTAAGTTTGAACAATAAAAGTAAGATGGTGTGGAAGGAGGAAGGGGATACTTACAACAGGGTCGGATTCGCCATAGACCTTGCAGGGAAATCTCCTGGTGGGCTGCTGGCAGTATTTTGTGATGGACTGTGGTATTTGGCTCTGTTAGGTCGGTATAATGTGCCACAATATGGTATTGCTGGTCCTGCCTTCCATCAATGTGGACCCAACTACAAAATGGGGCCACTTTTAGTATTTTTTCCACTTTAAGTTCCCAGTCCGCCCCTGACTTACAATTAGGCCCCATTCACACGACCGTATGAATGGGGCCGTATGTATTCCGCAAAATTGTGGAATACATGCAGCCCCATTCACCTCTATAGGATCGCACAGCCGCGGCACGGAGACAGCTCCGTGCCGCGGCTCCGCATAAAAAGATAGAACATGTCCTATACTTGTCCGTACGCACGGACAAGTATAGGCATTTTTAATGTGGCCGCACAGCGTGTGTTCCGAGCGCTGCGGAACACACGCCGGGCGGTCCCCGTATATTTGCGGGTCCGCAGTAATGCGGATCCGCAAATATACGGTCGTCTGAATGAGGCCTAAGGCCAAGTGGCTCAAAGTAAAGTAGAAAACTGGTCCTTTTTGAATTCTCAATAATTAAGAGCTACTTAATCCATTCATTGGTATGGGATCATCTTGACAGCATTTTATTCTGTCCCAAAACCCGGAATGGATGGAGGTTACACTGTGTATAGAGAGTTCAAGACTTACCTGTGAGGGGTTGTAGTTGGAATCTATGAATGAAGGAGTGACGTTTCCTGCGACGATCCATCCAACAAATGAGGAGAGGATACCTCGGTCACAGTGATACCCCAGTGCATCCTGACAAAACAGGCGTCGTGTCTGTAAGTCTAATGTGGCAACTGCTCATACACATCAGGTTAATGACACAGGGCTGACCAGCTATTGAAGGTGGCGACCTGATCAATTAGACATGCCATGAACCAAGCTTCGTTGGGACTCTGATTCAAAAAGGAAGGGATGAAGCAGGGGCAAAGCTACTGAGATGTGAAGGGACAGTTGTTATTACGGCACTGGTGTCTTAGGCCCAAAAGCTCGAAAGTCATCAGTATTATAAAAGTCACATGGTAAATGGGGGTGGGTCCTGTTAAAGGGGTTGTCTCACTTCTGTAAGTGGCATTTATCATGTAGAGAAAGTTAATACAAGGCACTTACTAATGTATTGTGATTGTCCATATTGCTTCCTTTGCTGGCTGGATTCATTTTTCCATCACATTATTCACTGCTCGTTTCCATGGTTACAGACCACCCTGCAATCAGTGGTGGTCGTGCATGAACAATATAGGAAAAAGCACTAGCCTATGTGCGCTCCCATGGTCCTGGCCACCAGAAAGGCTGAAGCTTTTTCCTATAGTGTGCAAGCGCACGACCACCCCTGCTGGATGGCAGGGTCGTTGTAACCATGGAAACGAGCAGTGTATAATGTGATGGAAAAATGAATCTACCCAGCAAAGGAAGCCATATGGAGAATCACAATACATTAGTAAGTGCCTTGTACATGATAAATGCAACTTACTGAAGTGAGACAACCCCTTTAAGGATTTGAACCAGGAGCTTTCATGAGTTACATCCCAGGGAACAGGTCTCTATTCTCAGCAGAGCAAGTCCTGCATATATAGTCACGTTCCATAAGAATGAACGTGAGCTACCAAAACATTGAACACGCTGGCTTTGCTTCCAGCAATCAGGCCCCAAAAATCTCAAAATGCTATTAGAGAAGCCATATGGGCAAAATATCCTTTGCTGAAATTTAAAGGGGATGTCCAGAATTACAAAATTCTTCCAAAAATAGTGCCACACTTGTCCACAGGTTGTGTGTGGTATTGCAGGTCAGTCCTACTTGCTGTAGCAGAGTCAAGCTGCAATATCAGACACAATCTGTGTACAGGTGTGGTACTGTGTGTGGAAGAAAGCAGCCAAGTTATTTAATCCTGGACAACCCCTTTAATTCCGCTCTGATTCTATACTCCAGTATACCGGGCCGGGTCTTACCTTGTGCTGCTGGTAAAGCAGTTTGTGCAGACAATCTTCCTGTAGGTGTCTGAAGGCTGCTTTGCACAGCTGGTCCATGAGGTGAAGGCTGCCTTTGTCCCGGTGCCAGAGCTGCTGGCTTATGAGAACCTGAGTCCAGAACTCCAGAACCGCCACTGGACCTACTTCATTCGGTTTAGTACTAGCAGCAATATGTGACTGTACAGAACAAATACAACATCATGAGATTTACATCAGGCTTCTAAATTCTAGCTCATCCCACCGCCAGTATGATCTTTAGGATGTCCATTACAAGTGGATTTCACGCCTTCAACGTGACATTTTACTAAGGCTACTTTCACACTAGCGTTTTTAAATTCCGGTATTGAGTTCTGTCATAGGGGCTCAATACCGGAAAAAAACGCTTCAGTTTTGTCCCCATTCATTGTCAATGGGGACAAAACTGAACTGAAGACAACGGAATGCTCCTGAAAGCATTCCGTTCCGTCTTCAGACCGGAGAACAAACCGCAGCATGCTGCGGTTTTCTCTCCGGTCTGGGCATCCGCACCAAAACGGATCCGGAATGACCCCCAATGCAAGTCAATGGGGACGGATCCGTTTGGTGTGACACACCAGTAATCCGGATCTGTCCTCCATTGACTTGCAATGGGGGGTCATTCCGGATCCGGCTACACAGAAATACAGAAATACATACAGACATACACACACAAACACATACATACTTACATACTCCAGGCAGGGACGCCGGCAGCACGTCTTCACGAGCCTCCTGCGCGCAGCTATGACGTTTCCCCACTGCACCCAGCAGAGGGCGCTGTGGGGAATCGTCATCACTGCGCGCAGGAGGCGCGTGAAGACGTGCTGCCCGCGTCCCTGCCTGGAGTATGTGAGTGTGTATGTGTATGTATATGTATGTCTGTATGTTTGTATGTATTTCTGTCCCAATGTCTGTGTCAACATGTGTGGGGCCGGAGAGCTGCTCCGGCTCCACACATGTATCAGTGGCAGCACGGATCCGTTGGCACCCTTTAGGTGCCGGATCCGTGCTGCCGCTAGTGTGAAAGAGGCCTAACGTGGATCGCCTCCTACATACACATCGAACCAGAACACAGACCTCATATCCCCTCTCTTCTCCCTCCTAGCCCATTTCCAGCGCCCTATATATTTTATATCTGATTCCCATTACCTGGATCATGTTTGTAAGAAGTTTCACATTTTCCCCGTAGTTTATGGAGGTCAAATGTTGGGTAACTTTGTGGGTCATTTGCATGGTCATTCCCTGAGGGACCCCGCTGTCCAGATGGAGGAAGAGCTGGATGTAGGACAAAAACCTGCAATAGTATTAGACACTGTGAGAAGAGTAATCACCGCACCAGAGATAATACTGCTACCGTTACAAACCCCTTAAAGGGGTCACATAGTTAAAGGGCTATTCCTATCTAAGACAATGGGGGCATATCGCTAGTATATGCCCCCATTGTCTTATAGGTGTGGGACCCACCCCTATATTGAGAACGGAGCTCCAAAAGTGAAGGAGGGCGCGCTGCGCATGCGCAGCCACCATCCATTCATTTCTATGGGGCCGCGGAAAATAGCTGAGCACTGGTTCGGTTATTTCTGTTGGCTACATAGAAATGAATGGGAGCGGTGGCTGAGCATGTGCGGTGCGCTCCCATTCGTTTCTACAGGAGCAGCGGGGGAGCCGAATCTGGTGGTGGCCGGACCCCGGGAAACCTGGGCTCCTCCAGTTGCAGCTCTCCCCGGTCTGTTCTCAATATAGGTGCGGGTCCCAGCGGTGGGACGTTCACCTATCAGACAATGGGGACATATCCTAGCGATATGCCCCCATTGTCTAAGATGGGAATACCCCTTTTAGTATAGTTGAAAAAAGACATAAGTTCCATCAAGTTCAACCAAGGGATGGGTGGGGACGTGAATCCCAGTAGGAAGTGAGACTCAGATTTCTACACATTTCCATAAGCATTAATGTCATTTACTTCTAAGAATTCATCTAAACACTTTTTAAAACCGTCCATTGTTCCTGCTGTGACCACGTCCTGAGGAAGTCTATTCCACAGATTCACAGTTCTTACAGTAAAGAAGTTTTGACGTCTCTGGAGACTGAACTTTTTCTTCTCCAGTCGAAGGCAGTGCCCCCTTGACTTTTGAGGGCTTTTTACATGGATCAGTTTTTCTCTTGATGTTGATCATGTCTCCCCCTTAGACGTCTCTTCTCAAGACCAAATAAATTCAATTCTTTTAATCTTTCTTTATAACTAAGACCCTCCAGGCCCCTTATCAGTTTAGTCGCTCTCCTCTGTACTCTCTCCAGCTCCAGGGCATCCTTTCTATGGACTGGTGCCAGAACTGAACTGCATATTCCAGATGAGGCCGCACCAACGCTTTGTAAAATGGTAATATTACATCCCTGCTCCGCGAGTCCATGCCTCGTTTTAAGCATGACAATAACCTGGTGGCCTTAGAAGCAGCTGATTGACATTATATGCTGTTATTTAATCTACGATCTACAAGGACACACAGATCCTTCTCTATAAGGGACTCCCCCAGTGTTACATCCCCTAGGACATTACTACTAAGACTACATTTATCCAAATTGAACTTCATTTGCCAAGTTAATGCCCAATCACTCAGGGTGTCCAAGTCAGCTCATACTTTATGGACATCTTTAAGAGTTGTTAAAATTTGTAAAATATTTGTAAACTGTAAAATATTAACATATCTTGGAGTAACCCCTGAAAGGGATATTCCCATCTGACATATCGCCATCTCCTAGCCAATGTGCCAATCATTTTATAAGATGGGAATACACCTTCAGATTATGGCACAAGATAGATTCCCTAAGAGATATAGCACAGCGGTGTCCCATGTACAAAGCATGACCTGTATCACGGCATACACAGCAATCTTTCTTACTAAGGACAGATGATCCCTCTTAGCCAAGAAGAATGTCATGGTCTCTGAGACCTTTCAAAGGGGTTGTACTGTATATAACCGTCCTTCTTTACATGGGACACCTCCAAAAGAACTGTCTGCCACCCTGCCCCTCTTCAGTAACTCCATTTCAGTTCTGAGCCAGAGGAACATGAATGGCCTATAAGTCTCCTCATGCTGATTAAGGCGCTCTCTTCCCAAGGTGACATAGTACCCCCAAAATCCTGACTTTGGTCTCTCACCCAGTTAAGCCAGCACTCTCTGCTCTACACTGATGAGGGGCGATCACCCCGAAACAGCTGTCTGCAGGTGAGATGCTGGCTTCTTTAATATCCAAGTCATTTCTCTAGGCCTATTTAAAGGGCACTGAACACTGACTTATAGGAAAGCTGCCTTACATCTGGTGGCATTAGAGGCGGAGTTTGTTAAGAGCTCATTTGCATCCCTTTCTTCCCAGAACTCGAGAGGAGCCTGTATGGCCTATAAGTCTCCTCTCGCCCTGACTAAAGCGCTCTCTTCCTAAGGAGAGATAGTACCCCCCAACTCCTGAGCCAAGATAGACAAGTCAATATAAATTGTCCTCATGACAAAATCTTTAGTATTTTTCCAGACAGAGTCCTGGCCCTCAGCTTTATCGCTAGGGTATGTCATCACTTCCTGACTGGTGGGAGTCCAACTGCCAGGAACCCCACAATCTGGAGACTGAAGGGGGCGTAGCAATGATTTAGCTCTGCAGCGACTTTTTTCTTGCACTGGGTTGCTTCAGATCAACCATTGTGTGATCTGCCAACTGTGATTGGGCAACTCCTGTCCTTATGTCCTCTTAGGGCATACGCATAATAGAAAGGGATCCCCAACTCAGGACCTCCCTTTATGGGCCAGAGTTGAGAGGGAAGTGTATAGCCTTAACACCCCACTACAGCCTGGGGTTGTGAGACCCAAATGACTACCTTGCCACTTAAGGAGACACCACTTTGTAAAAAGCACATGCCAGGTGGGGAGCCAGTTATGGATTATGCTCTGGGGGCCAGGAACTTTAAAGGGAGTCTATCACCTAATCTGAGCCTTATAGACCGCTCAGATCAGGTAATAGACCCCTCTGCCCACATCTTTATGTTACCTTTATTTTTGCTGTCCCTCGCCAAGATCTTCCAAAAAACAGCTTTATATCGTATGCTAATGAGGTCCGGCAAGTGCCCAGGGGTGTCGTTACTGCTGCAAGTGCCCAGGCCACTCAGCGCTATTCCCAGAAAACCACGCCTCTTTTACCTCTCTGGCCCGCCCTTGTTTAGTATTCTTACCTCCTCCTCTCCCTCACAAATCTTGTGGCTGGACCTCTTGGTACGGGACTAGGTGCATGCACAGTGCAAATCCCTGCTCCTCACTTGCCCGGCACTTGCGCACTACTGTGCCGATTATGGGCAGAGGAGCAGGAATTTGCATGCGCCACTCCGTACCAAGAAATCTAGCCGGCGGCGCAGGCGCAAGATTTGTGAGGAGGAGGCATACTAAACGAGGGCGGGCCAGAGAGGTAAAAGAGGCATGGTTTTCTGAGAATAGCGCTGAGGGGCCTGGGCACTTGCAGCAGTAACGCCGCCCCTGGGCATTTGCCGGACCTCATTAGCATAAGTTATAAAGCTGTTTTTTGGAAGATCTCGACGAGGGACAGCAAAAATAAAGGTAACAAAGGAGTCTATTACCTGATCTGAGCGGTCTATAAGGCTCCCTTTAAGATCTCCCTCTGCCAGAGGTTTCAGAAGCTGGACCGGCAGAGAGCAGCCTTATGTCATGTTATGTAAAGCAAAAATCATGATAGGAGATAAAGTGGACTTACAGTTCATTTTTCAGGAGATAGCTCGGGCATGGATAAAACATGGGCAAAACTTTATCCAAGATGTGAACCACCGCCCGGAGATGCTTCGCTTGTATCATCTCGCCCAGCATGGTCACACCCTCCACGCAAAACTTATCTACACTGCAAAGAAAACAAGACATTGAGGTCAGTGGAGAACAGAGATATATGACTGTCAAACTTCCATACAATTTATTATTTTATCACAGCAGTGAATTACCTGTGTCCCACTGAAGCAGAGGCCAGAGCGATGTAACAGCCTATAGGGACCCCGGATTTCACGGCCTTCAACACGGGGTGCAAAACATTGGCCTCAGTCAGATCAGGAACAGAATCGCAGATCTGCTCTGGGCGATCATTTCTGTGCAACTTAAGCCTCAAAACTAGATCCCAGGACCACTGGTTGAAGGAGGCTTCCGGAGTCTGTCCAGTTCGGACTATGCTGGCCAAGTAAGATACCTGAGGAGGACACCAAAGAGACCTTAAGAATTAGCAAGAGTAGCCTGACGTGTAGGCAGTTTGTGACTTTGTTCTTAAAGGGGTAGTCCCATCTCGCCGTTTCCATGGAGAGACCAGGTGACCAGGCCACCGCTCTGCTGTTTCCGTAACTCTTATTGTAGTGAACAGGCTTTACAGAAAAAATATATAGATATATATATGGTATAGTGGGGGGACCCACCTCTACATGCCAGAATGGACTGCTGCCCTGTAGGACTCGAGCCATCCGTGTATTACCTATTCATTGCATGGCTCCCCATAGTTTCCCTAGAGAAATCAGCTGTCTGCTGGGCTCAGACGCAGGACTTGAGGTGTTCAGCTGATCGCCTGAGAGCTGCATTTTGAAAGGAATTGTCTCTAATTCAAGGGGTATTCCGGTTACAGAAGGGGTATTCCGGTTACAGAAAGTTATCCCCTCCCCACAGGATCGGGGATAACTATTAGATCAGTGGTGCTTCTACCGCCGGGAGCCCCACTGATCATGAAAATGGGGGCCCCAAAGCCTGTGGAGATCCCCCTGGTCGAAATGCGCGCCGCTGCTCCATTCATTTCTATGGGATTACTGGAGAGAGCCGAGTACAGAGCTCCACTATCTCCGACACTACCACCGATCCGTCCATTTCAGGTAGAGCGCCATGGGGTTTAAGGCCACTGTTCTCGTGATCGGTGGGGGTCCCAGTGGTAGGACCCCCACTGACCTAATAGTTATCTCCTAACCTGTGGTGAGGTCATACCTTTCTGTTACCAGAATACTCCTTTAAAGGGGTTCTGCAGTTCTATTAAACTGATGATCTATCTTCTGGATAGATCATCAGTATCTGATCGGTGGGGGTCTGACACCCGGGACTCCCGCCGATCAGCTGTTTGAGAAGGCGGAGGCACTCCAGGAGTGCCACAGCCTTCTCTGCGTTTACCGCAGGCCCAGTGACGTCATGACTAGTATCACATGCCTGAGTGCGGCTAAGCTCCATTCAAGTGAACAGAGTTTAGCCCCGCCCCCAGGCCAGTGATACTAGTCGTGACGTCACTGGGCCTGAGGAAAACACAGAGAAGGCTGCGGCGCTCCTTCTCAAACAGCTGATCGGCGGGGGTCCAGAGTGTCGGACCCCCCGCCGATCGGATGCTGATGATCTATCCAGAAGATAGATCATCAGTTTAATAGAACTGCAGAACCCCTTTAAGTAAACCTATCATAATTGTTTTTCTAAACTTCTGATATTTCATAGTGACATGTCAGAAGTTACGATCAGTGAGGATCTGGGAGCCGAGACCGCTACCAATCTCTACAGAGCAGGGGCTGAACCCCCCAGCTAAATGTTCTACCCCTGCATCGCGTGATGCAGTCTACGACTCCTGCAGTCTCATCTCTTACTATCAGTTTATGTTGAGTTAGAAACATGGTCAGAGAAAAAGTAAATATAAAAAAGGATAATCAGGGTTCCCAGCCGGAGAGATTACCTGTTTAATGCTCTCAGAGATGATCCCGGTGTAAGGTTTGTCACAGATGTGCTTCTGATAAGCTTCCAGGACCATGAGTGCAACCTCCACATGTAGAGCATGGTCCAGATGAAGGGTCTTCTGTCAACATAAAAATGAGGGTCTATTCAACAGAAACCTAATATACCGAATACTGGGTTATGTTTATGTCTACATATACATGATAAAGCCCAAATAATTATAATAATCATCACTATAAACTACATGATGTCCAAATTTTGATCTTAAAAAACGGACTCCAGGCTCCAGCCGCATTGTCTTGCGGGAGTACTTGCTCATCTGTTTTCGGAACCCCCATAGCGATGGCTGGAGAGCATGCAACATGTGTGCGATGTGCTCTCCTTCACTTCAGGGGCCCCTTCTAAAGATAGGAGTGAGTCCTAAAGGTGGGACCTGCTCCTTTCCTTCTAAGGATATGCCATTAATGACCTAGATGATGCAACCCCTTTAAATTTGCAGATTTACATCCTAGTTAAAGGGGTTGTCCCACAAAAAATATTCTACAGTTTTAAAATCAGCACCTGGATCGAAATACTTCTGTAACTGAATTTAATTAAAAGTATAGCAAATAAAATGTATCTGTATAGCGCCATCTGCTGTTTGTTTTTATTCGTATTTCTTTGACCTGCTCACTGAGATGGCCGCAAAGCTCAGTTTCATCCTTCAACTGCTTCCTGAGCTGTGATAGGGAGAGCATGGACACGCCCCCTGAGCTGTGATAGGGAGAGCATGGACATGCCTCCTGAGCTGTGATAGGGAGAGCTGAGACACACCTCCTGAGCTGTGATAGGGAGAGCATGGACACGCCTCCTGAGCTGTGATAGGGAGAGCTGAGACACACCTCCTGAGCTGTGATAGGGAGAGCATGGACACGCCTCCTGAGCTGTGATAGGCAGAGCATGGACACGCCCCCTTAGCTGCAGCAGAAAAGACACTCCCCATGAGCTGTCAGCTTGATATAAATCTAGCAGAGCAATGAATGAGGAGATCTCTGGATCCATGAGGTACAGGGCTGGTTCTAGCTTTGTTAGAAAGAGACTGTCATGGACTATATGATGTCTGATTTAAATTTTTTACATTAATCATGGGATTGTTGCATACCGAGTCAGTGATGCCCCAGTTCAGGCCCTCCAGGATGATGCAGGCCAGCTTGTTCTCCACCTCAGACAGGTTGTAATTGAGCAGCCAGTCCCGGATGACGCTTATTTCTGAGGCGCTCGGTCTCCATTGGTGCAGGGGTAATTCTTTAAATAAGTATAGGGAAACCTTAGAAAGGAAGAACCAGATAACTACCATTAGTATATGTATGAAGGCAAATAAGAAACTGTATTAGGTCGAATTCTGACGGCCGTTCTGATTTCCATCACCGCATGTCGGCCATAGGCTCTCTAGATGTGTATGTTTTCTTTCTGGATCCATTGACTTGACTGAATGAGTTTTGGATGGAAAATAGACAAGAAGAGCGCATGCTGGGAACTGATGCGTTTAGCTGACACGGGGCCTGTAGGCTGTAGTAGTTTTTACAGATATCATTAGTAGGAAATAAATCTCACCATCCCCACTTTGTCAATGGTTTCCCGGACACGCTGCAGAAGGACAGATATGATACTGGAGTGAGCGCTGGTAATGGTGGCAAGAAGCTCGCGGCCCACTTTAGAGAATGCTTCTCTTGTAGTTGTGCTGACATAGGAAACCTAAAAAATATACGAAGCGTGAAGTTCAATAAAATTACTTCCTCACTCTCCTCCTCTGACCAGTCCATTCTCTTTTCCTGTGCACACTTTTGATGTATCTCACCAGGTTGTTTAAACTCGGCCTAGGCATCAAGATGCCACTAACTATCCAGTTTGGTAATCTCTGTCCCAGTTACCGGTCTCCAGTACTCTGCTGCATCTGCTCTGCAACATCAGATCTTTTATACTAAACCCTACTACATCAGTTTTGCTGTACAGAATTATGCAACATCACCCCTGCTACATCAGCACTGCTATAGTGAACTCTGATACATCATTTTGCTATATCTGTCTCCTGTCTGCTGCTACATTTCTCTGTATAAACCACCTGCTGGAGCCCATCTGGTGGACTCACTTCATAGATCTCTAAAGCGACGGTCTTCATCAGCTCCTCATCCACATCGTCCCGTTTGGTTTGTGCCATCTGAGCAAACGTGGTGAGGAGGCAGATTCCTTCAGAGCTGTTCATTGCAGAAAAGTATTCTTCAAACTTTTCTCGGTTCACGGGATCTATGGGAAAAAGCAATGGCAATGATTGACACATCACTGATTTAAACCAAGGCAGCAGTAATCACAGGCAATGTGGCGAGCATACTGGTTTTATATATCAGAAAGCTGCAGCGTTAATTACCTGGAGCATTTTTTTCTCATCTTCTCAAAATCTCATCTTCTAGTTGCCACCACCAGGGGGCGATATGTATACAGCTAATAACCTACAAAGGGTTGCAAACAGATCGCCCCCTAGTGTTGGTAACAGACAGCAAAGATTGTAACATTTGAACATGGCGGACAGGAGAAAGTCCAAACAAATTTCGAATCAAAACTTTTGGGTGGTATCTAACTATCTAGGGTACTGAATAACTTTTAGGGTGCATTCACACAACTGTATTTTTGGGTCCGCATCCGTTCCGTAATTTTGCATCCGTTCTGTAATTTTACATTTCAATGGGGTCGCAAAAGATGCGGACAGCACACAATGTAGTTCCGATCCGCAGCCCCGCAAAAAAGATAGATCATGTCCTATTCTTGTCCACAATTGCGGACAAGGATAGGCATTTCTGTCATAGGTCCGGCTACTCTCACGCAGCCAGTATCCGTGTTTTGCGGATCCGCAATTTGCAGACCGCAAAACATATATACGGTCGTGTGAATGTAGCCTTACAAGAAGGCACTGCCGTTAATGTTGAATGTACCATACCATTTAGGGCAGACTGGCAGGTGGTGGCGTCTAATCTGGAATAAAGGTTCTCCACGTTCTCGCTCTCGGCATAGTGCATGAGATACAAGAGCTTCCACAGCATGACGTTTGACAGAGTCCCGTACGGCATCTCGGACATGAAGAGCCAAATGCCCAACCTGGAGAGCATGAGAGGGGTGAAGAAGTCACAGGCAGATCACAAGGTCAATGAGAATGTGCAAGGACTACTTCTTGTGCACCATCAGCACTAAGATGCTAAAATTTACCCTTAGATGGCCAGACGATCCTGCAGAAATTGTTGGGTTTGGCTGACCTTTATCTAATGCAAGCCTGGCCAACCTGCAGCCCTCCAGCTGTTGTAAAACTACAACTCCCACCATGCCCTGCTGTAGGGTGACAGTTGTAGGCAGTCTGGGCATGCTGGGAGTTGTAGTTTTGCAACAGCTGGAGAGCCTCAGGTTGGCCATCCCTGATCTAATGTATACGGACAGCGTTACAGCCACATGGGGGGGGGACTTACAATAGCGTTGTGTGATACATGTACTTAGAAGTCATAGAAAATGGCACAAATTATTAATAAAAAGGCGTATATCTTCAATAAGTTTGGAGCATTTTCCCACTATGTGTGTCAGATGTGAGAGACGGTACTGGACACGACATCCAGGTGATGGACCTTACCTCTTGGCTTTGAGGACGTGGAGGACGGCAGTCATGAAGAGCTCATCAAAAATGGCCTGTAGCTTCCCCAGGGAGTAGAGCTCCGAGCTGTGTTCTCTGCCACGGTTACTGCTCAGGTACAGAGCCCAGTGATCGCTGACGTAACACAGGGTCATCCTGCAAAATACAACCCCCGTATGGACCACGTCAGTGCAAGAAGAAAACCTCGCATATGAATGACCTGTTGGATGGGCGAGCTGGGGTGACCATCGACATTAACAGTGGGACACAGATCTACTCCTTCATATACTGTACACAGATCGGGTGCTAATACGGAGATACATATCAGATGACACGTACATTAGTTTCAAAAGGTCAGAAGGCCAGAGAGATCTGCAACAAAAGTTGGGAATGTTCCTTTAAAAAATGGCAGCATGCCAGTCACGCACGGTATATTAGTGCACGGTGGTGGTGCAGGTAAACCAGAATAGCATTGTACTGGTGACTTAAAGGGGTTGTCCCACGAAAAATATTCTACAGTTTTCAAACCAGCACCGGGATCTGAATACTTTTGTAATTGCATGTCATTAAAAATTTTGTATAGCTACTGAGTTATTCAGTAACATGTATTTGTATAGGACCACTTAATTTCTTATTTCTTTGACCTGTTCACTGAGAAGGCCGCACATGCTCAGTTTCAACTTTTAACTGCCTCCTGAGCTGTGATAGGCAGAGAATGGACACACCTCCTGAGCTGTGATAGGGAGAGAATGGACACACCTCCTGAGCTGTGATAGGGAGAGCATGGACACACCTCCTGAACTGCAGCACAAAAGACACTCCCCTTGAGCTGTCAGCTTGATATAAATCTAGCAGAGCCATGAATGGGGAGATCTCTGGATCCATGTGAGGTACAGGGCTGGTTCTAGCTTTGTTAGAAAGGTATTGTCATGTTCTATATGAAGTCTGATTTTCATTTTTTACATTATTCATGGGATAACCCCTTTAAAGAATAAATGCTACAATCCTATAGTTGAGAAGAATTCTGAGGCCTGAAAGATGTATGTTCTGACCAGTTAGGGGCCATTCAGACGGCCATACCACGGATGCCACCTGGCGTGTGTTCCGCAATTTGTGGAACATGTGGCCGGACACCCCCGTTCAAAATGCCTATTCTTGTCCGCTATTGCGGACAAGAATAGGACATGTTCTATATTTTCTTGCAGAGCTGTGGCTCGGGAGATCACGTGCCAGCCATTGAAGTGAACGGACCCTAAAGCTAATATTCTTCTGCCAGACCCGATTTTTGGTACCGTAGATCATCAGGATCATTTACGTGTGTATGGCCGACTGAAAATGTAATTGTAATAGTAACTGCCTGCATTCACCTATGAAATAACAATTCTGTAACATCTTTTCTAATAACTCTGTGTTGTGCTGTTCTCCTGTTATTCCTCCTAGAAATGTATGATAGACTGTCAGCTGGGTGTTACCATTCCTCTTGTCAAACACAGTGTGACACTATCCGCAGTGACCAGATAATGCCATAGTGTGTGGGGACACCCCAGCTACTGGTAACACCCAGATGTCAATTTATTCAGAAATTTCTAGGAGGAATGGTACGGCACAGCATGGAGTTGTCAGGTGAAGATAAAGAGCTGCGCCACGTCATCACGTAGCGCTGGTCGTGATTGCTGGGGTTCCTAGCGGTTCATCTCTGATAACACATCCGAGCAATATGACAGACTCCACGCCTCTGTGATATTTCCTTTTAATAACTAGCAACCCCTCCATACCAGAGCACTAGTAGTTGAAAAAAGTGGTACACGAATGGTTAATTTTAAGGGGTTGTTGCAGTAAATTAACCACGGGAAATCACCACACACGTAACGTTCACAGAGACCACGACAGCAGAGCATGAGTTTTTACCGTATGATGCATCCTATCCGTTTCACAAACTGGCGGTACCGCGCCCTGTTGAAGGTCTCCAATCCGAGGGCCAGAAGCTCAAGCAAAGAATTAGCGAAAGCAAAAATCTTCATCATTTCCTGGGGAGTGGTTTTATCCGGAAAATATTCACCTGGTGGGATTAAAATAGCATTCAGATTTTTGGCTCGCTTTGCTGTCCCCAGGGGCTGCTTGCTTCATTTTCTCCTTCCCTATTCCCAAAATGTCTATTTCATCCACACACACCCCCCTCAAAAATACCCCTTCCCCTACTTCATCCAGGTCCTAGAAAGGAATCTAGGCGCTGTGCAAAGGGCAGCAAATAAGCCCGGTTTATGTGACCCTGTGCAGGCAAAATGTGCAACACATCCTCCAATCAATAAGTGATGGTATATCCTAGCAGTAGGCGGTCTTTTTTTACGGATGGAATTCCCATTTGGATCTTTAGCAATGGTCACAGAAGTACAATATGTAAAGCTCGCCATAGACACGTAGATGATTACATGCAAACCCATGGGACCAGCCCAGCCGACCATCTAACCTCCCTGATGGCAGAGAAGCTTCGGGTTGAAGGGTCCGATCCTTTTGTTCTAGGAAGATACGCCACCGCTAGAGGTGTCTGGCAGCGGCCTACTCCCTACTGAGAACACATGCACGTTCGGCCATGTCAAGCATGCATGTCTGTCAGGATCTGGACTGAAAGCCACCAGTGTGGGCTGAAGGCTGTACCTAATGAGCATGGCGAGTCTTCCA
Source organism: Rhinella marina (assembly GCA_900303285.1). NCBI lineage: Eukaryota > Metazoa > Chordata > Amphibia > Anura > Bufonidae > Rhinella > Rhinella marina. The sequence goes on from ONZH01011947.1 coordinate 417,322, forward strand.
TTCCCTTAACCCCTTAGTGACCAGCCTGTTTTGGGCCTTACTGAGCAAGCGATTTTTTTCATTTTTTCATCACCTTCCATTAGCTATAACTTTTTTATTTTTCCGACTACGTACATGTATTGAGGCTTGTTTTTTGCAAGACAAGTTGTAGTTTTTAATGGTGCAATTTTGGGGTACAGATAACTTAAAGGGTTATTCCCATCTTAGACAATGGTGGCATATCGCTAGGACATGCCCCCATTGTCTGATACTCGGTTCTCCTACGCGGAGAAAGTTGAGGAGGGCGCACTGCGCAGCTGCCCTCCATTCATTTCTACGGGGCCGACGAAAATAGCCGAGCGCTATTTCCGTCGGCCCCATGGAAATGAATGGGAGTGGTGGCCACGCATGCGGGGGCAGCGGGAAGCAGCGCCTGGTGGTGGCCGAACCCCGGGAAACTCGGGATCCTCCAGGCACAGCTCTCCCCGCTCCGTTCTCATTGAAGAACTGGGACCCGCACCTATCAGACAATGGGGGCATGTCCTAGCAATATGCCCCCATTGTCTGTGATGGTAATAACCCTTTAATGATTAACTTTTCTAGGAGGGGGGGGGGGGATAGAAAAAAACAGCAATACTGCCACTGAGTTTTTATGTTATAAATTTTGCGGCGTTTATTTTTCGCATAAATAACATGATAAATTTATTCTCTGGATCAGTTCAATTACAGTGGTACCAAATACATATAGTTTATGTTTTACTACTTTCGCGCAATAAAAACTCTTTTTTTTTTTAAAGAAGAAAATTGTTTTGCATTGCCGCATCCCAAGACCTAACATTTTTATTTTTCTTTCTACGGAGCTGTGTGAGGGCTTGATTTGTTTTCAGGACGTTTTCTAGTTTTCAATGGCATCATTTTTTAATTGCTTTTTATTTGGTTTTCTGGTGGCGAATAAGCAAAAAGCAGCAATTCTGGCATTTTTGTTGCTTTTTTTTTTTAATGGCGTTCACTGTACAAGATAAATTACATGATAATTGCGTAGTACGGGTCATTACGGATGCAGAGTTACCAAATATGTGGAGGAGATTTTATTGTTGCAATTTTGTCCGTTGAAAAGCATTTTTGATTGGAATTTTTTCATTTTTTTAACAAATGTTTTTTTTTGCTTTTTTTACCCATTTAATAGACCGACAAGGGCACTATAATAGGCGATCTTTTGAATGGTTCTAAAATAAATTGCACTATTCCTATAGTGCTACAAATTTTAATGTCAGTGCCATACTGACATTCACCAGTAGGATGTGCCAGAGGGCTGCAGCCTGCTGGGAAACACTGGAGGCAGGCCTGAGGCTTACACTTGGCCCTGGACTGCTTGCACAGCACCTGGCCAATGAAATCACTCCCTTTTTTAACCCCTTACATGCAGTGGCCGCCCTTGCCAGTGGCATGTAAGGGGTTAAACACCCCAGATCAGCGCTCCTGCTGGTCCTGGCAGTTAAAGCTGAGCTCCCACTCTCCACTGCACAGGAGACCCATGCAGGGCTTAGACTGGACCGCCGTGAAAGGGCAGAATCCAAGTCTAGGGCCCCTTAGTGACCATCGTATAGATGAATTAAAGAGCCACCTAAACAGGACTGATGTTCAGCTCACCTCTAGAGTTAAATCCTAGAACATTCTTGAAAAGTTCATGAAAAGGGAATTGCCCCAAAAGGGAAATGAGATCGTCCTCTGACAACAATATCCAACTCGTCTCCGGATCCTCGTCCTGCAAGGACACAAGGAAAAGAGAATAAAATGTCAGAATGATTAGAGCTCTAAGATCCTGTAGATATCACATCCCTGATGTGAAACGCTCCTATCACCGGGCAGTTTTCTTTATTGGAGGGGTCTACAAGATGTTCTGCTGAGATGGTAGGTGCACCTGGACTCACTAAGTGGTCCTTTTATGTTTTATGGCCAGTAAGAGACACTGAGAAAGCTGGCATGGTTTAATTTGCATTCCCACACTCCTTATTTGAAGGTCAGGAGCCAGGACATCCATTATTTCCCCTACAGAGATATTTCAGACTGATGATCTCTAAATGGGTCCACAAAACTACCTTTCTACTAAAGCACTGACCTCCTCACCACCTTCATCCACCAAAGTCCAGTTCCCAGACTCCTTTCCTGAAGAAGGACACTTTCTTTCGTTGGGTTTCATGTGGGAAAGAAAGTCAGCTCGATTCCTATGGAAAAACAGAACGACTTTACGTACATCAGCATCACAACTCTGGAACAGTACCTGCAATGGGTATTCGACCAATTTTTACGTAAGGTGAATCCTCTTGGGGTGAGTCGCAATGTGACAGAATAGGAATGTACCGCGCAGTGCGCAAGTGTAGTTACAGAGCTGCATTTGTGTAGAGAAGCACACTGCTGCGCTGATTCAGCACTGTGTCACCGCTGCTCCCTAACCAACCGCTGTGCAGGGAACCGCAGCACAGGTCCAGTCAAGGGAATGGGGCCATACTGCTGTTCTCTGCTAAACCGGGCGGCCTGGAGTACTGTTGTGCAGGGAAAACCAGCGAAGGGGCCGCGGTGCTTAATTACGCATTTGGCTAAAAGCTGTGGGGTTGTAGAAAAGGTTAAATGTCCCAAGCTACCTTGGCCCCATAATACTCCCTCCCATAATGGCATCAACCACACTGCTCCAGTCCACACCCCTGCCACCATATGATAGGTATCCATAAGGCCCCATTCACACAACCGTATGAATGGGGCCGTATGTATTCCGCAAAATTGCGGAATACATGCAGCCCCATTCACTTCTATGGGAGCGCACAGCTGCGGCACGGAGACAGCTCCGTGCCGCGGCTCCGCATAAAAAGATAGAACATGTCCTATACTTGTCCGTATGCACGGACAAGTATAGGCATTTTCAATGGGGCCGCACGGCGTGTGTTCCGCAGCGCTGGGCGGCCCCCGTATATTTGCGGACCCGCAATAATGCGGACCCGCAAATATACGGTCGTGTGAATGGGGCCTAAGGGAGCGTCCCAGCTTTCACCTATGGAAGCAAAAGAGGTGGAAGGAGGGCAAAGTCTTTCATAGACCAGGGGGCCGCCATCAGTTCTACCACACAGGGATTGTCTGGATTTCCCATGCATGAGCAATAAGGTCATTACTATCCATACAAATTCGCAATTCAAATGCTATAGGAACAGTGAAAAATCAATCAGGAATCCTAGGTAAAATGTCATTCTCACCTTACAGGACACATGAGAACCGCCAGCTGCTGCATAAAGTGGAACACGCCGGCCGGGTTGTGCAAGACTCGAACCTAAAACATCACAAAGTAACTTATAAGGGAGATAAAGGAGCACAGAACCCTGTTATTTGTACCCATGAGGGTAAAATATATATATATATTCTATCAGTGCTGCACATGGATTTGCTACTCACCTGAACAAACGGGGTGGCCCATTTATTGATACCTGCTGGACAGCGCAGGACGTGATTCAAGAGGAACAGGTGGTCCCCGAGGCATCCAACTTTCAGCAGCACAGAAACCTATAGGACGAGATTATTAACAAGTCTGAGTTAGTCATGCACGAGGGCTGGGTGATTTTGCCCAAAAAATAAATAAATTGTGATTATTTTCAATTTAAGGACAATTACTGATTTTTCTCCCTTTTTTTTTTTTTACAGACGATAACTTTTTTCGTGTTTTTACTGTTGTAGCCATATGTGAGCTTGTTTATTTTGCAGGGCAGGTTGTATTTCTTTAGGGAAACCATTGTGGCGTAACATATAACTTATCAATGGACTTTTAAAACTTCAAAATTGCCTAGCCCTACCGTATACAATACCTTTATACTCAAAGGGGTTGTCCGAGCATCTGATACTGATGTCCTGTCCAAAGGATAGGTCATCAGTATCCGAGTCAGACCCCGATTAGCTGTTTGAAGAGGATGCAGTGCTCTGTTGATCACCACAGCCTCCTCGCAGCACAGCATCATCAACTGGATAGTGGCCGTGCTTGGTATTGCAGCTCAGCCCTACTGATTTGCACCTGGGCCACGTGACCAATGAACGTGATGTCTCGATCGACCAGGGTGCCGGGAGTTGCACACCTTCCCCCCACACAGATACTGATGACCTATCCTGAGATCATCAGGCTCGGCTATTTCCATCAGCTACATAGAAATGAATGGGAGCGGTGGCCGTGCATGTGCGGCACAGCTCTCCCCGCTCCATTCTCGATATAGGTGCGGGTCCCAACGGTGGGACCAGCACCTATCAGACAATGGTGCATATCCTAGCGATATGCCCCCATTGTCTAAGATGGGAATACCCCTTTAAGTGTACCCTGAATATTTTGGGACCTTTTCCTCCATCTGTATTATTTCTGCAAATAATACAGAGTGGGCGGGCTCTTCCAGAGAGACTGCAGCATCCTCCCCTCCTCCCCTCCTCTCTCTCCTCTCCTTGTCTTTACTGTGCTTATGACTATTTCTGAACACTGCAGGCAGGAAAGGAAATCTACAAGCTGCTGGAAGGAGAGGAAGACGCCGGTTTGCTTGGATGCTATATATTACACAGTTTCATGTAGTCACATGAATGGACCAGGCCTCACCAGCTTCTGAAGCCAGAGAAGAATATCGTTCTGGAACTGAGTGTCTTCTATAACTCTCCTTGTGAAGCTGAACAGGACACTGATACACTCCTTCAGCAGGATCAGATCTGAGTGAGTCCCTTCTAGCTTCTGAGGGGCTGTGGAAAATAATAAGAAATAATTAATAATTAATCTGTGGGCTAAATCATTATTCAAAACACAAAATGCTTAAGAAAATTAATTAGGTCTAATATACAGAATAACATGAAAAACAGACATTAAAGAGGTCGGTAAATCCTGTTCAGTGACCCCAAAGGACGGCAGCACAAATCTCTCGTCTGTTGTTTGCTACAATGTGTCAGCTTTAAGTAGTTTGCTTTATTTATGAGCCTCGTGTCCCCTAGTCTTTGGCTCACAGAGGAATGCCTAGACCGAATAAGGCCGCTTTCACACATGTCAGTTCAACACAGTGAACTCGCCTCGTGTGTCTGCAGCAGCTCCCGTCCTGACCTCGGTAGCAATGACGGGGGTCACATAGCATTATATTGATTTATGAGGCTATGTAACCCTTGGAGGTCTGGAATGTATTGGATTACACTGACATAATGCTGTCAGTCTTATCCAATACATTCCAGAACTCTAAGGGTTACATAGCATTATAAATCAATATATTGCTATGTGACCCCAGAGGTACTGGGAGGTCAATACGGGAGCTGCCGCAGACACACGCTGCGAGTTCAATGCGTTGAACTCGCTTGTGTGAAAGCGGTCTAAAACTGTAGCAAACACTCAGCTGTGAAATGTCAGGATTTAAGAGGTAGCAGGGGACCCACACCCTGGTGTTAGAGTGGACCCCAAGGTCTTTTGCCACAGAAGAAGGAAGCGGTATTATAAATGGCTCATGGTAGATGGGCCAGATTTTACAGGAGCTTCAAGTTATGCCATTCACTGGAAGCAATCACAGATCTTCAAGTGGCTCAGAACTGAAATATAAAATATATTTGAAAGCTGCAGACAGCCTTCTCTGTATGATTGTAATGAGGAGATAAGTAAGTGATTACAATATTAGAGCTAAAGGAGAAGTTTATTGGGGAAAACCGTACAATAGGAAGGAGGCTCTAGAACAGGCATCCCCAAACTGCGGCCCTCCAGATGTTGCAAAACTACAACTTCCAGCATGCCTGGACGGCCTACAGCTATCAGCCTACAGCAGGGCATGGTGGGAGTTGTAGTTTTACAACAGCTGGAGGGCCGCAGTTTGGGGATGCCTGCTCTAGAACCCTAGGAGGCTCCACCTCTAGCCAGGATACAAGATGAGATACGGCCTCTAGCCTGGATAGAAGATGAGATACGGCCTCTAGCCTGGATACAAGATGAGATACAGCCTCTAGCCTGGATACAAGATGAGATACAGCCTCTAGTCTGGATACAAGATGAGATACGGCCTCTAGCCTGGATACAAGATGAGATACAGCCTCTAGCCTGGATACAAGATGAGATACAGCCTCTAGCCTGGATACAAGATGAGATACGGCCTCTAGCCTGGATAGAAGATGAGATACGGCCTCTAGCCTGGATACAAGATGAGATACGGCCTCTAGACCAGATACAAGATGAGATACAGCCTCTAGCCCGGATACAAGATGATATACGGCCTCTAGCCCGGATACAAGATGATATACAGCCTCTAGCCTGGATACAAGATGATATACGGCCTCTAGCCTGGATACAAGATGAGATACGGCCTCTAGCCTGGATATAAGATGAGATACGGCCTCTAGCCTGGATATAAGATGAGATACGGCCTCTAGCCTGGATACAAGATGAGATACGGCCTCTAGCCTGGATACAAGATGAGATACAGCCTCTAGCCCGGATACAAGATGAGATATAGCCTCTAGTCTGGATACAAGATGATATACGGCCTCTAGTCTGGATACAAGATGAGATACAGCCTCTAGCCTGGATACAAGATGAGATACGGCCTCTAGCCTAGATATAAGATGAGATACGGCCTCTAGCCTGGATACAAGATGAGATACGGCCTCTAGCCTGGATACAAGAGAAGATACGGCCTCTAGCCTGGATACAAGAGAAGATACGGCCTCTAGCCTGGATACAAGAGGAGATACGGCCTCTAGCCTGGATACAAGATGAGATACGGCCTCTAGTCTGGATACAAGATGAGATGCAGCCTCTAGCCTGGATACAAGATGAGATACGGCCTCTAGCCCGGATACAAGATGAGATACGGCCTCTAGCCTGCATACAAGATGAGATACGGCCTCTAGCCTGGATACAAGATGAGATACGGCCTCTAGCCTGGATACAAGATGAGATACAGCCTCTAGCCCGGATACAAGATGAGATACAGCCTCTAGTCTGGATACAAGATGAGATACAGCCTCTAGCCTGGATACAAGATGGGATACACCCTCTAGCCTGGATACAAGATGGGATACAGCCTCTAGCCTGGATACAAGATGAGATATGGCCTCTAGCCTGGATACAAGATGACATACGGCCTCTAGCCTGGATACAAGATGGGATACAGCCTCTAGCCTGGATACAAGATGAGATACGGCCTCTAGCCTGGATACAAGATGACAAACGGCCTCTAGCCTGGATACAAGATGAGATACGGCCTCTAGCCTGGATACAAGATGGGATACGGCCTCTAGCCTGGATACAAGATGGGATACAGCCTCTAGCCTGGATACAAGATGAGATACATCCTCTAACCTGGATACAAGATGAGATACGGCCTCTAGCCTGAATACAAGATGAGATACATTGGGCGAATTAGCCATGAATTCTTTTACCGCGCACTACCCAAAAGTAGCCTCTGAGAGCCTTTTTATAGAGCAGCGCAGGCAGCACTTTATGTCCTCTTGTAGCAAGACCCAGTGTGTAATAAGACCATTCCTGTAATCATTTACATATCTGCCTGAGACATAATACATGCAATTTGCAGCAATTCGACATTTCTGTTTGGGTGCTTTATTAATTTTTATTTTTTGTCATTGGGTGTCCATGAGCACATTGAGCTCACATTTGGAGCACTCACCGTGGTCCGGATGGTACACCGCTACCGATTTCAAGAAAGGGGAGTTGTTCACCAGCCCGTAGATATAAGATTCGACCTGCAGGCGGGACAGGACTGACGTATACGAGTGCAGGGCAAATGTCTGATGTAAGTGGTCCGACTTCAGCTCGAAGAGTCTCTTCAGGTCCCCTAATGCCGATGCGTTGACTTCTGCTGTCTGGTAGTGGTGATATCCAACCACTTTGGCCTGATCTTCACAAAGTCCCTGGCGGTAACAGAAAATGATAAGAACTAGTTATTACCATGTTTTACCTTCTTTCCCTGTCATACAGCTCTTCCTAGAGGGGGATACTACTGGCACCTGCTCTGTGATCCACAGTGGGGCTCATTCTGGCATGTAATACTACATTTCACCAGCAGAGGCCACTGCAGGGTCCAGTTCATGGCATCACTGCCACCTTGCAATGGGACAAGCCATTTAATGAATCAGCTAACTGCCAGAGATGCGGGTAGTGTGAACTGGCAAAAACACCGAGCCCAGAAAGTATAATGGAGAGGAATGTGCTGAGTGTGCAGGGACCTCGTCAGCCTGATGGGCATCCAATGTTCAGCCAGATGGACACAAAGGCAAAATGCTACTTTTTCGTGGATGCGGCTAAATTGAAGCTGTGACCAGACAGGCAAGGATGATGCTTTGCATTGCTGTGGACCGGGAATCAAATCTGGGCAGTTGTAAGATCTGATTGGAGGGTGTATGCTCTCTACAAAAAGCATATAGACAAGATCATTGGCTTCCTAGGTCATTGATCCTACTGGGCTACGTGTGAGTTGGAGGGGCCTCTAATAACTTGTAAAGGAGTTGTCTCATTTCGACAATAGTTTTCCACCATCTATGGCAGTGGTGGCGAACCTATGGCACGGGTGCCAGAGGCAGCACTCAGAGCCCTCTCTGTGGGCACCCGCTCCTTGGAAAAAGTCTATGGCAGGCATGGCCAACAATGCGGCTCTCCAGATGTTGTAAAACTACAACTCCCACCATGCCTTGCTGTAGGCTAATAGCTGTAGGCAGTCTGGGCATGCTGGGAGTTGTAGTTTTGCAACAGCTGGAGAGCCTCAGGTTGGCCACCCCTGGTCTATGGTGTACCGATATGTGCATCAGCGCAGGGCGCACTATGAACAGCACAGGCAGAGCACTGAATATAGGCAGGATAATATAGCTAAAGGATAAAGTACATGGAAGATAGACTATAGGACTGTAGTTTTCATGTTATATTGCCATGTTGGCACTTTGCGATAAAAAAGTGGGTCCTTAGGTTGTAGTTTGGGCACTCAGTCTCTAAAAGGTTCGCCATCACTGACCTATGGTGACCACTGTGGACAGCCTTTCTTATTCTGGCGGGCCTAGTCCATCCGTGTATTAAAAGAGTTGTCCACATCTGGAAACCTGTGACATATCCACAGGATATGCCATAAGTGCCAGATAGGTGCTCTGGGACCCGCTCGTAAATCAGGAATGAACGGGAGGATGCCATGCATGAACGTATCTCTGCACGCCCTACGATGGGACTTCCTCAGGATAGGTCATCAATATCAGATCGGCGGGGGTCCGACACCCCGACTGATCAGCTGTACGGGGAGACAGCGCACACAGTGCACAAGTACCATCTCTCTACCTGCTCTGCTGCTGTCTGTCTATGGGACTGCAGAAGCGGGCAGGAAAGAGAAGGACAGGGGTGGATTGGCCATAGACCTTACAGGGAAATTTCCCAGTGGCCGGGGGGGCCAGCCAGTGGAAGTTTTTGTGGATGTATCTTGTGCTGCTGACAGTAGTTTGTGGTGGACTGTGGTATTTGGCTCTGTTGGAACGGTATAATGTGCCACAATATGGTATTGCTGGCCCTGCCTTCTCTCAATTTGGACCCACTTTTCATATTTTTTTCCAGGCCCACTTTAAGCTCCCAGTCCGCCCCTGGAGAAGGAAGACGGCATGTGCGCATTGCGCGCACCGTCTCCCAATACAGCTGATCGGTGGGGGTGCCGGGTGTCAAATGCCCGCCAATCTGATGTTGATGACCTATCCTGAAGATATTAAAAAGCCCAAACAACCTTTAATCTTTAAATGCTTGGCCATTTACAAGTCACGTGTAATACCATGATTTACCTGTAGGGGCTGCTGCAGGGAAAAATGAGAAGCTGGCAGCATCTGATCCATGTGCATTAGAGCCCCACTTAAATCTATGGGAGCTCTAGGGACCCCCTTCTTCGAGCGATCAGGCTAAAATGTCCCTTGGATACACCATAAGCATGCTTTAACCGTATAGTTTTATAGCTGTGAGGACGGACACAGAGATAACGATTTTATGAGTTTTACACACTTTCTGCACCTCACGAAACACAGGAGTATGGCTTAGAGGAAATGAGTATAGCTTAAAATGTGCCACACTGCACCGAAATTTAGGTGCAAAAACTGGTCAACAGTAAGCAAACCAAGAAGTGGTGTAAAGTCAGACAAGAGCACCTAATGACGCACTAAATGTATCATCCAGCATCAGCCATCTAGTGCTAATAAATCTGCCCCAAGTCATGTTAAATTTGGAAAAACCCTCCCAAAATATCGTTAATATCGCAGTTGTGTCGCCTTAGGCTTCTTTCACACTGCCGGTAGGATTGTCCGGCAGGGGAACAGCCTGCAGGATCCGTACTAACGCTTGCACACGTCTGCTGACAGAAGTCTGCCCATGCCCTATTCACTATAATGGGGACGTGCGGGAGATGCGGCCACAGCACGGCAAACATGTTGAGAGGGCGGCCGGACAAAAACCGTAGCGTGCCGGAACAGCCTGCCGGACAATCCGCCAGTGTGAAAGAAGCCTAAGGCGACACAACTGCGTTATTAACGCCTTAGTGACATAATTAATTTTAGCCATAAGGACCAATAATATTTTCTCCCTTTGTGTTCCGGCAGTCATAACCTATTAATTTTTTCTTCTAAATTCTTTTTTTTTATTCTTCGGGATTAGTTGTAGATTTTTAGGAACCATTTTAGAGTATCTATAGTGTATTAAATAACTTTTATTATTTTATTTTTAATGAGAAAGATTTAAAAAAATGCAATTTTAACATTATTTTCTGGAATTTATTTACGGCGTTCACTGAGTGTAAAAACAACATAACTTTATCATGTGGGTCACTACAATGATGATAATGTCACATTTTTAAATATTTTTTAAATATTTTTCCTTTCCTCCTGCAGGCTGTCAGCTCTGTAACTGCTCCCCCTCCTCTTCCAGACTTTAGCTGCTCATATCTCTGGTTTGGTAGCAGCTAGAGATACGTGTATTGCAAAATTTCAAACGAGACCAGAATGGCAGCAATATCTTCAGTGCATGGGAAGATATCACTGTTAGCAATCAGGATGCAGTGAATATAACTGAAAGTAAAAGTGGGTTTTACCCGCGATTGTTCCTGACTCGATTTCTAACAGTGATATCTCCTGCTTATCTTGGGCTAATGCTGGAATGTCAGCTTTCAAACAAGACCAGTCCCATGCTTCTAGCTTTTACCATTCAGGAGATATCAGAAGCTAAATCAGCCCTCCCCTCCACTTCTGCCCAAGCCCAGCTCCAGCAGTTATGTACTTTTCCCACCACAGCCCATGGTAAAATAGGGCAAAACAGTAAGGTAATTAAAGGAAAGAGACCCCCATCATTCGGGGGAGGAGGGTGTCGAGAGTTGGGGTTGTAGGATACTCTAAACCAACAGAAGAGGACACAAAAGCTAGATGGGGTAGATTTGCAAAGTTAGACTAGACTATAATATAAAAAGTACAGTAGCTGATGCAGGATGATAAATCTGGAGAAGTTTTACCGCCTACTAAGAGGTTTACCCCGTGGCATGCCTGAATTTTGGTGCATCTAATGCATCACCTTCTCCACTACTAAGCCACTATGTGGTGCATGGCACATGAACCAGAAACTGGCACATTTGCAATGGTAAATTTACCCCAATGTGTGTGAGACTACACCATCGGCACCTGCCAAGTGCCGCTCTATCAGATAAATTCCTGTTAATCTGGAGTTAGATACATCTTTTTGCACGCCTGATGATCAGGAGATTTTGGCTATAAAGCACTAGGTGGTAATCGTGTTCCAACCAAAACTGAGAAATACACAAAGAAATCATCTCTCTGTGGAGATCAGCCATGTCCCCCCTCCTCCCCATCACTGTGAGGCAAGTGGCTGCAGCAGGAGCCTCCCTCCTTTCAAGCAATCAAGACTTGTCTGAATCACCTGTACGGTCATGTGCTCCTCCTTAAAGTCCCACACTTTGCTCTTAATATTCTTCCAGTCGGAGATCATGATCTGGAGCTTGGCTTCGGCCAGAAGGAGCTGCTTCCTGCACCGGCCGTAATTCATGAGAAGTTCATGGAACTCATGCCTGTCCTGGTGGGCGATCCTCTCAAACTCCTCGGTGAAGGAGTCCACGTTCTCTATCCAGGAGCAAGGCTCAAATATCTTGAGTTGCTCCCTGGCGAAGGGGATGGGCTTGTGCTGCTGGGGGAGCTCAGGATACAGCCTCTCATTAGGAACCAGAGGTTTGATGGTCGCCATATCTCTCTTGTGGTCAAGAACCTGCACCGGCAGCTCGGGGTATATGGATTTCACCTTGGAGATATGCAATATCTCCTTGGCTTCTACAAAATGCTGGGTGTTCAGTACATCTGGGTCCTTCAGAGACAGGACAGCAGGGTGGACTTCGACGGCCTCTGCCGGGTGCAGTTCTTCTATGGAGGGGCTTGTTACGTCGGGACATTTAGTCTTTTCGGGCTGTAAGTCACAGGGAAGGTCTGCATCGGCCGATGCTCTTCCAGACTCCAGCTCTTGATGGTCAGGATTTTCGGTTTCCTTCTTGTCCTCCGAGGCGCCTTCATGGACGGCGGGGACGTCCACCTCAGATAAGCTGCTCAGTCGTTTGTTATCAGCTCCGCAGGTTTCATCGTTCAGCTGGATTTCTATAAAACTATCCGGAAGATCGCTGTCCGTTCTCAAGGAGGAGGAGTCCAGTACATTATGGAGGTCGCTCTCTTCCTCCAACACCAGAGGCTTCTCTGCTCTTACGTCCACGAGGCTTTGCTGCTTCTTCTTTGTCTGGAAAAAAATACACAATTAACGTGAAGTGTCCAAGAGGAAATCTACAAAAAAAAACAGCTCTGCAAATAACAGGTTAAAGAGGACCTCTCACCGCTCCTGACGTGTCTTAATAGCTTCATGCATTCCCCATGTAATAACAATTCTGGAACATCTATTCTTAGGCTCTATGTTGTGCCGTTCCTTTATTATTTCTACTAGAAGTTATGAATGAATTGCTAGCAGTCTGCAGTAAGGGTACGGAGGGGAGGTAACAAGTTGGGGGTGTGTACCTGCACAGACTGAAAATGGCAGCACTGATTGGATAGAGCGAGTCTGTGCAGGGACACACCCCCAACTGGTTACCTCCCCTCTGTACCCTTACTGCAGACTGCTAGCAATTCATTCATAACTACTAGCAGGAATAATAAAGGAATGACACAACATAGAGACATAAGAATAGATGTTCCAGAATTGTTAGTACATGGGGAATGCATGAAGCTATTAAAACAGGCATGTCAGGAGAGGGGAGAGGTCATCTTTAAATTAAATTAGGATTTATACTGCACTCACATCCAGAGCTGCATTCAAGATTCTTCTGGTTTCACATCATCTCTTCTAGAAATAACAGTGCTGCATATAACTAACCAATTTAACGAGAACCCGCCACCTCTTGTGACAGCTAGTTTATTAAAGGGGTTCTCCAGGCTTTTTCATATTGATGACCTATCCTCAGAATAGGTCATCAATATCAGATCGGCGGGGGTCCGACACCCGGCAACCCAGCTGTACAGAGAGACGGCGCACACTGTGCTTACGTGACGTCTCTCTGTTGTATGTCTATGGGACAGCAGCAGAGGACAGGAAGAGAGAAGGGATATGGCACGTGCGCACGCCGTCTCCTCAGACAGCTGATCGGCGGGGCTGCCATGTGTCGGACCACTGCTGATCTGATATTGATGACCTATCCTGAGGATAGGTCATCAGTATGAAAAAGCCCGGAGAACCCCTTTAACTACCTGCATTCCTGATATAGTACCAGTTCTGGAGCAACTATTCTTATGACTCCATGTTGTGCCATTCCTCTATTATTCCTGCTGGATATTTACAAATAAATTGCCATTATACAGTAAAGGTACTGCTGGGTGTTACCAAGAGTGAGTGTGTCTGCTTGGATCAGAACGTACAGGGACATCCCCCGCAACTGATAACACCCCTCTGTACCTTTATTACAAGCTGCTGGCAATTCATTTCAGTTTGCAGTGAAGGTCCAGATGGGTGTTACCAGTTGGGGGTGTGTCCCTGTACATTCTGTTCTGGCACTGACAGCACTGAATGGATAGTGTTAGACTATGCAGAGACACAAACCCAACTGGTAACACCCATCTGGACCTTCTCTGCTAAACTGTTAGTAATTTATTCATAACTTCTAGCAGGAAAAATAAAGGAAAGGCACAACATAGGGTAAGAAGAATAGATGCTTCAGATGGGGAATGCAAGTGGTTACTACAACAGACATGTCAGGAGATGGGGACAGTTCCTCTTTACAGATGACCCATCACCTATTTCGACATATATGTTAGTAACTACTTGTATTCCTCATGTAATAACTATTCTGGAGCATCTATTCTTATGACTCTCTGTCCTCTATTAATCCTACTACAAATTATGAATGAATTACTACCAGTTTAGCAATAAAGTTCCAGAAGGGTGTTACCAGTTGGGTGTGTGTCCCTGCATAGTCTGACACTATCCAATCGGTCCTGCCAGTGCCAGAATGTACAGGGACAAACTCCCAACTGGTAACACCCATCTGGACCTTCATTGCTTATTAGATTACATATCGATGTAAAATTCCTTATCTTGACACTTAATGAGTTAAATAAACAGTTGCAAGAAACTTTTACCTGACCTTTTCAATGGCTTTCAACAGCTTTTGTGATGTGATATGTCACACATTGGTGGCATATGACCTCTGGGACCAGCACCTATCTCTAGAACGGGGCTCCCAAAGTGAACAAGGGTGCACTGTGAACTCGCGGCTGTCCTCCATTCACTTCTATGGGAGGGATGACAATTTTGGAACTCACATAGTTCACACAGAGTGGAGATGTGGCTACACTCCATTCACTTCTAAAGGAGTTCCGGAACTAGCTGAGCAGGCTCGCGCGGCTCTTTTCGGAACTCCCATAGAAGTGATTAGCGAGCACGCTGCATGCTGCATGCGCTGTGTGCTCTCCTTCACTTTGGGGGCCCCGTTCTAGAGATATCCTAGCGATATGCCACCAATGTGATAGAGGGGCCACCCCTTTAAAGGGCTTTTCCAGGAAAATACCTAGGATAGATCCTCAATATTTGATGGGTGGGGGTCTGACACTCAGTACTCTTACTGACTGGCTGCTAGCGGGAGCTGTGGCCCCCAGAATCTGAGAGCGCACGAGCCACAGTGCTGCCAGGATGAGCCCCATGTACACAAATAGGAGCGCTGCAGTTTTTTTGCAATTTTGCTCGTGTATTGCCTGGGACAACTCGGCGCGTGATCTGTGCAGGATACATGCCAAGTGTGGCAATGCGGATATCAAATCGGAGGCTTCAAAATACACGTTGTATGAACTACGGCACCACGTATGACTGAAGTCAATAGATTGCAGTTTATGGGTGTATTTAGCTTTTACTTGTTCACACAGCGCATTTTTATGTGTATTCAGGCGCGTTTTCTGTACTTATACACAAAAAAAAATCACTGGGGGAGAATGATCAAAACTGCTGTGAGGGAAAACTGGCTGAGTTGCCCATAGCAACCAATTGGTTCAATCCTTTCATTTCTCAGAGCGTCTTTGGAAAATGAAAGGATTGATCTGATTGGTTGCTATGGGCAACTCAGCCAGTTTTCCTTCACAGCAGTTCTTATAAATCTCCCCCCCAATATGTTACTATGATATTACAACTCCTAGCTGGCAGGGCACTGCTGGGAGATGTAGTTGATAAGCAGAGGGACATTTCTGCAGATAAAGGACATTCGAGATCCAGATACCAATAGTAATGAAGGTGAAATTCAGACTAAGCGTGTGGTGGGGGGTGAGGGGAGTGGAGTGAAGCATTATGGGAGTGCGGCCAGCTTGCCTTTCTATTAGGTGTTACCATGGTAACGATGAAAGCACCATAATTGCCGTCGGCTGTCTCCTCACAAGTGGCGGCTCGGTCTTACCAGGAGGAATATTTCTAGGTTACTACCAGTCAGATGTCACTGTGTGAATGATGGCCGTCCTATGTGATGACGTCATAAACCTAAACGGAGCCGTTATGGGGCGCTGTGGACGGAGCCGTTATGGGGCGCTGTGGACGGAGCCGTTATGGGGCGCTGTGGACGGAGCCGTTATGGGGCGCTGTGGACGGAGCCGTTATGGGGCGCTGTGGACAGCGCTGGTTATGGGGCACTGTGGACAGCGCTGGTTATGGGGCACTGTGGACAGCGCTGGTTATGGGGCACTGTGGACAGCGCTGGTTATGGGGCACTGTGGACAGCGCTGGTTATGGGGCACTGTGGACAGCGCTGGTTATGGGGCACTGTGGACAGCGCTGGTTATGGGGCACTGTGGACAGCGCTGGTTATGGGGCACTGTGGACAGCGCTGGTTATGGGGCACTGTGGACAGCGCTGGTTATGGGGCACTGTGGACAGCGCTGGTTATGGGGCACTGTGGACAGCGCTGGCTGGTTATGGGGCACTGTGGACAGCGCTGGTTATGGGGCACTGTGGACAGCGCTGGTTATGGGGGCACTGTGGACAGCGCTGGTTATGGGGCACTGTGGACAGCGCTGGTTATGGGCACTGTGGACAGCGCTGGTTATGGGGCACTGTGGACAGCGCTGGTTATGGGGCACTGTGGACAGCGCTGGTTATGGGGCACTGTGGACAGCGCTGGTTATGGGGCACTGTGGACGGAGCCGTTATGGGGCGCTGTGGACAGCGCTGGTTATGGGGCGCTGTGGACAGCGCTGGTTATGGGGCACTGTGGACAGCGCTGGTTATGGGGCACTGTGGACAGCGCTGGTTATGGGACACTGTGGACAGCGCTGGTTATGGGACACTGTGGACAGCACTGGTTATGGGACACTGTGGACAGCACTGGTTATGGGGCACTGTGGACAGCACTGGTTATGGGGCACTGTGGACAGCACTGGTTATGGGGCACTGTGGACAGCACTGGTTATGGGGCACTGTGGACGGAGCCGTTATGGGGCGCTGTGGACGGAGCCGTTATGGGGCACTGTGGACAGCGCTGGTTATGGGGCACTGTGGACAGCGCTGGTTATGGGGCACTGTGGACAGCGCTGGTTATGGGGCACTGTGGACAGCGCTGGTTATGGGGCACTGTGGACAGCGCTGGTTATGGGGCACTGTGGACAGCGCTGGTTATGGGGCACTGTGGACAGCGCTGGTTATGGGGCACTGTGGACAGCGCTGGTTATGGGGCACTGTGGACAGCGCTGGTTATGGGGCACTGTGGACAGCACTGGTTATGGGGCACTGTGGACAGCACTGGTTATGGGCACTGTGGACAGCACTGGTTATGGGGCACTGTGGACAGCACTGGTTATGGGGCACTGTGGACAGCGCTGGTTATGGGGCACTGTGGACAGCGCTGGTTATGGGGCACTGTGGACAGCGCTGGTTATGGGGCACTGTGGACAGCGCTGGTTATGGGGCACTGTGGACAGCGCTGGTTATGGGGCACTGTGGACAGCGCTGGTTATGGGGCACTGTGGACAGCGCTGGTTATGGGGCACTGTGGACAGCGCTGGTTATGGGGCACTGTGGACAGCGCTGGTTATGGGGCACTGTGGACAGCGCTGGTTATGGGGCACTGTGGACAGCGCTGGTTATGGGGCACTGTGGACAGCGCTGGTTATGGGGCACTGTGGACAGCGCTGGTTATGGGGCACTGTGGACAGCACTGGTTATGGGGCACTGTGGACAGCACTGGTTATGGGGCACTGTGGACAGCACTGGTTATGGGGCACTGTGGACGGTGCTTTCATACGGTAAACAAGGGGTTATTGTTGGTGGCAGGATCTGCCAGGGAAGTAATCCGGAACGCCTGAGGCAGGAATTACTGATATCTATGCTCGCCATTTCACAGTTTACATAAAGAATTAACTACGTGAAAAGCTGAGTCACCTTGTAAATACACGACATGTACTGAATTCTGTGACTTCAGAGCTGAAATCACCCAGCACTTCATGTACCAATGACTTCTAGGGTAAATTGTAAAAGCAACAGTCATGGCGGATTTTCTGGATACACACATATCATTTGGGGAGTGGGGGAGCAGGCACAGCAATACATTTTGCTATGAGATCTGTGTACGCCCCCGGCCCAGCCCAAGGGACAAACCGCCAAGCTGGGACAAAACTACAACTCTCAGCATGTCCTGACAGTCTGCATCATGGGAGCTCTGTGCTGTATTCTCTCTAGCAGGGGGCGTGCACAGCACCATGCTGAGGTTTATCTATCCCGGATGAGAATGTGACCCTGGGCTACGACTACTTCTCACACACATCAGATCCCTGCCAGTGCTGACTGACTTGTGACTCGACGCCTCCAGCCACAGAGGAAACAGAAGAGATTTACCGTCACTGAAACTAAAGGGAAAACATCCTCCGAAAACAACACAGAGAGGTTTACTTCTAAACATATTTTGTATTATTTTTTATTTTATAGTTTTCTGACCACAGGAGTGCACACAATAGGCTGACACGTCCTGACTTCCACAGCTCACTTGTCAGCTTTGCTGTATAGACTTAGACAGAATGAGCAGAGTTACCTCATCATTAAAGTATGGGCAAATTAAAAGGTTATTCCCATCTGGACAGTTTTGGCATATGCCATAAATCTCCAATAGGTGTGGGACCTGCTCTTATCTAAAGGATCCGGCCTTGCCCTGAATGGAGAATGTGTCGCTCATGCACTGCGTCTTCTCCATTTACAGCTATTAGACTTCCGAAAATAGCCAAGAGAGCGCACAATATATTAGCAAAACACAATGTCAAGCAAATCATCTAATGTACATTGGGGCCTGGGAATTCTTGCCTGACTGCAGCTGTCAGTGGAGGTGAAGGGTTGGACATGTTGAGTTTCAACTGCCCAATCTTGATGATGGCTCTCTTGGATCGCTGACCTAGATAAGTCAGGACAGACTATACACCAGTTTGTGGTCCCCATCCTGCAGGACAGACGCACAGGTGATCGTCGGCCTGTGCATGAGCTGTGTTTCTGACTGAAGGATTAAGGTTACGGCTACATGGCGATGTATCACAGTGTAGCAGGAAAGCCATAGAAATCAATAGAGGTTGCAGAGCAAGTCGCATGTTTACCGCAACCCCACAAAAAATCCGTCCGGGTTGGATTTTTTTGCGATTCTGGGGTTGCAGCTGTGGAAAACGAGCAAGTTGTGCTGCAACCTCATTCAATTCTATAGGAGCGCTGCTACACTGCGATAGTTGGGCGTGACCAAGATCGCCACGTAGCCCTTAAAGGGGTTGTCTCACTTCAGTAAATGACATTTATCATGTAGAGAAAGTTAATACAAGGCACTTACTAATGTATTGTGATTGTCCATATTGCCTCCTTTGCTGGCTTCATTCATTTTTTGTTTCCATGGTTACGACCACCCTACTATCCAGCAGCGGTGGTCGGGCTTGCACACTATAGGAAAAAGTGCCGGCCTGTCTGGTTGCCGGTATTGTGGGAGTGCGCACAGGTCGGGGCTTTTTCCTACAGTATGCAAGCACGACCACCACTGATGGATTGCAGGGTGGTCGTAACCATGGAAACAAGAAATGTATAATGCAATGGAAAAATGAATCAAGCAAGCAAAGGAGGAGACTGAAGCAGTTTATTACCACTTTTGCCTTCTCCTGTGCTCGGTGTATAGCGTCTATGCAGTGCATACAGGAAGTAGCTAGGCCGCCCTCAATTGGACCCGGTGATCATGTGATCGCTGGGTGTCTTGGGGCAGGACAGATCAGCTCTGCCTTTGTACAATGTACAGTGGGAAAACAGCAAAAAATAAATAAATAAAAATTTTTTAAAAAGTCAGTGCCCCCCAGGGGTCTTTTAATCACTTCTTGGGGTAGACGCGTCACAAATACATTAAAAAATGTAAAAAAAAATATAATAAAATACAAATAAAAAAAATAATAAAAATGCCCAAGCGCTAAAATCTGTCATCCACCAATGCATGAGAGAGGCGGGACTGCTCGGAGGAGCTCTGGTCAAGATATGGAGGTCTTCTTCTTTTACACACAGTAATGGAAAAGAAGTCACTGTAATCAAACACCTATTCAGACTGTACTAATTGATGTCGTAGAGCGTCCTGCTCCTATGGAGGCGGCTGTACAAGACGTGGGCCCTGCAAAATCTCATTGTGAAAATGGCCTGACACTGCTCGTCATCCGTGTGCCACCTGTATCCGTGCGGCCAGGCCGCAAA
This sequence comes from Rhinella marina, assembly GCA_900303285.1. NCBI lineage: Eukaryota > Metazoa > Chordata > Amphibia > Anura > Bufonidae > Rhinella > Rhinella marina. The sequence continues at coordinate 437,561 of ONZH01011947.1, forward strand.
TTATACAACATGTCCTATTCTTGTCCGTTGAAATTGGGGGATGCACATAGGCCGTATCTGTATGTTGCGGATACGCATTTTGCGGACAGCAAAATGGATACGGCGGTGTGCAGGAGGCCTGAGAAAGCTGGGTGATGACCAGTATGGATGGATCAGTATTACAGGAGAGGTCACCCAGCTTTCCCAGACACCTGAACGGTTACTAACGCATAGCCCTGTGTATACAGCTGCATTTGTCATTGGGGCCACTAGGAAAGCTTAATGATATAATGGTGGCCATGTTAATCGTCACCCAGCTTTCCCAGTCACCTGAAAGGCCACGTTATACAGTCCTGCCGCCATACCCCCTGTGTATGGAGATATGGAAAGACTAGTGACAAGGTCCATAGGAGTGGGAAGTATTGGCCATACTGAGTGTTCCCCAACTTTCCCAGGCACCTGAATGGCCAAAGTAATGTTGTAATTTCATATCACTCAGTAAATAGATGTGTCTGTCCTTCAGGACTCTAGGAAAGTGAAGTGACAAACCCCACGGGGTTTAATGGTTGCCACCCAGCTTTCTCAGACCACTGAATGGCAAACGTGCCTAGCTATGACGCAATCGGTCTCCTACAGATGTAATGGTGGCCATACTGGTTGTCACCCAGCTTTCCCAGACACCTGAATGGTCAAGATACGCAGTGATCATCTCCTATTCTCATATCATAGTATATATAGATGTTTTTGCCTTAGTGACAATGCCAATGGTGGCCATATTGGTTGTCACCCAGCTTTCCCAGACACCTGAATGGTCAAGGTATGCAGTAATCATCTCCTATTCTCATATCAGAGTATATGTTTTTGCTTTAGTGACAAGGCCAATGGCGGGCATAACGGTGGCCATATTGGTTGACACTCAGCTTTCCCAGACACCTGAGTGGCAAATGCCCCTGGTCATGCAGTCACCAGTCTCCTACTTTGATCCCCTTGTGGTTGGGGACATGGGAGGGGGTGTAACGTTGGCCATCCTGGTCGTCACCCAGCTTTCCCAGTGCTCTGAGAGGTGATATAACGGCAGGATTAGGGCACGCTGTGTGTGAATACCACCGCCATGTGTCACAGCGATGTAACTACTATAGCAGTGAGCGCGGAGCGTGCGGCTGAATCACCGGGGCAGGCTGCTCACGTTGACGGATGACGAATCACACAGTCAGGTAGATGAGCAGGTGCCAGGGACATGAGGTCAATGACCTCGCTGGGGATGCCCCAACAAACCTGCTAATCATGTGACCTGACGGGATTCTCAGGGGGCGACTCCCCCAGATCCAGATCAGCGAGTGGCAACCAATAAACCCTGTGGTGTTTGTCTCGTCACTTTCCTGGAGTCCTGAAAGGTAGACACATCTATTTACTGAGTGATATGAAATTCATAAAATCGCCAAATGGGATCCCGGGGTAAAACAGAGACAAAAGATCTTTAACAGATCCATGTTCTATCATTTTGCGGAACGGACGTACAAATGATCCGTGTGCCCTTCCACGTCCGTATGTCCGTTCTGCAAAAAGACAGAACACGTCCTATACTTGGCGGCAACATGCGGACCACGAACCCATTCAAGTCAATAGGTCTGCACAAAATGCAGATGCGACACAGACAGTATCCGTATTTTTCGGATCCGCAATTTAAGGACGGCAAAATACATACTGTCGTGTGCAGGAGGCCTTAGAGGGGGCGTTCCAGTCACATCATTGTGTAATGGGTTCTCTAATACACTTTCTGTTTCAGTTTTCTCCACTTCTGCTTAGTCAGTCTTTACATTATGAGAATGAAAGCATGTCCACAGCTGAGGGGTTGTGACAATGTGTTTCATCATCCTGGACTCCGGTCCGATCGCCCCGGTCTCTTCACCTCTCACCATGACTGACACCTGTCAGGCCCCATATACCTACGGTGGTCTCTGTCACCCATAGGCTCCCAGAACACACATCGTTTATACAGTTTACATACGTGGACACCACTGTACGGCATAGCGCCCCCTAGAGTGCGGATCCATGCCTAGAGGTCAGATGGGCTTCTATCCAGGCTGATATAACCCTATGAACACATCTAACGTCTACATCCAACCAGAGCGGGGCCAGATGTGATGGGTTTTTAGTCCTTGGGTACAAACAAAAATGTTTCCATTCACTGACAGCAAGCTGAGATGTTAAATGAGTTTCCCTAACCCAGCAGGCCCTGGAAACCCACCTAACTTAGCTTTATACAATCACTAAAATGATCCGGCATAACCACAGACTACTTTCCCCACCGGTGCCCACTGACTATAATGGGACCGGCGGAGATCCGGCATGTATCCACCATTAGTGCCGAGATTCGGTCAGACTAAAAAATGGTGTTTGTCCAGCCAAATCTCGGAGCTAATGCCGGAAACTGGCTGGATCCTTGCCGGGTCCCATTATAGTCAATGGGGCCTGGCAGTGCTCCAGCCCCTTCCACTATGCCAGTTGCGATCATCTCCCGCAGACTGTACCACTTTGAAACTAGCCTTACTCATATCTTGCCTGTGTTATTGTTCCAAAGTTGTGTGGATCGGCCATTTGGGGACCCAGTCATGTGACGTTCCTCTTCTGAAAACCCAGCATCTGCCGACCTTACGTCCTTTACTAGTTCTGGTTGATGGATGGGGGCATCGGTCCAGGACGGGGGGAGGCGTTGTGGACGAGGTCAGAACTATTCCTCTCTCTGGCACATGCGCAAACCCCTGAACCTCATCTGCGCACGCGCCAGGGAAAGGAATAGTTCTGACCTCGTCCACAGCAGATGTGACCATTGAATAGACTGGTAACTTGGTAAAGAACGGGACGTCGACGAAAGCAGGATGTTCAGGAGAGAAGCTTCACATGGCAGGTTCTCAACTGACCGATCCTTTCTTTCACAGATGGGGTGTGAGTAATTAAAGGGGTTGTCTCACTTCAGCAAGTGGCATTTATCATGTAGAGAAAGTTGCTACAAGTCACTTACTAATGTATTGTTATTATCCATATTGCTTCCTTTTTCCATCACATTATACACAGCTCGCTTCCATGGTTCTGACCACCCTGCAATCCATCAGCGGTGGCCGTGCTTGGACACTATAGAAAAAAAATGGCCACCCTCTTTGGTGTCTGGGATTACAGGAGTGTGTACAGTCCAGCACTTTTTTCTGTAGTATGCAAGCACGACCACCACTGATGGATTGCAGGGTGGTCATAACAATGGAAACGAGCAGTGTATAATGTGATGGAAAAATGAATCCAGCCAGCAAAGGAAGCAATATGGATAATCACAATACATTAGTATTAACTTTCTCTACATGATAAATGCTATTTGCTGAGGTCAGACAACCCCTTTAAGGTGGGTTTGAGGGACCAGCTGAGTCCCAGTCCCACTTTAAAGAGGTTTTTTGGGTTCAGTATCGATAGCTCATGATAGATCATCAATATTAGATCAGTGGGGATCCCATGGCTCTAACATCACATGGAGGATCCCACTCCCCGCGCCCCCTCCGATCCAGCTGAAGAGGCTGCGACACTGTCTCCTCGCTGCTCACTAAGCACAGCGCCGTACATGGTATAGTGGCTGGGCCAGGTATTGCAGCTCATCCCCATTCTCTTGAAAGGGACTGAGTTGAACATAGGCCACGTGGCCGATGACAGATCAGAAGAACGGAAAATGAAACGGAGATGTGAACTCTCCCTAACCAAGGCAAGAAATGGAAACACAAAGGACAGCGGTACAGAACTGTCACTATAGATTAAGTTTCATTTACATATAAGTTCTTTTTATGTTTTTTTTTTAGACGTTTTGCCATTTTTGCTGGCGTTTTTTAGCCAAAAATCACTAGCTCCAGATGGTACATGAAATCTATGGGAATAGACAAACAGGGTTTTTTGCAGTGACATTTTTTAACCCTTCAGGTCTGTGTTTTTTGTGTCAATTTTGGAAAATCACAGCACGCTCTGGCGTTTTTTTCCCCTAATCGCCTCCCATTTTTGTCCCATAGCCCTGCTAAAAAAAACACAAGTGCCAGCACGAGTTTCCCTTTCCTAAAACACACTATATGGGCAAACAACACCTAAGGGCTCATGCACACAAACGTATTTTTTTAGTCCTTGCCCGTTTTTTGTTTTTTTTTAGCAGCCTGTATGCAGAACCATTCATTTCAACAGGGCCACAAAAAAACGGAAACATCTCCTATTCTTGTCTGTTTTTGCGGACAAACATAGGCAGTGTTACAATGTATCCGCAAAAAAAAAAAAAAAGGATGTAATACGGATGTCACGCGGACATCATCCATATTTTTTTGCAGACTGCACACACATACGGTCATGTGAATGAGCCCTAAAACGCGTAATAAAAAGCAACAAAAACACAGGAGTTTTTGGAGACTTTTTTGGGAGATAAAACAAAAAAACCCAACATGATAAAAACTACGGGGATCATTTATCAAAGACCGCCATTTTACACCAGTCTTTGATATCCCCAGTGCTGCCGGAGCAAAAACTTAATTTATGACAAGGCGCAACCTGCGCACCTAGACGAAAATCTATGCTGTCCCCTAGTAAAATGATAGGACAGTGTAAAAACGCCGTGCATGGTCGCTCAAAAAGTCGCAGAGCAGGGGCCATATCACTTTTTTATGCCAGTTTCTGGCGAGGGGGGAGGGGGGGGTGTAATAATGAATGACCGTAACAAAACCGTAATGCTGCAAAAGAGGTTGGAGATTTGCTTTCAATTTTGGCAGAATCTACCAACAATTTACCCTCTATACGGCCCGGTATGGAGGCTTCTGTGGAGAGGACACAATGAGGTTTTCCACAATAAGCGGCGTCACGTGTCTGGTGGATGCTTATCCTTCCTCTATATCACTTGATGCTGTAAAAACCCCTAAATTATCTATAGGAGAACAGTTATATCCTGTCTATGACCACTTAAAGGGCAACTCTCCCCCCCAAAAAATGACCAGAGAAAGTCACATGCTCTTTGCAGTGAAGGGTAAAAAGCTTCCCCGTCCCCCTCCCCTCAATTGCATCCATATGCCCTGACCATCAATTTCTGCCCCAGGAGTTGGCAAAATTTCTGACAGACTGAAAAACCACTGACGCCGCCCTCAAACCCATGAAAAGTGGTGCAGTATCCCATGGCAACCAATCTGATTGCTGCTTTCATTTCCCATTAGGCCTTAAATAAAATAAGAGCAAGAAGGTGTTTGGTTACTATGGGTAACCACTGTAATGGATTATAAGAATCCAATGGGGGGGGGGGGCTGGAAATGGTTTGCCCCAATCTACCAAATATAGTCACCAATTCTATAGGGACCCAAAAATAGTCAAGGCAGAGAAAGGGTTAAAATACCCCGAAGGCGATTGGTTAATTGACAAGTTGTTCCAGGTAAAAGAGCTGATTGGTCAGCGGGTAAGGCTCCACCCCTATGCAGGTAGCGGTCTTTTAGGTGCGGTCAGGTGACAGGGGGTCCTGTCAGTCAGCGGTCACATCTCGGACAGCATACCTTGTCATGCTTCGTCCTGCTCTTGGACTTGCGGGGCCTCACCGCCTCAGCCATCCCGGTGACAGCCGCTGAGCTCGGTTACGGGTGCCGGGGCTGCGGACGTATCTGTGGAAGAGCCCGTAAACACGGACATAATCTTGAGCACTGACTGTGGGGGGGTGAGGGAGGTGGGGTCACGTGATACAGATCCTGCACCAATCGCAGGCTAGGGGATGACGTCTTCTGTGAGTACGGGCAGCGGCGAGGAACAAACGTCCTGATTAGGCGCTGCTTGTTGGCACGCACTACAACAGGAGAGGATTGGTTCCTGGGGTGTTGTGTACATGATGGGGGCTGTACTACGAACAGAGCCCGGTGACACTGCGGACGTTTAGAGCGATCATAAGACTCAAGTGACTGTATTACATCACAGCTTGTGTAGACTGTAAGCTCTTAGAGCTAGGATCGGCTGTTTTGTTTTTGTATGTTCTCTGCAGGGCTATAGGATGTGGTGTCCATGCATATTATGTGTATATGTATACTATGTACCATGTATGTACACAGTGGGGGAGATTTATTAAAACTGGCTCAGTTGCCCGTAGCAGCCAATCAGATCGATCTTCTCATTTTTCAAAGGAGCTGTTACAAAAATGAAAGGTGGAATCTGATTTGTTGCTATGGGCAACTAAGCCAGTTTTCCTTTGCGCCAGTTTTAAGATCTCCACCAGTATATGGGCACATACAGCAGCTGCTATAGATCTGAGTCTACACCCATAGACATTAATACGCAGTTGTGCCCAACCCACCCTTTGCTCCTCTATAAGATTTTGGAGGGTGTCTGTGGGAATTTTTGCCCATTTATCCAAAAGAGTATTTGTGAGGTGGGGGGGAGAACTGGAAGGTGAGCTGGGGTCAGCCCGGGTGCTTCTCTCACCCTCAGTCAGCCACAGAAAGCCGTGACTGATCGGGGGTGAGAGAAGCTTCAGTCAGTCTCCTCTGTCTGGCACAGGGAGCCAGAAAATTGGATGTCACAATCTCCCTTCTAGCTCATCCCAGAGGTGTCTGGCCGTCAGGTTCTCTCCCCCCCCCCCCCCCCAAACCATGTCTTTATGGACCCTGCTTTATGCACTGGGCGCAGTCCTGCTGGAACTGAAAAGGGTCTTCCTCAAACTGTTTCCACAAAATTGGAAGCGTAGCATTGTCCAAAATGGCTTGGTGTGCTGAAGCGTTAAAGGGGTTGTCACTTCAGCAAATGGCACTTATTATGTAGAGAAAGTTAATACAACTTCCTAATGTATTGTGATTATCCATATTGCTTCCTTTGCTGGCAGGATTAATTTTTCCATCAAATTATACACTGCTCCTATCCATGGTTATGACCACCATGTAATCCATTAGTGGTGGTCGTACTTGTACACTATTGGGAAAAAGCACCTGCCTGTGTGAGCTGCCATCAGAGAGTAACATAACAGTTTATAAGGCCGAAAAAAAGACATCTGTCCATCCAGTTCGGCCTGTTATCCTGCAAGGAAGGCAAAAAACCCCTGTGAGGTAGAAGCCAGTTTTCCTCACTTTAGGGTAAAAAAAAATCCTTCCCGAAGGCCGGCACTTCTTCCTATAGTGTGCAAGCTTGGCCACCGATGATGGATTGGAGGGTGGTAGAGATGAGCGAACGTGCTCAAAACGAGCCAAGTGGTACAGTGCTCGTTTCGAGCACGTTCGCTCATCTCTAGAGGGTGGTCATAACCATGGAAATGAGAGATGGAAAAATGAATGCAGCAAAGGAGGCAATATGGACAATCACAATACATTAGTAAGTGGCTTGTATTAAAGGACTTGTCTCATCTTGCTGTTACTAAGGCAAGATGAGACGCAGTTTCGACCACCTCCAGCGCTCTGCCGTTTCAGTAGCTTTCATTGCTGTGTATAGCGAGGGGCTGGATTTTGCACACCTGTGCTTATGGGACTGAATAAAACGCCTGCCTACAACAATTAAGCGGTGTGTCCTAATACTTATTCCCCATATAGTGTATATCAGGGATCGGCAACCTCCGGCACTCCAGCTGTTCTAAAATGACAACTCCCAGAATCCTTCTCTCACTTCCACGGGAGTTACAAGAACAGACAAGTAAGTGTGCATGCTGGGAGTTGTAGTTTTACAGCAGTTGGAGTGCCGGAGGTTGCTGACCTCTGTATATTATATGCAGCTCAGCAAAGGCACACTTTTAAACTGCGCGCCCCACCCTCAAATACGGATCACACCCCTCCAAAAAAAACTCCAGTGTGCTGTTATAGAGCCGGCCAAATCCTAGTGACCTTCACAGTGCCCCCATAGCTATGCCAGCTGCACAATCTCCCTGCCATTTTCAGAGTTGGCAACACTTCTCATAGCAAAGGGGTCCACGTCGTACACCTTCACATTCGGTAGACGTCTATTCTGGCCAGCTCCCTCATATACATGCAGCCCGCCATCTAATGTGTTTGGAGGGGGGGACTCTCCTGAGATGTTGGGGAAAGAGACTGAGCATGCTGAATTTCAACCTGCCCGATCCTTCACTCTCCATATTGAGAATACAAGCCAGGCGGGCATGTGTGTGGAGAGATCGCTGGCGACTAAATGAGCGTTCATCTGACACTGTGCACAATAACACATTTATAGGAGACTTGGAGACCCCCACTTTTTTTTTTTTCTTTTTAGCCTTGAGTGGACAATCTGCTTTACTAGTGACTTCCATTCATAGTGATCATTCATCATATGACATAAGTAACGTCGTCCTGCCGCTGACTGATCTCCTATGTATGTTAATAACACGTTTGCTGCTCCTGTGTATGTTAATGGCACATGCTACGTGTGCTGTATGTATTCTGAATCAAGCACCACCTGAAGTCCATTCCTCTTAGGTCAGATTTCTGTAGTAACACTTGGTCGTACCGCTCCCCAGGTGCATCTCCATAGGAAGGAACGTGTAGCGACGACGGAGGGATAGCTCGCTGGTGACCTTTTTTGTCTCCTACAGAAAAACTGTTATGGTTTGTGGTAAATCTGCTATGGAACTACATGTCCCAAAATGCCAAGATTATGCACATGGTGTGCGACTCCTTACTATTAGGACTCATTCACATGAACATTGCGGCCCGCAAACGGCACTTGAATGGATCTGCAAGATGTGAGGGGAAGCATGGAGCATCGATTCCTTGGGATTTTGGTGCATGCCTCCGCACGGCAAAAAAAATAGGACGTGTCCAGTTTTTTTTTTTTGTGATGCAGGTGGTCTATTGGGGATTGCGGACCCATTAAAGTGAATAGGTCTGCAAACGGTTGACACGCGGCTGGGGCCCGTGCATTGTGGACTGCTATTTGCGGTCCGCAGCACAGGCCACACATGTTCGTGTGCATGAGCCCTTAGACCACGGCAGCTTTGGTTGTGCAGCAGCAATTAGCGTAGAAGTTGCAGAGCATTGGGGGCAGTTGGTCTGCAGCTTCTCATGTGACTATTTTATGGGGTGGCTTAGCAGGGAGTCGCCACTTGAGTCAACATCTATGCCAAAAAAGACGTTTGCAACCAAGAATCCAAAAGATTCGGGGCCTGACATCCGCTGATTGCCAGAAGTAGTGGAAGTAGTTGGATCAAAGGATTTAAAGGGGTTATCCTTGAAACAAAATTGATGGGGACCTCCACCGATTAGCTGTTAGAATAGGCCGACGCTCTGTAACTGCTGCGGCCTCTTCCTTGGCCATGTGACATCACCTTACATTGGTCACATGGCCTAGTTGCAGCTGAGCACCATTGAAGTCAATGGGGCTGAGCTGCAATAGTAAGCACTGCCACTATACGATGTACGGAAAGCTGCCGGGAGCGGGCTGTGTCCACCAGAACTTCCTGGAACAGCTGATTAGGAGTGGGTGCCAGGACCCTAACCCCCTGAGGATAGGTAATCATTATCATTTCCTGGATAACCCCTTTAACGGAGCATAAAATCTAAGGCATGCCAGGGGGAATATGTGAAGCCCTGAACGCCGGTTTCTAACACAAAAAAAGTCACAAATTCTGGCACAATATTCTCTGCATCAATTTGCATCTTGTAGAAAGAGGAGTACGTTTTCTAGACAAAAGTGTCACTTTGGAAGAGGTGGCAAAACAACGTGCAATTTGGCTCAAATAATGGCAGAGTACACTCTAAGAAAAAGTGACCTAGAGAATTCCCCTGAAAATAAATCTCCCTCTTTGCTTCTTTGCACTTAGGTAAATGTATTTGGCTCAGCAACCTACACTTTGTAGTGCTACACTGCCCTCTGGTGCTCAATGCAGGTACAGTCTTAACCCCTTCCTGACATTTTATTTTTCTGTCAACCTAGCTTTATGAGAGCTTGTTTTTGCTAAACAAGTTATTTATTTATTTTTTAATGGCACCATTAAAGGTGTTGTCTCACCTCAGACGTTGGTGGCATATCGCTAGGAGTTGCCACCAATGTCCATATGTGAGGGTTCCACTTCCAGGATCCTCACCTATCTTTAGAACGGGGCCCCAAAGTGAATGAAAGTGTGCCGCTCATGTGCAGCTGCCATCCATTCATTTCTTTGGGACTTCTGAAAATTGCACTCACTTGGCTATTTTCAGAACTCCCATAAAAGTGAAAGGAGAGCACACAGAACATGCGCAATGCGCTCTCGTTGATTTTGGGGGCTCTGTTCTAGAGAGGTGCGGGTCAAATCTTGACATTAGTGGCATACCCTAGCGAGATACCACCAGTGTCTGAGGAGACACAATCCGTTTAAAGGGGTTGGCCACTTTCTCGCTACTGTTGACCAATGTGTTTGTGAGATAATTATATGCATACTTACCAACGTTTAGGTTGGTAAAATCAGGGCATTCAAAACCTTGCCTCTGGGAATGCCCCAACTCCACAGAGAACTGCAGAATTTTTGTGGTGGGGAATAAAAAAACAACAACAAATCCACCACTTTTTTTTTTTTTTTTTATAATGCTGCTCTATGTATAGGCATATAGCTACTATAAAACTGCCGTCTATGTACAAGAATATAACTACTATAATACTGCTTCTATGTACAAGAATATAACTACTATAATACTGCTCCTATGTACAAGAATATAACTACTATAATACTGCCTCCTATGTACAAGAATATAACTACTATAATACTGCCTCCTATGTACAGGAATATAACTACTATAATACTGCTCCTATGTACAAGAATATAACTACTATAATACTGCCTCCTATGTACAAGAATATAACTACTATAATACTGCTCCTATGTACAAGAATATAACTACTATAATACTGCCCCTATGTACAAGAATATAACAGCTATAATACTGCTCCTATGTACAAGAATATAACAGCTATAATACTGCTCCTATGTACAAGAATATAACTACTATAATACTGCCCCTATGTACAAGAATATAACAGCTATAATACTGCTCCTATGTACAAGAATATAACTACTATAATACTGCTCCTATGTACAAGAATATAACTACTATAATACTGCCCCTATGTACAAGAATATAACAGCTATAATACTGCTCCTATGTACAAGAATATAACTACTATAATACTGCTCCTATGTACAAGAATATAACTACTATAATACTGCCTCCTATGTACAAGAATATAACTACTATAATACTGCCCCTATGTACAAGAATATAACTACTATAATACTGCTCCTATGTACAAGAATATAACTACTATAATACTGCCTCCTATGTACAAGAATATAACTACTATAATACTGCTCCTATGTACAAGAATATACTATAAGGCCCCTTACACATGGGCTAGATTTCCGCGTGGGTGCAATGCGTTCGCATCACGCATTGCACCCGCACTGAATCCTGACCCATTCATTACAATGGGGCTTTTCACATGAGTGATGTTTTTCACGCATCAGTTCGCCATTGCATGAAAATCGCAGCATGTTCTATATTCTGTGTTTTTCACGCAGCCCTGGCCCTGTTGAAGTGAATGGGTCTGCGTGATTCACTGATGGTTGCTTAGAGATGTTTGTAAACATTCAGTTTTTTTTATCACGCGCGTGAAAAACGCATCAAAACCCTTCGCACCCGCGCGGAAAAAACTGACTGCGATTGCGTGCGGGTTTTCCGTACTGAATCCGTGACGCCCATGTGAAAGAGGCCTAATACTGCCTCCTATATACAGGAATATAACTACTATAATACTGCTCCTATGTACAAGAATATAACTACTATAATACTGCTCCTATGTACAAGAAAATAACTACAATAACACTGCCCCTATGTACAAGAATATGACTACTATAATACTGCTCCTATGTACAAGAATATGACTACTATAATACTGCCTCCTATGTACAAGAATATAACTACTATAATACTGTCTCCTATGAACAAGAATATAACTACTATAATACTGCTCCTATGTACAAGAATATGACTACTATAATACTGCCTCCTATGTACAAGAATATAACTACTATAATACTGCTCCTATGTACAAGAATATGACTACTATAATACTGCCTCCTATGTACAGGAAAATAACTGCTATAATACTGCTCTTATGTACAAGAATATAACTATTGGGCGTGGCCTGCGCGTTGTGGAAGATGGCTGCCTAACCTTTATGCTCCTACAACCCAGCACTGAAATAAGCGACTGATACCCTGTTCCCAGTGCCCTAACTTGCCCCAAATCATCCCTGAACATGCCAAAACGCCGTAAGAACACGGTGGGACCGACAAAGATCTCGGACTTCTACTTTACCCAGCCTACGGCGCAGGAGCGGGATAGCGCAGCATCTCCGCTCTCGCACACGTCGGAACCTCCGATGCTGCTGGAGGTCCGTGGATCTCACCACCCGACCACCCGCAGAAGTGGGTCGGAGCCCCCGACACCGGCCAAAGATGGGATTATCCCAGGACTGTCTCCTGCAAAGACTCCAGGAGGGCCCCGCTCGGGCATGCAGACACGTGGCGGCGGCCATCTTGCCATACAGACCAACGCTGCTGGGCCTCCCGCGTCACCTCCAGATCTTCGGCAGAGCGGTGAGTCACCCACATCTGACGGGGGAAATGCTCCACAAGAAGGTCAGGGCAGTGAACCCACGATATCCCTTGAAGATCTCCCTGTATCTGGCTCAGGGGTTACTGATTCCTCACTTAAAGCAATGCTGCAGGCTTTACAGCACTCTATTACAGTTAACATGAGGGAGCTACTGAGACCGGTTAAGGAGGCATTGAAAGAAGTGGAAGAAAGGGTTAATCATACAGAGTCCAAAATGGGGGAGCTGGTCTCATCCCATAATGATTTGATTGATGCCCATTACGGCCTGGAAAGTGAGGTACAGCGTTTACAAGCTAAGGTGGCGGACCTTGAAGACAGGTCCCGCCGCAATAATGTGAAGCTCCGGGGAGTGCCCGAATCAATACAACCAACTGAGCTTGCTGACTATCTCACAGGCCTTATGAAAGCTCTTCTGCCAAACTGTCAGCCTGCGGATCTCATCATTGACAGAATCCATAGAGTGGCGAAACCAAAGCATCTAGATGACTCCATACCTAGAGACGTTCTCGCCAGAATACATTTCTTTCAGACAAAGGAGCAATTGCTTCAAACGGCAAGAAAGGCGACAACGCTGCCAGCGCCGTATCAGAATATTGCTTTATACTCTGACCTATCCGCGGCGACTCTGCGGCTACGGAGGGAGTTTGCTCCACTTATTGCGACCTTGAAGGATCGTGGGATCGTATACAGATGGGGATATCCAACTCGACTCATCATCAAGTATGATAACTCCACGCTGGTTTTCAAGACGCCGGTAGAAGGATCTGCCTTCCTGCAGAAAATGAGACCACAAGCTCCTGCACGACCGGATCGCGCATCTCCTCCTCGTCCAGTCATGGAAGATTGGCATACAGTTCATCGCTGACACTTTCCTGGGGCTGTGTAACTGGGACGTTATTTTCTCAAAGTGCTGTACCCTGGGGCCTAACCTCAACGTAGGCTGAACTCTTTTCCCCCGGATACTGCGGGATGATTTTCCTGAAGATAGACTTCGTTCATCCCGTCTGTTGGATAAGTTTTGCTCAGTTGTTCTATTTTTCATTGTTATTCCTTTATATTGTTTTCATCTGTTGTGATTTTCCGCTTTCTGCTACGAGTGCATGTCGGGGGAGGGATATGGAACTGGGGGTGTTGTACGCTCTGAGGTGTGGGGGACTGGAGGTTGGGGATTATACATTCATTATCATAATACAAACATTGAACCATGGTACTAAAAATCTCCTCACTTAATGTTAACGGACTTAATAGTCCGCATAAACGCACTTATATGTGGAAGGAAGCGCTAAAATTGAAGAGTGACATTTTTTGTGCGATTGAAACACACCTAGTTGCAAGGGATGCTAATAGACTCAAACATCGTAGCTTCCCGGAGCTTTTCCAGTCTCATCACACCTCCAAATCTAGAGGGGTTGTGATTGCTATACGGAATACTGTGGCCTTTCGCCTCATTGATCAGGTTATAGATGCGCAGGGGAGGTATGTGATCCTAGTCTGCTCCATTAATAATGTTCTCTATACAGTGGCGGCTATTTATGCACCAAATAGGAGACAAACGCGTTTCTGTAAACGGCTATTTAAACGTATTTGTGCAGTGAAGCAGGGCAAGCTAGTTATCCTGGGGGATTTTAACTGCATATTGAATCCCGACCTCGATACCACCACGCCGTCTAGGGGCCTTCAGGCCTCACCGTTGAAGTCTGTATTATGGCGGGAGGAACTGTATGATGTGTGGAGAACAATGCATGAGTCAGAAAGAGATTACTCCTTTTTTTCAGCTTCTCACAACTGTTACTCCAGAATAGACTATGTCCTAACTGACAAGCATGCTCTTCTTCTTACATCTGCAGTAACTATGGGAGAAATCACGTGGTCAGACCATGCTCCGGTCACCATTGCCTTAGAGGAAACCTTCCAACACAATAATGTGTTCCATTGGAGATGTAATTCACATATTTTGTTAAACCCCGCACATAAACAGGCTATTGAAAGTGATCTTAAATCATTTTTTGATTTAAATGTGGGATCGGTGCAAGATCCATTCAGCCTTTGGAATGCCCACAAAGCAGTCATAAGGGGCTCATTCATCAAACTTAGCCACATTATTAAGAAACAAAGAGAGCAGACCACGAACACCCTCTTGCAGGAACTTCGCAAATTGGAAACGCTCAACAAACATGCACAGTCCCCACAACTGAAAACTCAACTCCTGACAGTGAGAAGGAAGCTAAGGGAACATTTGTTGGCCGATTATAATAGACACCTTTTCTACACCAAAACACGCTTTTACTCACAAAATAATAAAGCGGGTAAATTATTAGCTGCCAGAGTTAAAGAACACTCCCTGAAATCACGAATTCCTTTCCTGGTTGCCTCAGACAACCACACAAAAATATCTCATCCTACTAAAATTGCTAACATGTTTAGGAAATATTATGCATCCCTCTATAATCTGATCTCTGATCCTTCCACGGCTCAACCATCTCCTGCAGATATACAGACCTTCCTGGATAGAGCTGATCTTCCGGCTCTTACACCCATACAAATTGCACAGATTAATGAGGATTTCACAATTTCTGAAGTCGCTGCCGCCATACGTTCTATACCATCTGGCAAGTCGCCTGGCCCTGATGGCCTGACGGGTGACTACTACAAAGCGTTTCAGTCCATACTGTCCTCTCATCTGAGCTTAATATGCAACAAGGCTATGTTAACTGGTGAAATGCCCCCAGAAAATCAAGAAGCTTTAATAGTTACCTTGCCCAAACCGGGCAAAACTCCGGACAGGCCCCAGAATTTCCGGCCAATATCACTTCTTAATGTGGATACTAAAATATATGCCAAGCTCATAGCACTACGGTTAGCTACGCTTCTACCCACCCTCATCCATGAGGATCAGGTGGGCTTCACCAAAGGCAGACAAGCTTTTGAAAACACACGACGAGTGTTGAACGTGCTACACTATGTTAATAGGTCACGCCTCCCGGCATTATTTGTGTCCCTAGATGCCGAAAAGGCGTTTGACCGCATTGGCTGGTCATACGCCTTTAGGACCCTCGAAAAGTTTGGTTTCCATGGACCAATCTTACAGGCCATTAAAGCCCTCTACTCTGCCCCCTCGGCTAAGGTCTTCACTAACGGCACTATGTCAGACCCCTTTAAAATCACCAATGGCACCCATCAAGGGTGTCCACTGTCACCTTTAATTTTTGTTCTCTGTATGGAGCCTCTAGCGGCTACACTTAGAACGGACCCAGAGGTTAAAGGAATCCTGATAGGTGATAGAGAACATACCATTTCACTGTACGCAGATGACGTGATACTGACATTGACGGACCCTGCTCATTCCCTGAAAAAAGCCTTGGAGTGGATAGAGCGGTTTGGCAAGTTATCACTCTATAAACTCAATACTTCTAAATCGCAGGCTCTGGCAATCTCAGTCCCTCCCTCACAGGTGTGCGACCTACAACAAACGTTCTCCCTAGACTGGCAAACTGAAAAAATTTCGTATCTAGGCACTCAGATCACTCCTGACTTTAACCACTTATATAGACACAATTATCTTCCACTCCTAGCTGATATCCGAACTGAAATAGACCGTCTGGCCAAATTTGAGGTCTCATGGACAGGAAGGATCGCGACTTTTAAAATGCTTTTACTTCCCAAACTAATGTATCTGTTCCGCACAGTTCCAATACAGGTCCCAAATAGGTTTTTTCATGACATACAACACTGTGTCTCCCGGTTTATTTGGTCCAATCGCAAACCTAGGATAGCACATAATATCCTTACGAAACATAAGTTAAGCGGGGGGTTGGGGGTGCCTAATGTCAAGGCGTACTATATGGCCTTACAAATAGAGATGATATCCAAGTGGAAGCAAGGGGTGGTGACTAACTGGATACACATTGAAAATCACATGGCCTTTCCTGCATCCCTCCAGGCTTTGACATTCACCTTTCGAAAGCTTCCGCAGCTACAGAAAAGAATCTCCCCGTTAACGTGCAATACCTTAAAATGCTGGAGAGATTTTCACTTACATGCAACAGATCGCACACCTGAAACTTGGGATACAATACCATTGCAATATATCAGCATCTTTGTACCAGATCTTAATGTGTGGGGCTGGACGACTAGAGGACTTACACATATCTCACAACTGTACAGGGAAGGCGTTTTATCGTCCTTTGAACAGCTGAGAGAACAGTACTCTTTACCTAATGCAGAATTTTTCAAATACCTGCAGATCAGACATTTCTTAGCTGATGTGCCTAAAGGCGTTACTATGGGCCACCCTGCTATGTTACGGTGTCTTAGGGGTAAATCCAAAATCTTGAAGTTTATATATGGGATAATTGATTCAAACTCAGAATTTTGCAAATCCCAGCCATATACCTCATGGGAGAAGGACTTGGGACTCACTTTTGAATCCAAGCAATGGATCTCAGTATTCCGCCTGATCCATCGGACCTGTAAATGCACCATACACTATGAGGCGGCGATGAAGACGCTTCTCAGGTGGTACATGACCCCAGACAAACTACATAAAATGTTTCCTGCCTCATCACCTTTATGCTGGCGACAGTGTGGACACACCGGCTCACTATATCATATACTGTGGTCGTGCCCTAAGCTCCGGAATTACTGGTCTGCGGTGTTTGAAATTCTAGCAACGGTACTCCAGTGCTCTGTAGTGGCAAGTGCACCCACCGCTTTGTTATTTATTGATTTAGATGATCAATTTAAAGGGAACCTGTCATCTCCGAAACATCCCCTGAACTAGAGTAAGCGGTGTATAGTGTAAGTGATGCTGAATCCGAACATGTAATTTTTATCTTCATACTCACTTCCATTCTGACACTGTGCTCCCACAAACCTGCAGTAAAATGCACTCACTGGACTCCAGTGCTCACTCACATAATGGAGAGGACTCAAAGAAGAGTCCAGTGACTAAATTTTAATGCAGGTTTGTGGGAGCACAGCGTCAGAATGGAAGTGAGTATGAAGATAAAACTTTCATAATCGGATTCAGCATCACTTACACTATACACCGCTTACTCTAGTTCAGGGGGTGTTTCGGAGATGACAGGTTCCCTTTAAGCACGATAAGGTGCTGGGGTGCAAAATATTAATTATTGCAAAGTTGATCATAACCAGATACTGGAAACGTGTCACTGCTCCGTCAGTAGATGAAGTTGTAGACGCAATCAATACCTCGTATAGGTATGAAAAAGCCCTTACCCCTACTGTCATGTCATTTAAAGCATTTCACCATACATGGCATCTGTGGGAAACCTCAACATTCAGCATATCTCAAGTTGGGCTTTGATTTATGTGCTCACTTACACGACATTATTCTCTCGACTATGCCCCTACCCTTACTGTCCCCTCCATCTTATACTGCTGACATGTACTCACCCCTTCTGTATAACTATGAACAACTGAGAAGCTATAACAGATGATATTGTTTATTGTTTATTTGTTTGCCTTGTTTATTTTGTTTTATTTCTTTTCATGACATGTGCAACTAAGGATCTACAAGACTCGCATTTTTCATCATACGCTGTATTCTGAGTATTCTGTTAACTTTAATTATGCTCTATTTACAATGTTTTATCAGAATTCTGTTATACATGGCGTGAGGTATGGGATGTTTTTACCATACTTCACATTTGTATTGCTTATAATCTGAAAACTCAATAAAGATTATTTGAACAAGAATATAACTATTATATTACTGCTTCTATGTACAAGAATATAACTACTATAATACTGCTTCTATGTACAAGAATATAACTACTATAATACTGCTCCTATATACAAGAATATGACTACTATAATACTGCTCCTATGTACAAGAATATAACTACTATAATACTGCTCCTATATACAAGAATATGACTACTATAATACTGCTCCTATGTACAAGAATATAACTACTATAATACTGCTCCTATGTACAAGAATATAACTACTATAATACTGCCTCCTATGAACAAGAATATAACTACTATAATACTGCCTCCTATGTACAAGAATATAACTAATATAATACTGCCTCCTATGAACAAGAATATAACTACTATAATACTGCTCCTATGTACAAAAATGTAACTACTGTAATACTGCTCCTATGTACAAGAATATAACTACTATAATACTGCTCCTATGTACAGGAATATAACTACTACAATACTGCTTACTATGTACAAGAATATAGCTACTATAATACTGCTCCTATGTACAAGAATATAACTACTATAATACTGCTCCTATGTACAAGAATATAACTACTATAATACTGCCTCCTATGTACAAGAATATAGCTACTATAATACTGCTGTTATGTACAAGAATCTAACTACTATAATACTGCTCCTATGTACAAGAATATAGCTACTATAATACTGCTGTTATGTACAAGAATATAACTACTATAATACTACTCCTATGTACAAGAATATAACTACTATAATACTGCTCCTATGTACAAGAATATAACTACTATAATACTGCTCCTATGTACAAGAATATAACTACTATAATACTGCCCTCTATGTACACGAATATAACTACTATAATACTGCTCCTATTTACAAGAATATAACTACTGTAATACTGCTCCTATGTACAAGAATATAACTACTATAATACTGCTCCTATGTACAAAAATGTAACTACTATAATACTGCTCCTATTTACAAGAATATAACTACTGTAATACTGCTCCTATGTACAAGAATATAACTACTATAATACTGCTCCTATGTACAAGAATATAGCTACTATAATACTGCCTCCTATGTACAAGAATATAACTACTATAATACTGCCTCCTATGTACAAGAATATAACTACTATAATACTGCCCCCTATGTACAAGAATATAACTACTATAATACTGCCCTCTATGTACACGAATATAACTACTATAATACTGCCTCCTTTGAACAAGAATATAACTACTTTAATACTGCTCCTATGTACAAGAATATAACTACTATAATACTGCCCTCTATGTACACGAATATAACTACTATAATACTGCCTCCTATGTGTAAGAATATAACTACTATAATACTGCTCCTATGTACAACAATATACTGTAACTACTATAATACTGCTCCTATGTACAAGAATATACTATAAGGCCCCTTTCACATGGGCGAGATTTCCGCGCGGGTGCAATGCGTGATGCGAACGCATTGCACCCGCACTGAATCCTGACCCATTCATTTCAATGGGGCTTTTCACATGAGCGATGTTTTTCACGCATCAGTTCGCCATTGCATGAAAATCGCAGCATGTTCTATATTCTGTGTTTTTCACATAGCCCTGGCCCCGTTGAAGTGAATGGGTCTGCGTGATTCACTGATGGTTGCTTAGAGATGTTGTTTGTAAACATTCAGTTTTTTTTATCGCGCGCGTGAAAAACGCATCAAAACCCTTCGCACCCGCACGGAAAAAACTGACTGCGATTGCGTGCGGATTTTCCGGAACGCATCCGGACTCAATCCGTGACGCCCGTGTGAAAGAGGCCTAATACTGCCTCCTATATACAGGAATATAACTACTATAATACTGCTCCTATGTACAAGAATATAACTACTATAATACTGCTCCTATGTACAAGAATATAACTACAATAACACTGCTCCTATGTACAAGAATATGACTACTATAATACTGCTCCTATGTACACGAATATAACTACTATAATACTGCCTCCTTTGAACAAGAATATAACTACTATAATACTGCTCCTATGTACAAGAATATGACTACTATAATACTGCCTCCTATGTACAGGAAAATAACTGCTATAATACTGCTCTTATGTACAAGAATATAACTATTATATTACTGCTTCTATGTACAAGAATATAACTACTATAATACTGCTCCTATATACAAGAATATGACTACTATAATACTGCTCCTATGTACAAGAATATAACTACTATAATACTGCCTCCTATGAACAAAAATATAACTACTATAATACTGCCTCCTATGTACAAGAATATAACTAATATAATACTGCCTCCTATGAACAAGAATATAACTACTATAATACTGCTCCTATGTACAAAAATGTAACTACTGTAATACTGCTCCTATGTACAAGAATATAACTACTATAATACTGCTCCTATGTACAAGAATATAGCTACTATAATACTGCTCCTATGTACAAGAATATAACTACTATAATACTGCTCCTATGTACAAGAATATAACTACTATAATACTGCCTCCTATGTACAAGAATATAACTACTATAATACTGCCTCCTATGTACAAGAATATAGCTACTATAATACTGCTGTTATGTACAAGAATCTAACTACTATAATACTGCCCTCTATGTACACGAATATAACTACTATAATACTGCCTCCTATGTGTAAGAATATAACTACTATAATACTGCCTCCTATGTGTAAGAATATAACTACTATAATACTGCTCCTATGTACAACAATATACTGTAACTACTATAATACTGCTCCTATGTACAAGAATATACTATAAGGCCCCTTTCACATGGGCGAGATTTCCGCGCGGGTGCAATGCGTGATGCGAACGCATTGCGCCCGCACTGAATCCTGACCCATTCATTTCAATGG